>CM019182.2:14713741-15031419 GCA_009739505.2 Apolygus lucorum
TAAAAGAAGAACGATTTTCCAACGAGGAGATACGTAGGATCACTTCACAAAGTGGATGATGTGTTTCCAGTTAAACGTTTGTGTACTAATTAATTACTTTCTGTTCAACACATTAACAATTGCTAATTACCTCATTAGTAGGAAATGCAATTAGTAATAATTACCTAATTATCAGGAAATGTTCAAATCCGAAACGCATTAGATGTGTTTTGTCTCTGTGTAACCGAAATGTTTTCTTCTTTGTTCCTATTTCTTCAAGAAGTAAGGAATATGTCTTTCAGCTTGGTCTACTTGTTTCCAGTTTCAGGTTTCTACCTGCTCCAATTTTATATTTCACAATTATTATCAACATTTAAGTGATTCAGTTCCTTTCATACAAAAATATCATCGCAGGTAAATTCCTCGATTATCTCCTGTATTACCGCGATATACAATATTTATCGATGGTGAGAGATGAGTGGCTTATATGTTCTTACAGCTCATTCTCATATTTTCAGTCTCTATTTCAGAAGAGATTTCAATCAATTAGGTGCGTTGTAGAGTGATCACATGGTTGCAGGTAAAATAGTACCAACGAAAAATTTTCATTCTTGCCGAAAATACCAACATAATATATTTCCGAAACTACTAAAAAAAAACCTTTAAATGAAAATTGAAACATTTATTCAACCATTAAGAGAAATCTGTTATTTAACAGAGCTGTAATTTAGGTACTACAAACATGGTAAGTTTTCATCCGAGTAGAAGTGTGTGGGTTATGAATACGTGAATGGTGAAACTCTAAGTGCATTGCCTTTCAGCTTCAACCACATAGTGGTAGGTGCAACTTTCAGTAGACAACAGTTGTGTTTACATTGGAACTAAGA
Source organism: Apolygus lucorum (assembly GCA_009739505.2). NCBI lineage: Eukaryota > Metazoa > Arthropoda > Insecta > Hemiptera > Miridae > Apolygus > Apolygus lucorum. The sequence continues at coordinate 14,714,608 of CM019182.2, forward strand.
AAACAATTCAGACATGACATCTCACGGATGTGCTATTTGCCCAATTCTTTCTAGCTCAAACCCACTTCAGAATGTGAAGTCTTTTACGTAAGTACACTAGTTTCATTCTATAAACTAAATAGTGTGAAGTGTGGATCTAAAGGTATAGGTACTAAGCTGGCGTAGGTACCCGACATTCGCTGCCACACACTCTTTTTCATTGTTGTTGTACAGATTCGCACTGTCACAAATGAAATATAAACTTTGAGGTAGAGTTTTAAATTTCTTAAATTCTTCTTAAATTTTTTTTTTGTTTAAATTTCTCGTAAATAGTTCATCAAATTTTAGACTCGCATATCGTCGCTATAACGGCAACATACCACATCTCCATTTTCACAACAATGTTATTGTCAATTTTCTAATTGAGACAATTTTTGGTTTATTATTTTCAATGAATTTTGGTATATGGGCACCATTTGAGGGACTGGTTGTGCTGTTGTTTTTTCTTCAATTTGAATTAGTACTGAATTTTTTGAATCGAATGAGACCACCCGTAGCTCTGTAGGACCAACCGTTCGCTCTCTTTGAAAATTTATTGGTTGATCGTACGACAAGTTAGAAACACGAGTGTGAATCGCAAAAGAGGTCTACTCCCTTGAAATTTTAGCTGTCCAAAATGCGATCGCTGTTCGCTTCTTCGAGTTGTACTCAGTTTTGCGTCCTTAGCAAACAGTCATCAAATTTTCTAATGAAGGCACCCACAAGTCCCTATTTCTTCGAATTGAGTGTGAAGCGTTCATTTCGTCAAAATAAAGTTGATTTTGAAGCGAAAATATGGTTGGTAGGTAGTGGCAATGGGTAGTGATGTGCACAGAAAACATAATGAACCTTTTTGTAATAATTTGCACCCTTTTTTCAAATTAGGATCGAAAATCACCCAAAATCTCAGGAAAAGTGACACAATTAAAAATAAAGCCGCACCTTCGATTTAAGATGCTGAATAACTTATTATTTTATTATATATTATTATTATGTTACCTTTATTATGTAATAAGGTATTATAATTGTTTATTATACGGTATTTTATCATTTCTTAAAATGTATACCTTTGTTGGAGGTTCATTACTTTGAAGACCCTTGTACATCAAAAATACAATATTATGTCTTTATCCTAGTCAGCTTCACCCAGCTTTCCTTTCCTCTTGTCTCTTTCCTTTCCCCTTCTGCCACTGGAGATCTAGTGTTCATTGGGTTTCACTGTAAATATTTTTGGAAGTACGTAGCTTTCTCGTATTCTACTCCCGGGATGAACTTGGAGAGGAGGAAACGAGATTCGCTGAGTAGTTTTTACATTAACCGCACCACAATAAAGCAGCAAGATGGAAGCCGTAGTACGAATAGGTTAACGTGAATAAATACTTAGTAATATTAGCTTATGAAAAGGCTTACTAAAAATTCACAGGATTTTACACACATCCTGGGCCCAAGTATTTCTGATCGAAAAAAAATTCATTTTGAGGTTAGGATGTTCCTTGAAACAGATGGAGCCAGGAAGAAAACTATCTGAACGCTCGAAGTGTCCGCCAGCCTACTTTGCTCGAAGACTCCTGAGAACCCAAATACGGTAAGATCATCTACCCATACAAAGAGTGTAGTATTTGTTACGATTCAGGATCACATGAGACAACACGGAGGACATAACGACCAAAACTGCTGGCTGAGCATGTGAATCCCAATTCGACGTTCATTTACAGAACAGGCCAAATTTTTTTTTTTTTTTTTCAAGCTTTAAAAACTTGGTTGATTCCAAAGGTTCATCATTGAAAATAACGAAATAAAATGTGTGAAATATGAGTAAAGAGTAAAGCTGAGACGTGTTTATTTATGTTTGCATTGAGTCCGACGAAATTGGACTTTTCTTTTTCTATCTTCCTCCGAATTGTGGAGATATTCATTAGCGAGAGAGAGAGAAAACACTTTATTGAACATTGTAGAAGGAATAAAGGTAGACAAAGACTCCAGTAGTTGTCGAAACGTAATGGATATTCATTAGTTCATCGTTAATTTCCATACATGGAAACCACAATACATGTAAACCACTACATGTAGTGGTTTCTATGTGGCCAACGCATTCAATGGAAACCAACTTTCTCACATTTTCATTTCTATTTGTTCATTTGTGCTCAATAACACCTTACGCACATGGTTTCCTATCATTTCAATTTATTAAGCCCACAAAAAAATAAAATGAATTACTTATTGAAAGTTGTAGAAAACCTGAACATTTTGAAGCTGATACAGACGACCCAGAGGATGTTTGTTTATTGATTACGAACGTTCATAACAACACTGAAGACGACAAAGTCGAGGTACTTCCTGAAGCCAGTAAGCTTAGACTCATTGAAACTGAGCGCAAAAACCCCACTTACCAGGAGAATCAAAAAACATTCTTAGATTTGTCCTCCTTTTTTCAAACATCATTGAACAATTTTGAAGGGAATATCCAAAGAAAGAGAAAAATAATTGTCAATTTCTATTGATCACTATCATGTTTCATTACTTATTTTATAATTGATGTTTATCTCATTCTGTGTTCGAGTTCATTTCGGGCTGTACAAGTAACACGGCTGCTATTACTTGATAGTAGGAAAGTCTGAATGTCGTAAGTGTTTGTGCTCGTGCGTTTTGAGGGTGTTTCCCCCCACTTTCTACCCCTTAGAAGTGACTGACAACCAAAAGATACGGGGCGCAACTTGACCTCAAATGGAGCCTATGTTCAAATTTAATCAAAATCGGTCCTTGGTAACAAAGAAAAGTCGTCTATACGGCGTACGGACAGAAACATTTTTATTCGATTTTTAGATTCTACATACTTACCTTAAAAGGTAAACCATCAAATTGATGGGGCCATTTTAAGTAGGATTGTGTCCCCTCTCCTTGGCCCAGTGTGGTCAACTATGTCTGCGAGAGGGCCTGGCTGATCAACACGACAGATTATGTGAGTATCTCTTTTTATGATATCCCACAGAAAGACGTTGGTGCCCTTATGCAATTAATCTGGAGTAAGATTGGAACACTCAACAGAAAAAATAACCACACACTAATACATTTTACACCATTCTGAATAAAATCCGCGAACAAAACCATAGGCGTATGTCTGTATGTGACAAGATCTTGTGTACTCTGCCCAGGCCTTAATTTTCAGCCGATTTTCATGGTTCATTTTTGTTTGACGCGGAAATCTATCTAGTTGTGCACTAAGCTGCCTTAATGTTAGTGAGGGGCGGGGGGAGGGGCTTATGCTTAAAAACGTGATTTGCTTGCGTTGCTTTCTACAGTATGTATTCGTACCTATCGTAAAGTTACCACATGAAATAAAAAAAATGTCAGAGAACCTATCTACTATCTACCTATCTACTCGGACTAGTGCAAAAAAACCGGTGTAATTTTGAATGAAATGTCATTGCACCGAGATGGATCTCCTAGGTCTTGTGCGACCATGTTTGTAATTCCTATCCTGCGACCTTCGGAGTGTTAAATTTATCGACACCTTAAAGCGGAGTTTTGAGAAAAACGCAAAAGAAATGATCACCAATGAACAATTTCTAAATAATGGCTAATTACACTAAACTCATTAATTTCCTCAATAAATTTTCAAGCTATTATTGTCAAAAAACTCAATAATAGTTTTGTTGAATTTGAGTTTTTCTGAAATTAAAAAAAATAAAAATTTTGGAAGGTGGATGGACATAGCTTCTTTGTGCTTTAAGGTATCGTTATGAAAAAAGTCGTAGAACTTTCAACAGTTAGGTTATTATTCTTTGTCTCTGTAGATCCTAGAGCACTGAGTGGTATCATTTAATAATTGAAAATCGTCGCTACATATTTTGAATCAATGGAAGAACAATACAAATGTATGTTGAAGATGTCAACACCCAATTTTCGCCTCTTCATACTGTAAGATTAAAACAAAGTAAAGTAAAATATTGTTGTATTTTCGTCCGACTACCTTCCCTGGAGGCGCGGACGTCATCCGCTGTCTTCCAAAGGGAAGATCAGAATTAATTTCGCTCATGGCCACTTATTCGCTCACCGACTTAAGTAGAGCGGTGTTCAACGTGTGTGTTAACGTCCCAACCCGAGAACGCTGCAAATTATTACACAAAGGTTTATTTATTTTTCATATAGATCACTCGTCTGCAAAGAACATGGCTTTGTCATTGTTACCACCAACCAACTAGAAAAAAATCGATCGCATTTCGGTCAGCTCAGATTCGACCTCTTTTGCGATTCACACTCGTGTTTCTAACTTATCGTAAGTCCAACCCTTAAATTCTCGTAGGGAACGAATGGTTTGTCCTACAGGGCTCCGCGTGCCCCCAAAAAATTCTAAACATTCTATACTATCTTAAATTGATGGAAAATACCTTTATATCAAAATGTTTTGAGTTAGGGCGTTTTCAAAATTTCAAACCTTATTTTTCAACCCTTGGAAGTGATTCAACCAATATATTTGGGATACAACTAGACCCCAATTGGAGCCTACATACCAAATTTCATCAAAATCGGTCAATGCTAAGTAAGGAAAGTGCCTCGTACGGCGGACGGCGGACGGACGGCCAAATTTTTATTCGATTTTGGTTTATTAGACCAAGAAAAAAAAAATTTTAACACCCCCTCAAAATTTGATGGTTTACGTTTCAAGGTACGTAGAATCCAAAAATCGAATAAAAATTTGGCCGTCCGTCCGCCGTACGCCGTACGCCGTACGCGGCACTTTTGCCACTTAGCATTGACCGATTTTGATGAAATTTGGTATGTAGGCTTCATTTGGGGTCTAGTTGTGCCCCGAAGCTTTTGGTTGATGTAGGTCACTCCTAAGGGTTCCAAAATCAATTTTGAAATTTTGAAAACGCCCTAGCTCAAAAAATTTTGATATAAAGGTATTGTTTTTCCTTCAATTTAAGATTCTATGGAATTTTTAACATTTTTTGAGACCTCGCGGAGCTCTGTAGGACAAACCGTTCGCTCACTACGAAAATTTAAGGGTTTATATCGAAATATATACATATATATAAATCAAAACACGAGTGTGAATCGCAAAAGAAGCCTAATCTCCGTTCAAATTTTAGCTGACCAAAATGCGATCGATGGTTGGTGATTTTGATTTTTAAAAATTTTTTTTTGATTTTTTTCGATTTTTTTTTTTTCTGCATATTGGATGGTTGGTGATTTTGTAGACGAGTGATCTATATAAAAATAATAAACCGTTGTGTAATAATTTGCAGCGTTATTGGATTGGTATCCTTTGGAATTGGATTTGGTATGGTATCCATTGGTACCTTGAAACGTAAACCAACAAATTTTGAGGGGTGTTAAAAAAAATTTTCTTGGTCGATTCCAAAGGTTCATTATTGAAAATAATAAACCAAAAAGAAGAAAGAACTCCTTCTAAAATTCAGAAAAATGTGGTGGCTAATGGGGAGACGGTCGAAGTTGTCAATCCAGAACAAGCTTACATTGTACAACCAAGTCCTTAAACCAGTCTGGACTTATGGAGCTCAGCTTTGGGGATGTACTTTCCAGTCAAATCGAGACATCATCCGAAGATTCCAGAACAATGCGCTAAGAACGGTGGTCAATGCATCTGGTACTTTTGAAACGAACTTCTCCATCATGGGCTCCGGATCTAAACAACAAACGATGTTACAAAGCGACAAGCTGTGAGACAACTACAGCGGCTAAGATGTCACATCAACGAGGAAGCTGTCCAACTCCTTGACACAAGTGACATCATCGGAAGATTGAAGCGTACCAAACCACTTGACCTAGCTTACTTGTGAAGCAGTGAAGTGAAACATCCACCATAATCAACAAAACTCAGTGATGTGTCTTAGTTCAAAATATTATTGTTAATAAGTTATACTTGGTGTAATAAAGAATATTGAAAAAAAAATTTATTATGTAGAAGTATTTAATTAGTAAGTATCGGCGATGATCCACATCATCTTGATAGTAAAGTCGCGTCTTATTGCTGTGGTAACTAGGCGCCTGATGAATATAAATAACGAATCCTGGAATAAGGAATCCATTTTGGGATCTTCCTATGTACTCCAACTGGGAAGGAAAACATGTCACATCCTACATATCCACAGATCTACGCGAAAACGTTCCTCAATTACCCTAATTAATTTTCAAACCTAACCGCAAACTGCACTTGAATCGTTCCTGCAAAACAGCCCGAGTAAACCGGGAAGTCCTTCGTGAATCCATCTAGCGGGTGTCAAGTGGTGTATCAAACGGGAAGGTTGTCAACCGTCGACGTCACACGAGGGAAGACAATTAATCTGAGGTTTCGGAGAAGACGAAGAAGAGAAGACAGGGCAGAAGCGACGGTAATGAACTCTAATGAATAATTTATAGATTTTCCCGACTCACTCTACCGGCGGCGAGTGAAAGTAGATAATTGCCAGATAGGGCTTTAGAGACTGCGATCAATCAATTTTGTCACCTCCTTGTAATTAAAGGGATGATCCTCGTCCTAGGATTAATAGGCGTTCAGTTGATTGTTGTGGAAGTAAATTGGGTTGATGGCGAGGGTTTTTCATTTTTCGACACGGCATCCCTGCGAATGTGGTGAGATGAGTGGACCAACCACAATATCGTTGTAAGAGTTGCATGCATATTATATTGTAATGCCACTACATAGGAATTATATAGGATATGGAAATTAGGATGTAATTGTTTACTTGTTTACCCGTGATACTAAAAATATTCATTCTTTTTGGACTGTGAATAAAAAATATACAGTCTTTGTGCCAAATTTGTTTTGTCACTCATACAATTTGGGGGTCGCTCTACGTTTGACGAAGGGAGAGAGGAATCATGCCAAGACCATCTTCCACCAGCCAGAACTGTCTCAATAGGACAACGCGCTGCTGATGAATCGCCATCAACATCGAATGATGAACCACCTGTTATAGAGTCAGATGAGATGTTCACTCAAATGAATCATGCTGACGAAACCCATGGTAATACCAATCACAATATCACCTGGCTATTGACTGAAAATCGCCGTTTGATTTTTGAAAATGCACGACTTCAAGAAGAGAACAGACAGTTCCGTGAGAGAATTAGTACAATGTGTAGTAGGTGCAATGATAACCTCCATCTCAACCCAAGTTTAATTGCCTATGAAGCATCTCTTCAAAGGAAAAACGAAGGGAAAAACTGACTGGGAAGAATATATGAGCCATGTTGATGTCGTGGCTCAATTGAACGGATGGAATGAGCAGAGGAAGGCCCAGAAACTAGCGAGCTCTCTGAGAGGGCCAGCATTGAGTATCCTGAGTACTTTGCCCTCCAATGAACGCACGGAATGGGTCTCTCTAACAAGAGAACTCCCCAAACGTTTTGGGTAACAAAATTTAGGTCCTAAGTGGCAAGCGAATTGGTAGGCTCGTCGTCAGAAGACTGGAGAGTCACTATCAGACCTTGCTGCCGACATTGAGAAAATGGTACGTCTCGCAGTTCCTGGGTGGCCAGAGTCCTGTAAAGACCAAATGGGAGTCCGGGCATTCTTAAAGGCACTAGCTGATGAGGGTCAGAGACGCGTACTAGCAGCAGCAGTTCCAGAATCTGTCCAGAATGCGTTGACCAGAGCTCAACTGATTGAAGCAGCTATGAATTAGGAAGGATGCTGGGAATGTGGAAAAGGAGGCCATGCACGAGCCTAGTGTCCAAAAAGAAAATTTCCGCAGCCACAGGAAAACTGAAAAGAGCCAGGGTGAAGGGCCAAACCCAGGCTCCTACAGAAAGGCCCTCCTTGTATGTAAGTACTGTAAGGACAAGGGGGGAAACATTGTTTGTTAGGACTAAAATTAATGACATCGAATGCTGTTTTTTGGTTGATACGGGTGCCACTGTAACAATACTTCGTCCAGATGTGGCAAAACAACTAAAAATCACAGTAGAACCAGCAGATTCCGAAGTTCAGCAGAACTCGAAATTCGAGAGCTAATAACTTTTTCTCAAGTTCATTACATCAACAAAACCTTAATACGATATTTCTGAATTATATTGATAGCTACGATACCCTGAAACAAATCCCAGGTTCATAACTCAGTAAGGATACCTGTTAATATAAGCTCAAACCGCTGAATCACTGGAACTCATATTACCAAGTTAACTTAGCAAGTACCTCGATAGGTTGTTCTATACAGAACTAATAATATACTTAACTGTGATCAAGCAAACACTTTCGTAACCAGGGGAAGGTCAAGATAATATTATCAGTATCAATCACAGCAGATTCGCGCGTATTGATATTCTACAATTCTAGTTCTTCTTTGCGACATGAATCACAACAACAGTATTCTCCCTGTTTTCTCCTGAAATGTTAATTTTCTATTTAACTGATAGTGGCTTCTATTCAAATGTAAATATAAAGAATTAAAACGTGAAGAAACGCTTGCATACGAGTCTGCAACACATTGAAACATTTTCATGCCCCCCCCCCTCCCCTCCTGAGACATTTGGGAGCTCGATTTTCGACTCAGCTGATCTGGGAGCTCGATTTTCGACTCAGCTGATCTGGGAGCTCGAATTTCGACTCAGCTGATCTGGGAGCTCGATTTTTCGACTCAGCTGATCTGGGAGCTCGATTTTCGACTCAGCTGATCTGGGAGCTCGATTTTCGACTCAGGTGGTCTGGGAGCTCGAGTTTCGACTCAGCTGATCTGGGAGCTCGATTTTCGACTCAGCTGATCTGGGAGCTCGATTTTTGACTCAGCTGATCTGGGAGCTCGATTTTTGGCTCAGCTGATCTGGGAGCTCAATTTTCGACTCACCTGATCTGGGAGCTCGATTTTTGGCTCAGCTGATCTGGGAGCTCAATTTTCGACTCAGCTGATCTGGTAATATCAAACTGTAAAGTACCTACCTAACTGTAAAAGTAGGTACCTACCTGCAAAGTACCTAACAACTTCACTTCTGATGGTCATAATCATCATTGTGGCGACTTGGGACAAATTTCGTTAGCAATTTTCGTCGCAACAAATTTCGTTGCAACAAATTTCGTCGCAACAAATTTCGTGACGATTTTTTTTTATGTGCCATATGAAAGACATGAAAATGTCAAAAGTTATAAGAAAAGTTGCTTCAAGTAGGTATGTAAATTAACGAATAATTTAATTTTCTTCTGTATAATTCCAAAGGTTTATGATTCAAAATGATACACGAGAATATCAAAACAATTATGTCAACTTTATTGAGATTAGGGTCCAACAAGAACTTCTCTTTCACCAAATTTTGGAAAAATATACTTTCATCTTCAGAGCTATAACACATGACACACCACTATTATCAAAGATGTTAATTATTGTCGAAGATAACGCGAAAACCTGGATAACACTACATAATTATCTGGATGATGTTGAAAAATATAGGTACTATTGTGAAACTAACAACTATTTTAACTGAAAATCTTCGACTTTGGTTTGATGTTCAAACCTTGATTCACTAACTGAGTAAGTTCTCCATGCCTCACTCATATGTATTCTTATTTTAGTCGAAGCCTGAATATCTTATAATTGTGTAGTAGAGTAACGGGCCCAATAGTTGGAAAGTTGGTTAATTTCTTCCTAATAAATAAGGGTACGGTCCTTTTACCGTCTGTGAATTCTTTCCCCGGTAAAATACACTATCTCCACTCCATGTGGGAAACCTTAGTTTAACCTAGGAGTTGGAAATAGTTTGTTCAGTTCGTTTGGAAAGTGGTGGTGTCCGGACGAATGCTGTTCGTTATGATTTTGGTAAGTAAACATGATCATAATATGAATATTATTCATAACTCTATTATTCATGACTTTTCTGATTATTTGCGATGTTTTTTTTGTGTATTTCAATTATTGTTCCGCTAAGTTGAGCTATTCTTTGAAGTATTCATCTAGGAAGTAGACCATTAGAGTAAATATTAAATATTTACTCTAATGGTCTAAATAATATAAATTTTATTTTATACTAAGGCCGTCCATCTAATGGAACCCCAGATCTGCTGGTGGCCCAAAAGTTGGTCGGTCGTCCAACTTCAGGGCCAAGGCCAAGGCTCTATACTTGGACATCCGTGGGTTTTCCAGCTTTCATGAGATTCTTTTGTAATTCTAATTGTGATTTGTATTATTAGAATCTCCTTTTGTATATTTTATTTTTTAAGTCGTGGTTGTTTCTTATTTCTCTCTTCAAGAGGGTTTTGAAAGGTTTCTCCATTTTACGTTCCTTTTCCTAAGTCGACAATAATTAATTTTTATTATATTTTAGTACTTATATTATAGGTACTGAAGTAGATGTTAATGAAGATCAATAAGGTATTTTATGAGTTCTTAGTGTGAGCAATAAGACTGAAACAATAAAGGCTGAATCACGAGAAAGCTTCAAAACCAATGTGGAATTTTTTCACGATTGCCTTCACTGAATCTCATAATTTTAGGAAACAATAATGAAGCAGTAAGAGTTAGACACCACTTTAATAACAAAACTTCGCATTTTAATAACAAAAATATCAAACAAAAAATGTTCAATATTGTCTTTAGGAGGTAACTCAGACGAGCCCCCATCCAAAAACCTGCTGGTATTTTAGTCATGAGGTTATTTGAAGGAAGCTCGTTTGAGTTAACAAAAACTCCTAGAGATAGACTTGGACAATTGTTATCTTTTGTTTTAGTACATTTTAATATACGTTCACGAGTAAAGTGCGAAGAATAGTAGTGTCCAACTACTGGGCCACCACTGTCCAAGATTAGGAACAAGTGTCCAACTTCTGGGCCAAGTGAAGTTTTGACTTTCATGAATTATTTCAAAACTTACTCTTATGCAATCAAAAAGCATTTATTCTATCATGTAGCCACAGATTCTGAGAAGATCAGGGGGAAAAATTAGGATGATTTACTAAAATGCTGATTCTACAGTGAGAATTTTAGAGAGAAAGCCACCATAAGTGTCCAACTATTGGGCCCGTTACCCTATGGTGTGCACTGTTTGCAGATGGAAAGAATGCGGATGGTTTGGTGAGGTATCCTTGTGTATTACAGTCCCAAAAAATCCTCCTTCATCTACCTGCCACTCAAGCCAGGGAAAATGAGACCAAGGGTTGTTGACTACCGACCAATGATGAAGTAGAAGGATTGATTTTCACAGACCGTTCGCGAACTTTAAGGCGTTGGTTCCCCATTCTATACAGGGTGTCGACCAAACTTCAATGATCGATCGTACACCTAATTTTAGTAAGAAAATGTATCGTAGCATGTTTGATTTAACCCCTTGTTTTTCCAAGTTTTTTTCAATTCCAAATTTTTCTTCGTGTTCTTGAACATGTCACTAAAATTACCAGAACTACCTTAATTTACCGTAAACATGTAAAAATAAGGGCACCGTTAGAAAGGGCGCCAAATTTCCCATTCTCCGATAAAAAATTATTTCCAGTAAAGGATGGTACTTCTTTCAAATTGTAATGGTTAATGAAGAGTAAACCTGAAGGGCAAGTGAACTCACAATCGAGATGGACTTCTTTCCTAACAATTTGCAGAGTGGAAGGGCTCTCTAACTCATTATGACTCGAGTTGCTCGATGCCCTTTCCCCAGCCTGACTCTCCAGGCTACCCAAGATTTAGGAACTGTTAGTCGTCTATGTTTGCAGGTATGCCCTTTGAAAAATTGGCCAGCCGCATTCTTTCTATCTGCGAACAGTAATAGCCCTGAACATGAAAATATTTTTTTCGAAAATTTGGTGGAAGAGGATTAGTTTCTATTGTAGTTTAATCTCAATAAAGTTGACTATAGCTGATTTTTCAGGTCGATTTCCATAAACTGCTATCAAAACATTGTTTGTAAATTTTGGGAAGTTTACTGAAATTAGGTGAGGGAAATGAAAATAATGGCGGGTGGTGAAAATAGGATTGGTTATGGTGGAGGAAGGGAGGGAGTGGGAGAGGGAATTACAAGGAAGGGGCTGCGGAGGGGAAGTTCGGGTGAAGTGGAAGTGAGGGAATAGCAACTGCCGAGGGAGGACCATTAATCTCCCTTACATCTCTATGAAATGTGTCACACGCTACCCCCTCCCTTCCCCTCTCCCAGTGGCACCGTCCAAAACCCTTCACCCCTCCCCACCCCTCCCCACCCCTCCTCACTCTCTTTCACCATTTCACTCTCTCAGTCGACGTCCCAACAGCACTCCCCCCCCCCCCCAACATCAGTCCCGCCATCTCACCCCCCCCCCCCTCGTCACTCTTCGCCAGGGGAGAATCAACCCTCCCGCTGCTCTCAGCTAATCCATCTACAAATAATGATGTGATGATGGAATCATACATCCATCGATTGATAAGTCTGCGATACTCACGAGGAACAACATGCTAACAGAGTGACCGGAGCTGATGTTAAGCAGAATAACTGCAACGAGTACCATAGACTGCGGTGATAATGATCAATTTCTACAGTTTTTCCTTGAAAACTACCAGTGTAATAATTCAAAAAATCTGAAAAAAATAGTTTATATGCTCCCACATCTTATGGATAGTATCTTATATCAAACTTTGAAATTTCGATGAATTAAGCTCATTTAAAAAAAATTTAATTGATCAGTGTCACCACGCACATAGGGGGTGATAGTGATCACTAATTTAAAATCGAACAAAACGGTTTCGGAGTGTCTATGGGGTGGTACTGATCACTGTTGAAGAAAAAAAAATTGTTTTTCAGTACCCTAAGGTGAAGAAAACCACTAACAACTCATTTCCGAACAATTTTTATTGAAAAACTAATAAACACCAACTCTTTGTTTATAAACATATTGTTTAGTAATGCATGCATTCCAGGGGACGTCCCATTGGATAAGCACTAGATCAGTTTAACCAGTTGGTAAGCTATAAAACTGTTTCACTCGATGTAATTTATGTATTACTTTAGGCAAGAAATAGTGACAACCCCCCCCCTCCCCTCCACCATTATCTACCATAACATTTCTAGCGACGTGGGAGCCTCGAATCTGAAGAGCATTTTAATATCCATGATCCACGATACCCAACATGCGAATTCGAGTTCACCCCCCCCCCCCCCCCCAACACCTCCCCAACGCCAAATACGTCGTAAAGCGGAAATACGTCGTAACATTGAACTTTCATCTGTTAGTTTTGGTAGGCAGTCCGTCAAGTTCACATCCGTATTCAAGGTGAAACACAAAAAAAAAAACGCTGCAAATTATTACACAATGGTTTATTATTTTTCTATAGCTCACTCGTCTGCAAAGCTACCAACTATCCAACATAAAGAAAAACATCGATCGTATTTCGGTCAGCTATAATTTGAATGGAGATTAGGCCTCTTTTGCGATTCACACTCGTGTTTCTGATTTATCGTACGTCCAAACTTTAAAATCTCGTAGCGAGCGAACGGTTCGTCCTACAGAGCTCCGCGTGGTCTCAAAAAATTCTAAAAATTCTATAGAATCTTAAATTGAAGAAAAAATAATACTTTCATATCGAAATTTTTTGAGTTAGGGCGTTTTCAAAATTTCAAAATTCAAATTTGAACCCTTAGAAGTGACCTACATCAACCAAAATCTTCGGGGCACAACTAGACCCCAAATGGAGCTTACATACCAAATTTCATCAAAATCGGTCAATGCTAAGTGGCAAAAGTGCCGCGTACGGCGGACGGCGGACGGCGTACGGCGGACGGCGGACGGACGGCCAAATTTTTATTCGATTTTTGGATTCTACGTACCTTGAAACGTAAACCATCAAATTTTGAGGGGGTGTTAAAAAAAAATTTTTCTTGGTCGATTCCAAAGGTTCATTATTGAAAATAATAAACCAGAAAAAAACACGAAATATACGGTTTATGGCATCATGGCACCATATCCTGGCACCATGGTGGTACAGAGAATAATTAATGAAAATTCTGAGGTATAATGAGAATTTTTCATCAATTTCAAAGCTTGGGTACAATTAGTAAGTAGTAAAGAAACCAAAATATTGAAAAATCGGATATTTTGTGAATATTATCCCCCCACTTACCCCCTCCCCTTGCGAATTTTGGTACTCTGGTAAAATCATGTACAACTCGGAAGTTGTTTGAGTCAAACAAAAAAAGAAACACGCAAATCGGTTGGAAATTGAGGCCTGGGCAGAGTTTACAAGATTATGCGCGCAAAACGCACGTTTTTCAAGCATTAACCCCCCCTTTCCCCCTCTTAAAAAGCAAAATCCGAAATTCCGGCGCCGTAATGCACAACTAGATAGTATTTCGCGTCAAACGAAAAAAGAACCACGAAAATCGTTTGAGAACTAAGGCCTGGGCAGAGTACACAAGATTTTGTTACACACACACACTCACCTACACACACACATACACACACACAGACATACACCTATGGTTTTTTTCGCGGATTTGGATTCAGAATGGACTAAAACGGATTACTGTGTGGTTGTTTTTTAGGACGTCCCACAGTAAGACTTGGGCGTCCTTATGAGATCGATCTGGGGTGAAGGAGGACAACACTCAACAGAAAAAAAATAACCACACAGTAATCCGTTTTAGACCATTCTGAATCCAAATCCGCGAAAAAAACCATAGGTGTATGTGTGTGTGTGTGTGTGTGTGTAGGTGTGTGTGTGTGTGTGTGTGTGTGTGTGTAACAAAATCTTGTGTACTCTGCACAGGCCTCAGTTCTCAACCGTTTTTCCTGGTTCTTTTTTTGTTCGTCGCGGAAAACTATCTAGTTGTGCACTACGTCGCCGGAATTTCGAATTTTGCCTTTAAAGGGGAGGAAAGGGGGGGTTAATGCTCGAAAAACGTGCGTTTTTGGGCATAATCTTGTGTACTCTGCCCAGACCTTAGTTCTCAAACGATTTGCATGGTTCTTCTTTCGTTTGACGCGAAATACTATCTAGTTGTGCACTACTGCGCCGGAATTTAGGATTTTGCTTTTTAAGAGGGGGAAAGGGGGGGTTAATGCTTAAAAAACGTGCGTTTGCGTGCATAATCTTGTAAACTCTGCCCAGGCCTCAATTTCCAACCGATTTGCGTGTTTCTTTTTTTGTTTGACTCAAATAACTTCCGAGTTGTACATGATTTTACCAGAGTACCAAAATTCGCAAGGGGAGGGGGTGAGTGGGGGATAATATTCACAAAATATCCGATTTTTCAATATTTCGGTTCCTTTACTGCCTACTAATTGTACCCAAGCTTTGAAATTGAGGAAAAATTCTCATTATACCTCCGGATTTTCATGAATTATTCTCTTACCACCATGGAACTAATAGTGGTGCCACCATGGTGCCATGATGCCATAATCCGCTTATTTCGTGTTTTTTTTTTTTTGTGTTTCACCTTGAATACGGATGTAAACTTCGACGGACTGCCTACCAAAACTAACGGATGAAAGTTCAATGTTACGACGTATTTCCGCTTTGGTGCCAGACTGGCACCATTGTTGGCGTTGGGGAGGTGTTAGGGGGGGGGGGGGAGTGAACTTGAATTCGCATGTTGGGTGTCGTAGATCATGGATTTTAAAATTCTCTTCAGATTCCAGGCTCCCATGCCGCTAGAAATGTTAAGGTGGATAATGGGGTCAGTATTTCTTGCCTAAAGTAATAAATAAATTACATCGAGTGAAACAGTTTTATCGCTTACCAACTGGTTAACTGATCTAATGCTTATCCTATGGGACGTCCCCTGGAATGCATGCATTAGGTACTAAACAATATGTTTTTTTCTTCTGTTGAGTGTTGTCCTCCTCCACCCCAGATCGATCGCATAAGGACGCCCAAGTCTTACTGTGGGACGTCCTAAAAATCAGAATAAAGCCAAAATTCAAGACTCGTAATATCCTCTTCAGTATTTATCACTATAATGAGACCATTCGTGGCACATGCTTGGTAACTGACAAGAACTATTTTAAAGCACTTGCTACTAAAAATAATGATGATGAAAAATGATTTTTTTGTTGTTTTTAACAGATAACCAACTGTAGTAACACAGAAAAACTAACTTATTGCAGATATTTCATGCTTGCCTCTAGTAGTAACAAAATCTTTTCGCTAGAACTTCACCACACAACACCCGACACCGGCACAACAGAAATTACAATCACAATGTCAGCTGGGCCCGATTTTGAGGTTGTTTATTTCCTTATCAGCTGCTATGGTAAGCTAGACTATCGGGAGGGAACAATATCTTCCTAGAGAAGACATTGTTACGAAATTCTGGACCACTGGGCGCCACTGGGTTATGGTGTTCATGGTTGTGTTCGTAAAACCGTGTCATGATTTGGAGGAGTAGTTACGTCATGGGGGATTCGAAATTGAAATCTTTACAAATGGTTTCATTGCGGACGAAAGGCAGTGCTTGTAGGAATCGTCTTTGCAGGATCTTGTTTTGGTTTAACCCCTGTTATCATCTGCAAATGTTTCAAACCCCAACAAAATACTCATGTACAAGCTCCCCATACGTCCCATCTGGACATACGCCTTACCTATATGGGAACGTGCTCAAATTCCCAATTCTATAGAATTTTCCAGCTGTACGGAATATTTCCAATCGATTTCTGAAACCGGAATTTTGGGAAATATTTGTGTACAAAATTCAGTTTGAGCTCACTTCCGAGGAAGCATTTGTACTCCAGACCCAATGACCTAGAAATTATATTTCTTAGATTCCAACCCAAGTAAGATGCAAATGTCTCCAAAAGAGGGTGACTCCCTCAAGACTAATTGCTGACGAGGCAAATCACGTTTCACCCGTTACCGAGTTATAGCACGAAAATCAAATGTTTATCCTTCCATGCTCTTCGCAATCTGCTTCTGACTGATAAAACGTTTGACATTTTTCGACGTTTCCTCTCTCAAGCTCGTTAATTAACGACCCCTTTCCCGACGTTTCGCCCCTTTTTCGGGGGCAAAAGTTGAAAACGTCGTTATATTGATTTTCTTTTCGGGGGTCCGCGTTGTGTTATGAAGTGAAGGCGGCTCCTGTTTTTCCATTACTCATCACGCGTCTAATTAGGGCGGAGTGGGGCTGCAGGCGCGCTCGCTGAGCTCACGCAGCTTTGGTTTCGAAAATTATTATTTTCAGTCGAACGGTTGAAAATTCGCGTGCCGAAACTGTTCAAATACTAGGCGTTTTCCTGTGGTGTCTTCTTTGAACCAGTAGTTTAATGTGTCCGACAACACTCAAAATTTATTCAACTGATTCGTACGCTCTGTTAGAGGGACAAGTAATAGTCTTTTGTGAATTGTATGAACCTGAATACATGAGTCAGAAGCAAAGTTAACCTTCAATCTGGACGGAGCCCCTGGAACGTCGTTTGAGTTTTCAAACTCGCGGAAAGGGGAAGTACAGGAAGGATGAGCAGCTTCCGCTTTCAGTACTCTCTTGGAAGCACACGAAGAAGATGCAAGAGCCACTTCCGTTTGTGTCTAGTTTTTTCTTACACCCCTACTACTATTTTTCCGAGAAAATGAACTACCTCGGACCTTTTCGTCCGTACTCGCCCCTTTCTTTGTATTTTTCTTTCTGAGATGGCACGAAAACTCATCGTAGATGACCCCGACTCCGCGAAATTTATTGGAGATTCAATTTTTGATGATAATGAGAATGATTCCGCGTTCGATCCCAACTCGTCTTCACTCGTGCCTCATGTTCAACCTCAGTCAGCACAACCAGGTACCAGCAGATGCTCACAGACAGAGAGGTGGTTCATGCTGTTTTGATTCATCAGACGATGGCTACTCTGATCTTGCCTTCTGGCTTGTGGCTAATCCCGATTTTGTCATCGATGAAGTTTTTGATGGAGACCCTGAGCTTTGAATAATTTCTTCTGAAACAGTAGGTAATGTGTCTTATAATTTTGAAGATATTTATGTTATAGTTTTGCCTTTATTTGTATTGCGGTTATTTATTATGATACAGTTTACTGTCAGAAATAGTTTACGAGAATGGAACCTACACCTAAAACAAAATTACTTCAAATGTAAACAAGTATTCGGGAACCTAACTTTTGCACTTTCAAAATAAATAAATTTGTTTTGATATGCTTTCTAATGTGTCTAATACGTCTTGATTTACATTGATACTGTTGAATGATGGTCTAGTACTGATCAAGTTATCAAATCAACAAAGAGAATGCTGCAAATTATTACACAAAGGATTGTTATGTTTCTATACAGTTACTTTTTCTAAAGTTACTTGTCTACAACGAACAAGTAACTTTGCCATTGTTACCACCAACTAACTTGAAGAAAAACGTCGATCACATTTCGGTCAGTTAACATTTGAACGGAGATTGGGCCTGTTTTGCGATTCACACTCGTGTTTCTGATTAATTGAGAGTTCAACCCTTAAGTTCTTGTAGGGTGCGAACGGTTTGTCCTACAAAGCTCCGCGTGGTCTCTAAAAATTTAAAAAATTCAATTTTATTTCGAATTGATGGAAAAACAATACATTTATATCACAATTTCTTGAGTTAGGACGTTTTCAAATTTTTAACCCTTAGAAGTGACCCACATCAAACAAAATCGTTGGGCCACAACTATACTCCACATGGAGCCCACATATCAAATTTCATCAAAATCGATCAATGCTGAGTGGGGAAAGTGCCGCGTACGGCGGACGGACTGCCACATTTTTATTCGATTTTTGGATTCTACGTAGGTACCTTGGAACGTAAACCAACAAATTTTGAGGGAGGGTAAAAAAAAAAAAAAAATTCTTAGTCGATTGCAAACGTTTATTATTGAAAATAATGAATAATGGTATCAGTGCTCCATAACCGTACCTCAGCCATTCAGTCTACTTAATCAACTATCAATAGGATATATTAAGTGTACTAAAAATTTTGTAATTTTCCCCCACTTTTGTTCTTATGAAGTTTCTCTTTATTATTTCTTCTGTATTACTCTACGAATCTATCTATCCATCTTTCTATCTATCTCTATTACTCTATCTACAAATTAATAATAGTGTGGGGTGCAACTCTTTGCAATCTCTGTTATGCAAATAAATGAATTGAATTGATTTGATTATTGAAAATAATAAACTAAAACGGCGGATTTATGAGTCCACGTCCCTGGGACGCAAGGGAACCACTCACATCCATCCGGATTGAAAGGTAATCTCATTAGGGAGAATATGTCTCGGGTGAAATCATTCTACTGTTGAACAAACCATCAAATTAGTTTACAAGCAGGAAACTTCTCCATTGCGAACCCAACTGAACCGAACCCAACTGTTATTTGTACTCCAGCTGGGAGAAGAGACGGGAGTTAGACTTTGTGAGTCGAGAACACTTTTTGTGCTGATTGTGAAGAGGTGGATAGTTATTATGCGATCACAGGCACAACAAGGAAGTACCAGGGAAGATACTGAACTGACTTATACATAGTGCAGCGGGGGGGGGGGGTTCCTGTAACTGTAGGAGAAATGCCTTCGAGTTGAGGATAGTCGATATTGAGAAGGCAGTCAAAACGACTCTTGTAAAAAGGCAAAACGAGGTTGTGAAATTTATGGTGGACAGTCACACCGCTTGAGAGCTCTTCTGCGGTCTGGTATCTTTGTTATCATTGCTTTGACATCGGAGTTTACATTTGAACGCGAGGTGTCTTTAGTATTAATTTTTGTTGTATTATTATGATATTATCGTACTCGTATTATTTGTAAGTACCTACAATTTTGGAAATATCGATTCACGTGTAAGTCCTCGGTTACACAATATGCTCCACACGAGGAGGTAGGGAATAACTGTGTGGTCTACCCGAGGAAAGTCCCCATTGTTTCCAGGTCGAAGGTGACGTCTGACGTCAGGGCGGGAGGGCAGGAAGATCGTCAAAAGGAACGGAGCCCAGAAAACGCGATTCAAAGAGGCCTTCCGCCCCACAATGAATAGAAGCAAAAGGAAACGACGAACGGTGAGAAAGGAGGTGGAGAACGGGGAGTTGGGGGTTGGCTCGGAGAAAGGTGGTGGAGCTTTTCCCGGCTGCCACCGCTCGGTGCCAGAACCAAACGTTGCGGGGTTATTAATGATGTCGCGTATTGACAGCAGAATGGGAACAGTGACAGCGCGAGGGCTTAGAGGGGCACTTTCCACCCCAACGCATGTGCTTCCGCGCAACCGTTCCTACTCGACGAAGTTGCCCTCAACTGCCTGGTTTCTCCTCGTCCTCAATGCTTCAACTCAACCAAAATTTCAGATTCTGAGGGCAATTTTGAGCTCAAACTGGGTGATTTTAGAAAAATCCGCTCCATTGCAATCAACACAACACTTTAAAGAGACAGAAGTTGTGAAGACACCAGCAGCAGCCACCATTAGGCTGCCCTACTTTGATGTTCTTCCTCTTAATTATTGTTTCAAATTCTCCCTTCTCCTCCAAAATGCTTCAACTCAACCAAAATTTCGGATTTTCAAGGGTGATGATGTGCTCAAACTGGGTGATTTTTGAACAATCCGCTCTACTATGCAATCAACACAACACTTTGAAGGAACAGAAGTCGTGAAGGCACCTGCAGAAGCCACTATTAGGCAGTCTTTTCTTGATATTTACATCATTATTTCTTTGTTCGTTATCTCAATTGGTTCAAATTCTTCCTCCTTCTCCTCACGGCCTCATCAACTGAACCGAAATTCCGAATTCTGAGGACGATGATGAGCTCAAACTAGGTGATTTTTGAACATTCCGCCCAATGACACTTGGAGGGAACTAAAGTCGTGAAGGCACCAGTAGCAGCCACCATCAAGCAGCCGTTTTGATGTTCTTTCTCTCAATTATTGGTACAAATTCTTCTTTCTCCTCCACAATGCCTCTACTCGATCTAAATTTCGGATTCTGAAGGGCGATGATGTGCTCAAACTAGGTGATATTTGAAGAATCCGCTCAACAACACGTTGTGGGGACAGAAGTTGTGAAGGCACCAGTTACAGAGGCACCGGGCACCTGCTACTGTAGCAGCCACGATTAAGCAGCCCTGTTTTGATATTATTTACATCATTTCCTAGTTCGTTCTCTCTGTTTCAAATTCTTCCTCCTTCTCCTCATGGCCTGAACCAGAATTTCGGATTCTAAAGGGCGCTGATGTGCTCGCACCAGGTAATTTTTGAACATTCCGCTCTATTGCAATCAACACAACATTTTAGAGGACAGAAGTTGTGAAGGCACCAGCAGCAGCCACCATTAGGCAGCCCTGTTTTGACATGTACATAATTTCTATGTTCGTTCTCTCAGTTGTTTCAAATTCATTCTCCTCGTCCTCAACGCTTCAACTCAACCGAGATTTTAGACTCGAAGTGCCGTTGATGCGCTGTAACTACGTAATTTTTGAACAATTCGCTCTATTGCAATCAACACAGCACTTTGAGGAGACTGAAGTTGTGAAAGCACCAGTAGCAGCCACCATTAGGCAGCCCTTTTTTGATATTATTTATATCATTTCTTTGTTTGTTCTCTCCACTGTTTCAAATTCTTCCTCCATCTCCTCCAGGCCTCATCTACTGAACCAAAATTTCGGATTCTGAGGGCAATGGTGTGCTAACATCTGAAAAGTCTGCTCTATTGCATTCAACACAACACCTTGAAGAGACAATAGCTGTGAAGGCAACATTAATTGCAGCCCCGTTTTGGTATTATTTACATAATTCCTTTGTTCCTTCTTTCAACTGTTCCAAATTCTTCCTCCTCTTTCTCAATGCTTCAACTCAACAGACATTTTGGACACAAAGGCCCGATAATGTGCTCGCAGTACGTTATTTTTGAAAAATTTGTTTTATTGCAATCAATATAACACTTTGAGGTAACTGAAGTCGTGAAGGCACCAGAAGCAGCCACCATTAGGCAGCCCTGTCTTTCTCCATTATTGTTTCAAATTCTTCCTTCTCCTCCAAAATGCCTCAACTCAACCGAAATTTAGGATTCTCAAGGGCGATGATGTGCTCAAACTGGGTGATTTGTGAACAATCCGCTCTACTGCAATCAACACAACTTATTGAAGGGACAGAACTTGTGAAGGCACCAGTAGCAGCCACCATCAAGCAGCCGTTCTGATGTCATTTTTCTCAATTATTGTTACTCTATTCTTCCTTCTCCTCCACAATACCTACCTCAACTCAATCTAAATTTCGGATTCTGATGGGCGATGATGTGGTCAAACTGGGTGATATTTGAACAAGTCACAACAGTCACAACACTTTGTGGTGACTGAAGTCGTGAAGGCACCAATAACAGCCTCCATTAGGCAGCCCTGTTTTGATGGTCTTTCTTTCAATTATTGTTACAATTTCTTCTTTTTCCTCCATAATGCCTCAACCAAACCAAAATTTCGTAGTCTGAAGGGCGAAGATGTGCTAACATTTGAAAAATCCGCTCCATTGCAATCAACACAACACTGAGAGGACAGAAGTTGTGAAGGCACCAGTAGCAGCCACCATCAAGCAGCCATTTTGATTTTCTCTCTCTCAATTATTGTTTCAGATTCTTCCTTCTCCTCCAAAAAGCCTCAACTCAACAAAAATTTCGGATTCTGAAGGTCGAAAAAAAAAATTTTAACACCCCCCAAAATGTGTTGGTTTAGGTACGTTTCAAGGTACGTAGAATCAAAAAATCGAATAAAAATTTGGCCGTCCGTCCGCCGCACGCCGTACGCGGCACTTTCCCCACTTAGCATTGACCGATTTCGATGAAATTTAGTATGTGGGCTACATTTGGGGTCTAGTTGTGCCTTGAAGATTTTGGTTAATGTCACATCTAAGGGTCGAAAATTAAATTTTGAAATTTAGAAAACACCCTACCTAACTCAAAAGATTTTGATATAAAAGTATTGTTTTCCTATCAATTTAGGATAGTATAGAATTTTTAGATTTGTTTGAGACCAAGCGGAGTTCTGTAGGACAAACCGTTCGCTCCCAACGAGAATTTAAGGGTTGGACGTACGATAAATCAGAAAAACGAATCGCCAAACAGGCCTAATCTCCGTTGAAATTTTAGCTGACCGAAATTCGATCAATGTTTTTCTTCAAGTTGGTTGGTGGTAACAATGGCAAAGCCATGTTCTTTGCAGACGAGTGATCTATACAAAAATAATAAATCTTAGTGTAATAATTTGCAGCGTTTTCTATGATTTTTCAAAGTTTCAAGTGTTCATGACGTCACAGGGTCCGCCCAGGCGTGTGGGGCGCGTGACGTCAGAATAATTCGAGAATGAAAAATCACGGAAAAACATCTTCTTCATCCAATAAGAGAACTACTGATGTCAAAAATCTCAGAATGAGGTCTACTTTCGAATAAAAATTTTTAATTAAAAAAAAAAAAATCAGGTGCAAAATTGGCTGGACATTCAACTAGGTAATTTTTTAAAACATATTGTTTAGTAATGCATGCATTCCAGGGGACGTCCCATTGGATAACCATTAGATCAGTTAACCAGTTGGTAAGCGATAAAACTGTTTCACTCGATGTAATTTGGTTTATTACTTTAGGCAAGAAATAGTGACCCCCCCCCCGCCCCCCCTCACCATTATCTACCAAAACATTTCTAGCGGCGTGGGAGCCTAGAATCTGAAGAGCATTTTAAAATCCATGATTTACGATACCCAACATGCGAATTCGAGTTCACCCCCCCCCCCCCAACCACCACCACCAATGGTGCCAGTCTGGCACCAAAGGGGGAATACGTCGTAACATTGCACTTTCATCTATTAGTTTTAGTAGGCGGTCCGTCGAAGTTCACATCCGTATTCAAGGTGAAACACACAAAAAAAAAAGCACGAAATATGCGGTTTATGGTGTCCTGGCACCATGGTGGCACCACTATTATTTCCTTGGTGCTACAGAAAATAATTCATGAAAACCCGGAGGTATAATGAGAATTTTTCCTCAATTTCAAAGCTTGGGTACAATTAGTAAGCAGTAAAGGAACCGAAATTTTGAAAAATCGGATATTTTGTGAATATTATCCCCCCACTACACCCCCCCCTCCGCCTTGCGAATTTTGGTACTCGGGTGAAATTATGTACAACTCGGAAGTTATTTGAGTCAAACAAAAAAAGAAACTCACTAATCGGTTGGAAATTGAGGCCTGGTGAAATTTTACAGGATTATGCCTGCAAACGCACGTTTTTTAAGCATTAACCCCCCCTTTCCCGCCCTTAAAAGGCGAAATTCGAAATTCCGGCGCCGTAGTGCACAACTAGATAGTTTTCCGCGTCGAACAAAAAAAAACCACAAAAATCGGTTGAGAACTAAGGCCTGGGCAGACGACACAAGATTATGCCCAAAAATGCACGTTTTTTGTGCATTAACCCCCCCTTTCCCCTCCTTAAAAGGCAAAATTCGAAATTCCGGCGACGTAGTGCACAACTAGATAGTTTTCCGCGTCGAACAAAAAAAGAACCAGGAAAATCGGTTGAGAACTAAGGCCTGTGCAGACGACACAAGATTTTGTCACACACACACACACATACACACACACATACACACACACACACACACACACACACAGACATACATCTATGGTTTTTTTCGCGGATTTGGATTCAGAATGGTCTAAAACGGATTACTGTGTGGTTATTTTTTTTTTCTGTTGAGTGTTGTCCAACTTCACCCCAGATCGATCTTATAAGGACGCCCAAGTCTTACTGTGGGACGTCCTAAAAAATTCGCTCATTTACTGCTTTAGGAATGGGATTGTTGTAATTTCTCCGAAGGTTTTCTGCAATTCGCAGGACTTTTCGGTCCTCCTGATCGCTGCGTACTTTCCTTTCCCATCTCGACCCCTGGAAACCACCCTCCCCCCCCCCCCGCCGCCCTGCGAAGGACTCTGAAGACCTCCGAGGAGGAAGACCGTGATTGATGATGGCCACCTCCAGGAGGGGTCTAATAGAGTGCCGATTGTTCTTATACCTCCCCTCCCCCCTGGCGTCGTGGGTGGGTCGGGCGGGGGGGGGGAGACTTTTCCGAAAGAAGAATCTCCACCTCTCATCCGCCTCCTCTCCGGCTCCACCGAGGACGTCCCGGTGAGTAATTATCTGTTTGCGAGCGGCCACCGCGGGATTAGAAAGCGCTCCGAGCTAAGCAGTGCTCGCCGTTCATCCACTTTCGCACTCCCCTCCCGCACTCGCAGAGCACTCCCATCTTCTTCGCACTCATCTTCTGGTCGAGGGTGGGTTCTCCCCGCCACCCTCCACCTCTTTATCAGCCCCATCTCCACCCCTTTTTCCCTCCTCCACTTTCTTGAGATAAATCGTTGTCCATCTCTGGTCTTCAACCCCCTCCATCCTATTCATTCCTATCTACTTCTATCTGCTTGGAAACAACTTTTCTTACAACTAATGATCAGATCGCTTTCAAGTCCAAAATTACCTACTCAAATTCATCCGATGATCAAATTTATGTATTCCTGTCAAGGGTTTTGGACATCCTCTCTCCCCTTTCTTTCAACCCTGAGGTACTTTGGAGGTCCAACCCGAAATATAGCATTTCCAAGCCAAATGAAAACTTTTCCAAGTCTAATGAAACCTTTTCCAAGTCCAATGAAACTTTTTCCAAACCAAATGACACTTTTTCCAAACATGGTGTATTTCTGTAAAGTAAACAATCGTAGATGAATAATATATTACAACATTTCAGAAATTCAGTCTTAGAGGTTCAATCAGTCAATGTAAGTCTTTACCGGTGGCGGCTCGAGGCAACTGCATCATCATGTCCATGATGTCAAACTTAGGTACTTGTTTCCTATTCTATAGCATTTCCAAGCCAAATTAAAACTTTTCCAAGTCAAATAAAATCTTTTCCAAACCAAGTGAAACTTTTTCCAAATAAAATGAAACCTATTGAGTGTAGGTAGGTAGGTACCCACTCACATTCAACAGTCAGAAATTTCTCAAACTTGTTTCCTATTTCACTAAGGTGAGATCTACTTCGATAATCCTATATCTAAAATTCATTGAATTTTCATTTTGGCAACTTCTTTGTACGATAGATACAATTGCATCGTTCTGAAATTTGCAGAGTATCTACCTATCTAGGTACCTCATTTTCTCAATAGATTTCATTTGACTTGGAAAAGGTTTCATTTGGTTTGAAAAAGGTTTCATTTGACTTGCAAATGCAGTAGAAACTGCGGTTTATTCCTTCACTGAAAATTGCTTCCGAGCCTGGCACTGTATTCTATAGCATTTCCAAGTCAAATTCAACCTTTCCCAAGTCAAATTCAACCTTTTCTAAGTCAAATTCAACCTTTTCCAAAACCAATTCAACCTTTTCCAAAACAAATTCAACCTTTTTCAAGTCAAATTCAACCTTTTCAAAGTCAAATTCAACCTTTTCCAAGTCAAATTCAACCTTTTCCAAAACAAATTCAACCTTTTCCAAGTCAAATACAACCTTTTCAAAGTCAAATTCAATCTTTTCCAAGTCAAATTCAACCTTTCCTAAGTCAAATTCAACCTTTTCCAAAACAAATTCAACCTTTCCCAAAACAAATTCAACCTTTTCCAAGTCAAATACAACCTTTTCCAAGTCAAATTCAACCTTTTCCAAAACAAATTCAACCTTTTTCAAGTCAAATTCAACCTTTCCTAAGTCAAATTCAACCTTTTCCAAGTCAAATTCAACCTTTTTCAAAACAAATTTAACCTTTCCCAAAACAAATTCAACCTTTTCCAAGTCAAATAAAACCTTTTCCAAGTCAAATTTTACCTTTTCCAAAACAAATTCAACCTTTTCCAAGTCAAATACGAGTACAACCTTTTCCAAAACATATGCAACCTTTTACAAGTCAAATTCAACCTTTTCCAACTCAAATTCAACCTTCTTTACCATTATTAGGGAAATGACGAAAAATACCCACTAGCCCTAAATGTAGTACCAAACGCTTGTCTGAGATTGGGAACTGGGATAGAAACAATACTCCAAACGCAGTAGGTAGATACCTATAAATAAAACAAAATCATGGTTTTTAATTAAAAGCATTTTAATTTTAAGACTTTTAGAATATTAATTATATAAAAAAGTGATAAAAGTTCTTCTTCCAAAGAAATGTTGAATTTTTAAAATTATATTTGTTGTTGATTTAAAAAAAAATAAAACACGATTTTGTTTTATGTATAGGTACCTACTTGCCTACTGCGTTGGAGTATTGCTAAGTTATCCATCAAACTTCGGGAGTAGTTTCTACAACTAATTTGCAACAAAAATCAGAATTTTTTTACTCTTGAGATTTTTTCGTGTTTTCGACCTTACACCATTAATACGGTCATAACGTTCTTAAAATAAACTAAAAAATTATAAATCAAAATAAGGATACCGTTTGAAATTTCAAGATTAGCTACATTTTATGGGAAAAACATGACTGAATTAACGGTTTTTCCCATTGTTCTCTGGCAATTATTGTTCAATTTTGATGATCCCGGCGGCAATACTACGCCCTTAAGAGGGTCTCAGTCGGTCGCCGTTCGTTCCTCGCTCCGCGTCAGTATTTCACGAAATTGAAGGCTCAAAAACTTGAAATGTTGTATGTAAATTTTAAATTTTAAAGGATTCTAGAAATTCATTAGTGCACGGCCCTAGGGAATTGAAAAACTGAAATATTGCCGCTGGAATTATCAAAATCAAAAAATAATTGCCAGAGAAAAATGGGAAAAACCGTTCATTCAGTTATGTTTTTCCCATAAAATGTAGCTAAACTTGAAATTTTCAAGGATTTTAGAAATTTATCAGTGCATGGGCCTAGGGAATTGAAAAATTGAAAGATTGAAATCATCAAAATCGGACAATATTTGCCAGAGAAATGTGGGAAAAACTACTAAATGAACGGGTTTTTCCATGTTTTTCCCATATTTCTCTGGCAAATATTGTTCGAGTTGATGATTCTAGCGGCAATCTTTCAGTTTTTCAATTCCAAGGCCCATGCACTGATGCATTTCTAAAATCAATCAATTTAAAATTTAGGTACAATTTTTAAAATTTTTGCCCCTTCAATTTCGAGAAATACTTGGAACGAACAGCGACCGACTGAGACCCCCAGGGTTTCCCAGCTCTCCCTACTCGAACGGGAAGGTCTGCATGTCTGAAAAACTGAAAAACCACCCCAACCACACTCTGAAAAAAAAAGAGAGAAAAAAAAAACTGCTCTCTGGTAGATGAGAAAAACAGAAAAAACTCACCGAGAAGAAGAAGAGGAAGAAACCTGGCGCCTCTCAGGATCTGCGGAATCTTTCCTCGATCGTCGAAGATGGGAAGAAAGCGAGAAAAAAATGCTGTTGAGATGGCGGGACGACGAGGGGGCGGGAGGTGACTCGGCCGTCCAATCAAAGCTCGTCCCCGAGAGGCGAAAACCGGCTCGGAACGCCAGGGGTCGAGGACTGGGAGGGGTCGAGGGCTGGGAGGGGTTGTCCCTTCGCTCTGCCACCCCTGGCGGAGGAAGTATGGGAGGGTGTGGAAAAAACTACCCTCGACGCGACCCACCATGTTGAAAACACTGGGAGCCCGCCGTCTGATTGCTGACTGGATTAGTTCCGAAAGCGCTGAGTAACAAACAGCTGGTTGCGAGTAATCCACGGATGACAGCTCGGATGTTCAACACAGAATTCAATGACGGAATTCCCCTTCGTTCCGCAAAAAAAGTCTGTCAAGTTGGTTTGATATCATAGATCCTTCACATTATGGTAGATATGATGATAAAATACCCAGGAATAAGTTTGTTATTCAGATGTAACAGGCCTACAGTAAGACGAACAACAGTCATATTTATAATATAAATTTCATAATATGATGGCAGAAAATAAAATCAACGAATTGGGTCAAGTAGTTAACAATAGGAAGGCCCCAAAAATAATAATTGAGCCTATGGCCGATGAAAAATAGCCCACCCGGCCGGCCCCGGGCTCCACCCACCATGGCGGCTCCCCATACCAGGCACCCGATGACTGGACGCCACCACCACCAGACACCCTCCGCACCAAAATCTCCGGAAGAAGGCGCCAAGGAGACCGCCCCCGGGACCAACCAGGCGACAGCCCAACCAACGAGGGAGGACCACCACAAAAACACTTTAACATACCATAAATATAATCACAACACCGATAAACATTGAGAACACTGGACAATAAAATATCACACATATTTCACAACAGATATAAACAACAAGTCAGAGTACTTGTATAAAAAATGTCTAGCAGAGACAGAACCAAATAATATGTGGTTTAATATTATTAAACATATTGTTAGCAATGCATGCATTCCAGGGAACGTCCCATTGGATAAGCATTAGATCAGTTTAACCAGTTGGTAAGCGATAAAACTGTTTCACTCGATGTAATTTATTTATTACCTACTTTAGGCAAGAAATAGTGACCCCCCCTCACCATTAACCACCATAACATTTCTAGCGGCATGGGAGCCTCAAAAATCTGAAGAGCATTTTAAAATCCATGACCTGCGATACCCAACATGCGAATTCGAGTCCCCCCCCCCCCCCTTCACCGCGCCACAAATGGTGCCAGTCTGGCACCAGAGCGGTAATACGTGGTAACGTTGAACTTTCGTCTGTTAGCTTTGGTAGGCAGTCCGTCGAAGTCCACATCCGTATTCGAGGTGAAACACTTAAAAACCCACGAAATATGCGGTTCTTGGTGTCCTGGCACCATGGTGGCACCACTGATTTGTTCCATGCTGGCACGAAGAATAATTCATGAAAATCCGGAGGTATAGAGAGAATTTTTCCTCAATTTCAAAGCTTGGGTACAGTAGAGGAGCCGAAATATTGAAAAATCGGATATTTTGTGAATATTATCCCTTCACTCATCCACCCTTTGCGAATTTTGCTACTCTGGTGAAATCATGTACAACTCGCAAGTTATTTGAGTCAAACAAAAAATGCTGCAAATTATTACACAATGGTTTCTTATTTTACAGATCACTAGTCTGCAAAGGCACCAACCATCCAACATGAAGAAAAACATCGATCGTATTTCGGTTAGCTAAAATTTGAACGGAGATTAGGCCTCTTTTGCGATTCACACTCGTGTTTCTGATTTATCGTACGTCCAACCCTTAAATTCTCTTAGGGAGCGAACTGTTTGTCCTACAGGGCTCCGCGTGGTCTCAAAAATTTTTAAAAATTCTATACAATCTTAAATTGATGGAAAAACAATACCTTTATATCAAAATTTTTTGAGTTAGGGCGTCTTCAAAATTCATTTTTGAACCCTTAAAAGTAACCTACATTAACCAAAATCTTCGGGGCACAACTAGACCCTAAATGGAGCCTACATTCCAAATTTCATCAAAATCGGACAATGCTAAATGGGGGAAGTGCCGCAGAAGGCATACGGCGGACGGACGGCCAAATTTTTATTCGATTTTTGGATTCTACGTACCTTGAAACGTAAATCAGGAAATTTTGAGGGGGTGTTTTTCTTTGTCGAATCTAAAGGTTCATTATCGAAAATAATAAACCAAAAGAGGCCTAATCTCCTTTCAAATTATTGCTGAACGAAATGCGATCGATGTTTTCCTTCATGTTGGATGGTTGGTGGCTTTGTAGACAAGTGATCTATGTAGAAAAATAATAAACCACTGTGTAATAATTTGCAGCGTTTTTTACTAGTATTGAGATGATTGACCTAATTTCGAACCAAACATTTTGAGAAAATGACTAATAATGATCCGGTTTATTGGTCTGAAAAAGACATTTGAACCGAATCCTGAATTGAAACTAGTCCACCATCGAATTTATTGCATCGGAAGTTCATCGATGATCACATTGTACTTGTTCTGCTGAAAGGAACAGATTGTTCCGGGTTTCTCCATTTTTCCAATGTAGGTAACTTTTGTTTCTGAGCATCCTCCATTTAAGGATTCTTTTACTTCTACCAAAATTCGTATTGATTGCTATAATTTGTTTTCGGGAAACGTTGGAGTAAGAATAAGTGATGGAACAACTTTTATCGTGTTAAATAAAACCGTAAGTCACCAGTGCTAACATGATACAAGTCCTTTAGGTGGATGCACAATAATAGTTAAATGTTTACTCCGCCAAACTCCATCTTCCAGAAGACGTCTCGCGCGTCATCCAACCAACTCAATTACTTACGCAAAAGTTCTGAAGGGAGGACTTTAAAGTGAGTATTTTTAGAATACGGGACCCCCTCTCCCTCGCCATCCTGTCTCCCCCCACCACATGTGGTTTTGACCAAGATTAATGATCAAGACCTCATTCCGTACACATGCACTACCGCCGAGAATTTTTTTTCTTTTCTTTCCAACCGTTTCCAGTCTTCTTCCTCAAAACTTTTTCTGTTTGAAACGATAAAAAAAGTCCGTGAAAAATAAAGATAATTATTTAAAAACGGAGAAACGGACTGAAAATAAGGAGTCTGCGTACGTTATTATCTTGCGTACTCCGGTCTCAATTTCCAACAGAATTGGACCATTCTTCTTTTGATCGACTCGAAAATTATTCAAATTTCATACTATTCCACCAGAGTATCAAAATTAGCATGGGGAGGGAGTGAATGGGGGGATAATATTCACAAAATATCCGATTCTTTATAGTTATAGCTTCTAATAATTGTTCCCAATCTTTGAAATTAAAGGGGCATTATTTGAAGGGACATTATTATCATACCTCTGGATTTTCATGAATTACTCTGTGTCCCAGCTTGGAACAAATCAGTGGTGCCACCATGGTGCCAGGACACCAAGAACCGCATATTTCGTGGGTTTTCAAGTGTTTCGCCTTGAATACGGATGTGAACTTCGACGGACTGCCTACCAAAGCTAACAGATGGAAGTTCAACGTTACCCGTATTACCGCTTTGGTGCCAGACTGGCACCATTTGTGGTGGTGCGAAGGGAGGAGGGGGTTGAACTCAAATTCGCATGATGGGTATCATAGATCTCGGATTTTAAAATGCTGTTCAAATCCGAGGCTCGCATGCCTACTGATATAAATCGACCTAATGCTTATACAATGGGACGTCCCCTGGAATGCATGCATTACTCAACAATATGTTTTTACTTCCCTATTGTCCATGACATTTCTACCAAGTTTATTTCAAGAGGAATATAGTACATCTGTAGTTACAGGTTTGAATGGAGGTCTGTTACCGTGTATTACTTCTACAGTGTGGACAATAAATTGTTAGCTCAAGGGAAAAAGAATTGAGAAATTAGTATGTGTGATTCATTTTCAAGTTGTTCAAGTACCTACTATAATATTTGACTAAGAGCTCATCCTCCAGCTGAATGCGATACGCTTTGTTATTATGCTTAATTAACATAATTTTTTTTCCTGAAATACATTATTTTGTACAAAATGTTATTAAATAAATGTTTCTATAAAGGTCTTGACTACTTAACAAAATTTATTAAGTAGTATTAAGTTAGTATTTATTAAGTAGTATTAAGATCATAATTTAATTATGATCCTGTATACTGAGCAAACATGTTGTATATGTAATAGGTAAAACATAAACCAACAAGTTTTTTTCTTCACGTCACCCGTTGGCACCAAAAACTCTCTATGACGCATTCTTCGGTTTTGGTCATGGGCGTCAGATACAAGTTACATTATAGGTATGGAAAGATTTCATATTAAATTTCGAAATATAGTAATAATTTTTTTTTTTGGAAAGAGTTCATATTAAATTCCGAAATATAGTGATAATTTTTTTTTTAGATTTGGAATATTTGTTGAAAATTAGGTCGAGTCGTTTCCCAAAATCTTCATTCCCTCGGAACCTCAATGGACGGGACTGTGAACGCTGGGCACTGCACAATGAGATGTTCATACTCTGGAGGAGGTTCTCTTGGATGTGTCATGAGGAATGGCCAATTCTCTGACGTGTAAGAATGACTTCTTCACGTCGAGAATGGGTGAAAGATCCGCCCATGTACTGTTTGCAGATTGAAAGAATGCGGATGATTTAGTAAGGTGTAAATGAGTATTACAGTCCCAAAAACATCGTCCTTCTTCTACCTTCACTCAAGCCAGGAAAAATGAGACCGAGGGTTGTTAACTATCGACCAATGATGAAGTGAAATGGTTGTTTTATTGCAGGCCTTTGGTGTTTGACGTAAAAGCAGTGGTTCCCAATTCTATACAGGGTATCTACTATTGAGATGGGCCAAACTTCAAAAATCGACTGCACAACTAATTTGAGTTTGAAAATGAATCTCTTAGCAATTTTGTTAACCATTCCAAGTTTTTTTCAATCTCAATGAGGAATTTCACCATGTCGGAATTTCCTATTTATGACCCCAAAATCGGATTCAGCACCTCGAAAAACCCCCTAAGGCAAACTTTCAGCCCGAACTTCCTAATTTACGAATAAACAAATCGGTGTGGAAAATACCAATGTTTAAAAAAAACGGGAAAATGACGTCATCTTGGAATAGTTCATTTATGACCGCTTGAAGCGCTGAGATCGAGAAATCTATAGTCCCCAGATGCAAAATTTCATCAATCAGTAAAGTTCAAAATCGAAAAACTGAAGAAAAAAATATAAAAAGCAAGATGGGGAAAATTAGGTTTCCCCTGTTTTTGTTTGATAACTGTTCTCTTAGAAAACACGATTTCGTCGTCCCAATAGGCAACACTGGGAGGAGACGGCGATCCGAACAGCCCAATCAGCGAGCGTTCCTGCTTCACGTCCGTTTTCCCAGTTAGTTTTGAAATCAAAAATTTTGATTGTCTCCCAAAAATAACAGGAGATTTATTTTCCGAAATCAGCCGGATTTTCATCTATCCCACACCATTAACTATTCAGGAAAAACGCAAACAGAATTCGGTGAAATTCCTCATTCATGTTTTTGACCCTGTCACTAAAATTACCAAACTACCTTAATTTACCGTAAAAATAAGGGCATTGTGGGAACGGGCGTCAAATTCAATCAATTATCCACTATCATTATGAATTATCTACCTCATCTACCGAATTATGACTCGAGTATGCTCTATGCCTGCATTACGAAAGGGGTGAGATATAAAGGCTCGGTCCTTTCCTCAGCCAGACTCACCAGGCTACCTAAGATTTCGGAGCAGGTAGTCGTCTATGTTGGCAGGTATGCCCTTCGGGAAATTGGCCAGCCGCATTCTTTCAATCTGCTAACAGTACATGGGCGGATCTGTCACCCATTCTCGACGTAAAGAAGTCATTCTTACACCTCAGAGAATTGGCCATTCCTCATGACACATCCAAGAGAACCTCCACCAGAGTGTGAACATCTCATTGTACAGTACCCAGCGTTCACGGTCCCGTCCATTGAGTAGTACCAACATCTTTCTTTATACTCCTTAGTTTCTTATGATCCATCTCATTCCATTTCAATTTCCACTTCATCCATGCTGCAGATTTTATGAGAGGCAGAAAGTCGGAGTAGTGATTGGTTCTTGGCATGCGTTCTTGGTTTCACGATCAGCAACTTCGTTTCCTATGATTCCACAATGACCGGGAACCCAACAGAAAATCACTTCCACGCCATTTTGAAAATGTCGATGGACACTCAGAAGTATTTCTCCAACGAGAGGATGCGGACTCGATGAATCAGAGCAAATGATGATTCTCTTTTCTGTTGGGTCCATCATATGGAGGGAAGCTTGTATGCCGTACAATTCAGCTGTAAATATGGAAGTGGATTTGGGCATAGAGAAATTGATCACTTCTCAACGGATAACGAACGATGATCCTACTCCATTAGTGAATTTTGAACCGTCGCAGTACAGTACAATATTTGGCTCGGTTGGACCAACAAGTCGTATCATAGTGATTAATTTCGTGAATGAGTTTTTAACTAGGTATTTCAAGTTATACAGTGCCCAAGCACTATGAATTATGTTAGAATCAAAGAAAAAAAAAAATAGTGTTCCATAACAACCATGGTCTTGATTCAGTTTTTTAGCTCTCTTGAAAAGGGGTAATGAAATACGACATGTCACTTAGACACCCTCGATATATAATTTTAATGTACCCATCTTTAGTAAATCACGATATCAGACCACATTACAGCCTATCTAGCAGTTTTGTCGCTTAATAGCTCTTTGCAAAACCAACAAGTGCTAAAAGCTAGTTAAGCAAAAGCCAAACAACCGCAAATTTGTTGCTTATTAGATTATTGATCAAATTTTGATCTATTAAAATAGGAACAGTGCTGATTATGCTAAACGTTGTTCAAGAAATGGAAAGAGCGTTTATTTGTATTGTTGTTCTAGGCCCTGAAGAAGGTTGTAAATTGACCGAAAGCTAAGCGATAAGGATTGAGTCTCTGTCCCTTATCCCGATCGATTTGATCATTCAATTCTGGTCTCATGAATGGTTCAAAATTATATTTTCATATGCCGATCGTAATTAAAAAACGTTTGCAAATAAAAACACAATGGTTTATAATTTTACTGTATCGATCACCCGATTTGAACGAATATTAGGCCTATTTCCGTCAATGAAGCGAACGTTTTCTCATAAGGAGCGATTGGTTCGTCCTACAGATCTCTAGATGGTCTCATTAAATTCTGAAAATTCAATTTTATTTTTTCCTCCACACAAATTTCTATTCCCAACAATAACTCAGGGACACTTTGGGTTTTTGCTTAAATATATCAAAGCGATGCATCCTTCGATGACATGATTTGCCGATTATAAATTGTTGCTAATACATAAATAAATGAGGAAGAACGAAACAAGATTGGAAAGAAGGCTCCAATCAATCATCCAGCCAACTCTATCAAAACTCCTCTTGGACGTCCCCCTCCCTCCACGCCATCTTCGAGATAGGAGGTTATTATACAGAAAAAAGAGAAAGACGCAACCCTCTTTCTTGAAAGCACTGGAAAGGTTTCAAAGGAGAGATGGTGGGGGAAAGAGAAGGAAGTGGAGGAAGATATTTTTCTCATTAAAAGTAAATCAATTATTTTCAACGACAGGTTCGTCGGTGGGTGGGCTTTCATAGAAAACTCTTTGCTATAATTTTTTTTTTTTTTTTTTTTTGTGTGTCAAAAAAACTTTGAGCGCAAAGAAACTTTCCATATTGAAGCTGAAGGGGAATAAGGGACACAAAAGTGGCAACTGATGAACCTCGTGGGTCCGTGGAGATGGATAAAGCGATGGGGTGGAAAGAGGGGGAGTTTAGAAAAGAAGAAGAAGGAGGATAACTGGGTTGGGAAACGGAAGAAGACGATAAAGTCGTTTATTCAATACATGAAAGGATCCCTCCTTGCGAAGCTTTATACATTTTGCTCATAAAATTACTTGGGTAATTTTCCTCAAGTCAAATTACTACCACACCGATCTTAGTATCCTGTACCCAAGGGGGATTCGCTTTCCGGTGGGAGTATCATCGAAGCTGTATGCTGGCCTCTATACCTATGCTTTTCGTCGGCTACAAGGAAGCGTTCGATTCAATCGACAGAGCAAAGCTTGTAGATTTTCCGAGAAAAAACAGTGTCCCGGACAAGCTGACTCGTTTGGTAGGGATGACGCTATTTGAAGCAAAGGTAAAGGTGAAAATAGCTGGGAATATTGGTTAGGAATTTACCATTAGGACAGGGGTTCGACGAGGGGACGCGCTGTCGGCATCTCTTTTCAACGTGGCATTACAGGAAGTGGTCAGAAAAGTTGAAAATAAAGGAACAATAGTCAACGAAATGTGGCAGATTTGCGCATATGCTGACGATACAGCTGTACTGTCCAGAAATAAGCAAGAGTTGAGAGAATCGTAGAAATCCTAAGCGATGAGGGTCGCAAAATTGGTTCGAACATAAATCAAGAAAAAACCAAGAATCTTTTCATGAGATCCCGGCCACGATCATAATTGACTTGGTTATTTGGACGTAGGTGAGCTCAGATTCAGGGAAGTGAACACTTTCACGTCTCTTGGATCGAGTCTTACCAGTACCAACAATATTACAGCGGAGATCGATCGTAGGATTATTCTCTGGGAAACCGGGCATTCTACACCAACACCAAGCTGTTCAAATCAAAACTGCTGTCCAGGGTGCTTAAAAAAAGGTTATGGGTACCTGATGCTGATTAGACCGGTGGTTTGTTACGGAGCCGAAGCATGGACCCTTCCTAGCACTGACGCCAACAAGCTAAGAATATTTGAAAGAAAAGTTATGAGAAGAATTTATGGGGCAGTATACGAAAGGGGACGCTGGCGAATCCGAAACAATATGGGAATCAAGGCGATTCTTGAAAATAAAGATATAGTATGTTTCATTAAAGCCAGTAGGATTCAGTGGGTTGGATATCTGGAGAGAATGCCTAATGAAAGACCCCCCCTAAGATGATTTGGAAATCAAGACTTGAAAAAAGAAGGCGGCAGGGAAGACCAAGAACATGATGGATGGATGACGTGGAAAGGGATCTGCTAAAGATGAAAGTACGAAACTGGAAGAGTAAAGCCTGCGATCGAGATGAGTGGAGGAATGTTGTTAGGGAGGCCAAGGGACACATCATCCTGTAGCGCCTGGTAGTTAGTTTTCATCGAATCTGTATGTTGATTACGCTTCTGAGAATAATTTACGTTTATAAGTGTGATAAAACAAACAATAATTTGGGGGAAAACATCACCTTTTGCAAGAAAAATAACAATCTATTAGTTCACTACGGTGTGATGGCTGTGGAACCTGTCAGTAGATTTGGAAGAATACTCCTGCCCGAGGGACTCCCCACTGATCAAGGGAAGAAGCTGGCCGATGCATTCAGTGAGTACCATCTCGTGACATGAACCAAATGAAAGTAGAAAAGAGGAAAGTGAAATATGAATTGTTCGTTCATCTTGATATTGGAGTTTGGATTAAAATCAGCAGAAGAAATTTTCAAAAGTATTGTGAGATTCAAAAACCTCCTCGCCCATCCTTTCCTCAATAAACGACGCAACATCAGCAGTTATTATTATTGAAGCGTCCACCTTGGGCCGTCTTTTCCCAGGAGAGGAAATGTAACTGAGAAATTAATAAACTTGCAAATCGCCTATAATATAATTAGATCGCCCGATAAGATATACGATAAGAATACCAATTTTTTAAAAGTAAACTACTTATTCATGCTGAATAATAAATTATTACTATTGTTTGGTTTAGTGGTTTGTTATCGTTTGTTGCGAATTTTGAAATTTTTTATAAATGATGATGAGTCCTATTTGAAATGTGATGTTATCCGTGATATTAGATACCTAAATGTACTTGTTATGTAGTATGTAAAATTGGTGTCACTGCTATCGTGGTTAAAGTTGCTCTAGTTCAAAACATTTTAGTTTTATTAACTCATTGAAGTCAATCTTTAATTTTTAGTAAAATAGCAAACCCACAATTCTTTTGGGACTCTGATTTGTATACACAACATTATATATATACACAGTATAGACAGTGAATTGTTAGCTCAAGAGAAAAAGACATCTCAAGTTTTACCACATAAAAAAAAAATAATAAAAATTGAGTTCACAATTAGCTCAAATCTTTACTCAACAACTCCTCTGCAAATAACACCTGTACAATGTTCGAAATTGATAGGGTTTCCAGTAATAATACTCTGACTTCTGCAGTGTCTTTTTGCTCCTAATTTGGACACTGGATCCTTCAGAGAGGGAAGATCCCAATACCTTCACCGAACGTAACTACTAAAAATATTCTCACAAAACCATCAGGAATTTACCTAAAACTTTCAATTACGAAACACATGCATTAAAGGCCCCAAATGGAGCCAAGTTGTGACCGAAACCTCTGGAAAGTGTCAGTAACTTCTGAAGGGCGTAAAACAGGGGTCGAATTTTCCAAAACGCCCTTGCTCAAAAACTCTCGACATACATTTTTACCCGTTAAAAATTGTTTACCGATTTGAAAAAGAATTTTGATTTTTAGAATCGATTGAGACCACTCAGAGGTCTGTAGGAAAACCCGTTCGTTCCTTATGACAGTTACATAAGTTAGATAGTTAAGTTCAAATATCACAAATGATATAAAAACACAAGAAATGTCCACCTTGATAAGTGTTTTCAATCAAACACTGTTTATACCTGAGGACAGTTAGTTCTCCCTGTACCTTCACCTTGTGGAGGTATGAGAAGCAGACAACGTAATTGTTAAAGCAGCGTTCTACGAGTATGTTTGGCGGCGTTTCAACTTCTCCAAGTTCAATGTTCCCCACAGTTTGTCATCTAGGAAGTGTGTGCTCAAACTTTTTCCACACTTGTCAACCCTTCAAAGACACGCCTCATACAGGGATATGACAAGCGTTGACGAAGAGGACACGAGATAATTCCCGTGACAAAGGTGAAAAGAAATAGGGAACTGAGAGAATAAAAAACTCCATTAGCGGCCCATGTGACTTTGGGAGAGGTAAAAGGGTTTTTTCTCTCGTAATTTGTGCGGGACATGGATCCGTTTTCTGGAGGCGCGTAACAAGGTAATGACGGTTCGGGCTCCTCGGGGATTTGAGGCTCTCTTTCGAAGAGATCTGACTGCCTTTCAATGAACCCGCCTTGGCTCCAACCCCTGTACCTCAGCATACACTGACGTCTTTCCCCCCATCTTCGTTTTTACCTTGACTGCTTCACCCTATGGGCCCCTGGGAAATCTCTGCGGCTTTTTTTCTCCTTTTTTCATCCTCCAAACTCGTTTTACAAGTCATCCGCCTTCACCTGGTGTCTATTCAGAGGGGTTGGAGCGTTGAGTTGAGCAGTTGAACTTCCCTGCATATTTATGTGCACTCTCGTATCATGTATACGTTTTCAAGGCCTAAGCAGAAACCTAATTGTTATACAGGGTGTCTACCATTTGGATGGACCAAACTTCAAGGATCAATTCTACAAGTAATTTGCAACGAACAATGTCTCATAGCAATTTTTTCTTAACCCACTCAAATTCTTTTTTTTCCACTTTAAAGTTTTTATTCGTATTTTCGACCTTGCAGCACTAAAATGGTCATAACTCCCTTAAATCTCACGCTACTTCAAATCTGAGTACACCGTTGGACAAAGCGTTAAATTTCCTGTCCGTTAAGTGGGAAACCCAGTTTCATAAAGCCATTTGTAAAAGTAAAAAAATAAATCAAAGTCAACATTTATTTTTTTTTTTTTTTTCAAAAATCGCCATTTTTCAGGTTAACGATTTTTCTGTAAAAAATACCGCTATCGTGGTGCACTTGACGGAAAAAACTCCCCCAAGATCTCACCTTTCCAACGGTATGTCAGTTTCAAGGTTTAAGAGGAAAGTTTCTTGAAAAAATTGAGTTTTATGCGAAAAAACGTGCTTAACGTACTCAATTTTTTCAAGAAACTTTCCTCTTAAACCTTGAAACTGACATACCGTTGGAAAGGTGAGATCTTGAGATAGTTTTTCCCGTCAAGTGCACCACGATAGCGGTATTTTTTACGAGGGAATCGTTAGCCTGAATAATGGCGATTTTCGAGAAAAAATTATAAATGTTGACTTGATTTATTTTGTTACTTTTACAAATGGCTTTAAGAAACTGGGTTTCCCACTAAACGGATAGAAAATTTAACGCTCTGTCTAAGTTCGACCAAGCCGAGTTTTATTAACCGAATCTCCCAATGACAAAAACGCTGCAAATCATTGCCTAAAGGTTTATTATTTTCTGTATAGATCACCCATCTGTATAGATCCCTCCCTACCAACCATAAGTACTAAGGCATTTTCGAAAATTTCAACCCCAAAAACCAACCAAATGGAAACGAAGGGTTTACATTCCCATGTTTTACTTAATTTTTTATGTTATAATTATATTATAATATCTACCTGGGTTGAAAATCGTGTTTAGGGGAAAAGGTATGAAGATGGGTTTAGGATAATTAGTGGTACATTAGGGCCCTTTGTGTGGATAATATCCTAAACCCAACTATATTTACCCCAAACACGAATTTCACCATAGGTAAGAAATCATCTCAGCCCATTAGCTAGAAAACTCAAGGTCGTCTCAAGTAGTACTTCCATCCTGTATCCCATTCTGATGAGCTATCCTTCCGATTAATTAATAATTTTCTCTATCTCTTTTCGATGGTCGTTTTCATCGATCAAATAAATTATAATACTAATGTCCAGTAAAATATAATCATACATGTAGTATCTTTACAATAGGTAGTTGACTAACTGACTGCAAGAATACGAATGCTATATTTTTGGAAATTCATCACTATCATCAATTATAGTCACATGGAAGGAAACACTTCATAATAACAACCTAGGGTACATCATCTCCCGCCCAAAGTGCTTTCTGGGTTTAGGACATTCTTTTATTTTCGTTCCAAGAAATAAAACAAGAAAAACAAATTGTATTTTTCCCCACTGTATTCCTTTGAGGTGTTTACCACATTATTAAGTATTCTCACCCGCACCATAGATGAAATACGGACAGGAAGGTTACTTGGAAAGAATCGTCGGACTCTTGCAGTCTTTGAAGGAAGGATTAGAACTTGAGTTGCAATCAATTTCTATTCATCCACGGATACTGATGACCGGGAAAGCTAGAAAGACGATAGCTGCTCCAAGGAAAATCGGTTAAGAAGGCGAAAGAGGTACGTTGCTGCAGATCGGCGTAGATTGTGGAGTTGATGGCTAATGCGCTACCCCTGACCTTTCCCTCTATACAGCACGACAATCAATACACAACATGGGTTCGGCAGGTTGATAATCTATCCGCTAATTTAAATTATTGTGAGTAAGTAGGATTTCCAGAGGTAGCAGCAACAGGTATCCCATCTGCTAGATATCATCGTCAAAAATCATCAAGCTCAATCAAAAATTAGAAAAAAACAATAATTACAACAGTTGCTTATTATAGCACCTGGGAAGGTCGAAGTAGGAAGGAATAAACCTTTAATATCGAGGCGGTTCGAGCCACTAGGAGATCTCCCCTCTTCAACTGATCATTACAAATGAGTTGTTGGTGTTTTCAAGTTTCGCTACCCAGCGGGACGTCATGAAGACTCCACACAGCTAAAATCGCCGTCTACCACCACTGAACCCCTCTGTGATTAATGAGTGACAATGAAGGAAAGACGGGAATATTGTCCAGGGTCAAGAGGTCCCTCAAGCGCCGCCAAGGATCCACCTAATGAGCCTTGTTGTCACACAAACCTCCTTGTAAAGAGCCCTTTTGGCTCTATGAATAGAGAACAAATTACCAAGATGGAGGGCAGGAGGTATCGGGAAAGATGCAGGTGATACTGGACTTGAAGCCGACTTTA
This sequence comes from Apolygus lucorum, assembly GCA_009739505.2. NCBI lineage: Eukaryota > Metazoa > Arthropoda > Insecta > Hemiptera > Miridae > Apolygus > Apolygus lucorum. The sequence goes on from CM019182.2 coordinate 14,756,823, forward strand.
CTAGGTACCTTCGACCAAAAGCCATCTAAATGGATGGATAGGCTCACTCCCTCCACCCTCCGCCTCACAAGAAATATTATGACTTTTTGATCGATCGAGCCATTGTCCGTTCTTCCCGCCTTGCGTATCAGTCACTTCGAGCTTCTCTTCGAGGTCCTTGGGCCTTCAGAGGGCCCTTTTGTACGAAGCTCCGTCCATATCAGTCATCCATGCTTTTCAAATGTGCATACAAACCCCGGCGTGGCATAATAGGTAAATAAATAGATACTGTGAAACCGAGTGTGGAACTCCACATAAGCATCGGAGGTTATCCATCACGGCCCTGTCACGCCAATCGATGGCAAATTCACTTTGAATGCACAAACGAGGCGCTAGAAATTGGAAAATAACTGAGATGGCACCCAGGGAGAATTTCAACCTGGTGATTCAGAACCACCCCGATAGCCATGCAAAAGTTGCCGAGTAATTCTGCAATGTGATGTAAAAGCATAATAAACTATGGTACAGTCGGAATTGACTTAAAATACCTCTTAATACATCAGTGTTCAGGACAGCGCAGTAGCCGGAGGGAGGCGGATACTTTCAATGTATCAGAATGTCCAATGTGTAAAATCCTCGAGAATATTCGACAGAAATTTTGAATTTTCCAATGAGAAAAATGTCCAATGAATCTGTTAGGTTCGCCTCCTCTGCGGTTTCAGTGGTTAGGCCTGACTTATTTCTGTGCCTACTCGTGGATTGGAATTTGCGATAAATTGCCTGTCCTGCCTGGGCGCTAAGTTTCCTAACTAACCTAGCCGGGGATTGGGTAAATCCGGGGCTATTGCCTTAGGATTTTAATATTCGACTATCTGCTTGTCCCTAAGTACTTGATACCTTCGGGCTTCGTGGACTTTTGAGAGAAAAGACTTGTTTGGATTTTTGAATGAGCAAAGGGTTTATTTGACAATTGGAAAGTGAAGCCTTAGGTGCTAGCTTAGTCTATCCCTACCTATACGCCTCCTGACCGCGTGTCGTCGAGAGATTACGGAGTTTCGCGGAAGGCGCGGGTTTGCGACGGTGACGGCGGAAGTCGAGATCGGGTAAGCTGAAGCTAAGTACTTAGGACTGACCTGGCGATCCTTTCTTCGGGTCTCGATAGTCTTTGGAGATTCATCCCAGGAGGCGTTGACGTGGCAGCTACCCACTTCATTCCTGGAGGCGGCTAGTTCTCTCGGACCGACGTGCTTTTGGGTCGTAAAGCACTTGATTCCGGATACTGATACAAACCCAGATTCTGGCGGCGCCCAATGGTTTTGTTGAACAGCTGGGGGCGTGTCTTCAGAAATATTTGTGGTTGAATATTTTCGGTATTTTTTCCTGCAGTCCTTCCACCTCTCCTCGCTGATCAGGTGCAGATATTTTCCTGGGCGTTAATTTTTCGGCTGATTAGCGAAAGCGGGGATAGATTACCGCTAATCAGGCCGCGGTAAATTTTACCGTGGAGAGGACTCCACGTGCCGTGTTTTTTGGCAACGTGGGCCTTACGAATTGTTTTCCCTGGGATCCGTCGATTTACCTTTTCCGGAGTCGAATTGCAACGACTCGGTTCCCCAGGGAGAAACATGAGACTTTGTCAGCGTGAGCGTCTGATAGAATCAAATCTCAAACGAATCGAAATTTCCCATCTATGACAATATGCAACAGATCAGAAGTTCCAATGTGTCAAAAGGGTCCAGGGCAAAGACCGACTAAGTCACTTTTTCTTGAAAATGAGAAAACTCATTTTGAAAGTTTGAAACTCGATTGTGTTTGGCTAGACGCAAATAAAAACGTTTGCCAAGTGGGTGTGGCACATAGCTTCTTCGTATCCATAACCCGATTGTATCCGATGCATAGTAGTTAATCTCGAAACATCAATCTCTAAGTACCTTCCATTACCCTCATAGGGGGCCATCTACACGCTAAACTGAACAACTCTGAGAAATTTCGTCGAAATTGGATGGAAAATGTAGAAGTTATGGCTGTTATAAGGAATTCACGTTTGCGCATGCACAGCAACTACTACTAGTTTGGTGGATATAATTTTCATAGGGGACCATCTACACGCCTATCTGAACAGTCCTAGGGAATTTCATCAAATTCGGATGAAAAATGTAAGTTACAAGGATTTTACTAGAGTGTAGATGGTCCCCTATGAGAGTAGTGGAAGGTACTTAGAAATTGATGTTTTTGGATACTATGCATCGGATCATCTATACAATTGGGTTATGGATACGAAGAAGCTATGTGCCATACCCACTTGACAGACTTTTTTCACCGATTTCTCAGAAATTTTTGGTCAAAACTCTATAAACTTCCAATAGCCCGAAAGAAAATTGAAAAATAAATAAATAAAATTGCAATTTAATTTTGGTTACTCTGATGACACCTTGGGACAGCTGTGAAGATCCAGAGATTTTTACGGTGACACTAGTGATACCATGGTCCAATTCGGGTTAATACAGATAATGTCCTCTCATCTAATGAAACATAATATTATTTTGAACACAAAAACTTGAAAACTAATAGTCGTTTTGGAGATAATTTATATCAATGAGAAGTCAATTCACTGGGGTTCGAGACGCCTACTCGAACTTCAAGTATGGAGTTATTAGGAATATCCATTGAGTGTCCCATAATCGATGAATAGATTTGATAGATGAGTACGTCGGTATTGATAAGGTAATAACACTCATTCATGATGATTTTAATTAACTATCAACTCGGCCCTTAGCGAGGTTCTTGCTGAATTTATATATTTGTACGTAGGAACATGCTTCATCCTCCGCCCGCTTCATTATTTTTTCTCTTTTTTTGCTCTCACCTAAACCTTAAATGCTGGTTTCGAAAAAAATGAGAACGGATGATAAGAAATGAAAAATGATGGACCTTTGTGGACCCTTTATGCCGGCGGCTGAGGTCCCCGTGACCAACGCTCTTGAAGCTTGAGGCATTTTCACCGAAGTGGTACCTCATCATTAATCACTCGAGATTCTCAAGGCCGCCGTTGCGCCCTCTCCTGGTCCAGGTACCTGTGGCGGCACTGTTTCTGGGACCTCGGGAAGGGGATGAGTTTTTCCATCCAACCCTCCTCCGGACCCCTGAAAATCGACTCCATTCCTCTTGAGGGCAGAATCTTCCATGACGGATAAATGGTGTTCGTATTATTTCAAACGAATATACCGAAGCATCGTTGACGACAGGGTGGAATGAATCGATGGGAACCTAAAACCCAGTTTTGCCAGGTACACAGCACCAGAGACAGAAAATGCTGCAAATCATTGCCAAAAGGTTTATTATTTTCTACATAGATCACCCTTCTGTATAGATCCATCCCTACCAACCGTAGGTACCTACTACCTACTAGGGCATTTTTGAAAATTTCAACCCCAACCACCAACCAAATGGAAATGAAGGGTTAAACTTTTCAAAAATGCCCTAGTAGGTAGCAGGTACCTACGGTTGGTAGGGAGGGATCTATACAGAAGGGTGATCTATACAGAAAATAATAAGCCTTTGGGCAATGATTTGCAGCGTTTCTTTTCTTATACCAACTTTTTTTTACCTACCAACCGTAGGTAGGTGTACTACTTACCACACAATACTGCCTTCACAATCAAGTTTATTAGAAGAAACTAAACGCTTCACACTCGATTCGAAAAATAGAGCTTCATATGGAAATTTGATTACTGGTTGCTCAGAAAGCAAAACTGAATACAAATCGAAAAAATGAACAGCGATCGCATTTTAGTCAGATAAAATTTGAACGGCGAATAGAGCTCTTTTGTCATTCACACTTGCGATTCTGTTTTATCGAAGGAAAACCCTTACGTACTCGTAGGGACCGAACGGTTTGTCCTACAGAGCTCTGGGTGGTCTCAAAAATTTTGAAAAATTCAATACTATTTAAAATTGGTAAAAAACTATACCTTTATTTCGAGAGTTTTCGAGCTGGGGCACTCTCGGAAATTTCAACCCTCAATTTTCACCCCTTAGAAGTGACTGACATCAACCAAAAGCTTTGCGGCACAACTAGACCCCAAATGAAGCCCACCTACCAAATTTGAACCAAATCGCTCCGCATAAGAGGCCTAATCTCCTTTCTAATTATAGTTGACCGAAATGCGATCGATGTTTTTCTTCATAATGGTTGGTGGTAACAATATCAAAGCCGTGTTCTTTGCAGAAGAGTTATCTATATAGAAAAATAATAGACCATTGTGTAATAATTTGCAGCGTTTTTAAATTGAAGAAATTACAGTACCTACCTCTACATCGATTTTTTTGGCCTAGAGCGTTTTGAAAATTTCAACCATTACAAGTGGCTTACACCAACCAAAAGCTTCGTGACACAACTAGACCCCAAATGGAGCTCTTATACCAAATTTCATCAAAATTATAAAACGTAAAACAACAAATTTCGAGAGGGGGTAATTTTTTTTCTTGGTCGATTCCAAAGATTCGTTATTGAAAAAATCCCTCCAACGTCCTCCCTCCGAATCGATAGTTACCTACCCACTCGTTAATTGTCATCAAACCAACAGCAAATCTGGGAGTATTCATGTTTAAGTGATTTTAACTCAAGGGCTTCTTCAACTTGACAAGTTTCGATTGGAACTGCAAACTTTTGATAGGCTCTAATTTGAAGGAGGGGAGAAGTGGAATTGATTCAGCCCATGTCAAATCATCCCTGGGTAGGAAGTTTGGGGATGGCTCCACCAACAGGAAGCTCATGGTGGATGAAGAAGTTGAAGGCGGTTTCGAAACAATTCAATTAGTTAAAAGAAATACTGTTTTATTTCTTGATTCACTTTAAATCAATGGACAAAAAAAATCTTGTAAGTAAATTTACCATACTTGGTGTTTTCGCCCCCTCTCATCCTTCTTGAAATAAAACGTAAAATGATTGAGAAATTGTCTATTTGTGATGCTTCTTAATTTTCTTCCAAAAAGTGAAATTTATAAATAAAAATCATGTTTCGCCCCTAATATTTGCACTAAATTGTACTGGTACTTATCAGCCATAATATTATTTCTCTCTCTGTCAATGTTATTGAATAAACTATTGCATCCTTTTAAACTGCCTACAACAGCACAAACTTAACCCATCAGTCCCCAGCGGGCTAGTAGCGGAACAGCAAACTCTCACAATCCTCCCAATTCTCCCAATTCTTGGTGTAATTTTGATTCTATTATTTACTTTTTTTGTCTAACAAGCTACCTAGATTCCCTAATATGTCAGGAGTGCGTTCAGTTTGAATGAATCAGTTGCTCAGTGTGGTTTATTCAGTCTCCAAGATGAGTGACAATCTGGTCGTCGTCGAGCTGCGGCATTTATTGCCATAAGTACTCCAAATTTTTATTTTGACGGTATTTCTTTGCATAGTTTTAGATTATGGTTGTTATCCAACGAGAACAGTTCATAACTGAGTAAATATCTCATGGTAGCTTTGTGAAAAACTGAACTGTATCATGGTGTTCTCAAATTAGTCCTCTGGGCACTTGGCGAGTCGCCAAGTCTCCTCCAGGTAAACATAGCAAACACTGGTATTAATTGTATAGCAAAATATTATAAATAAAAATAAAAAGAATTGTATAGCAAACACTGTTTGCCTTACTAAAAATATGCGAAATGAAAAATAAATTTCTGATGAGATTCTCCTATACCTATTTCCATTTTTCGCTAGTAATATTTAGCCGATTTTGGAAAATTTTTAATAAAATTATTAAAAGAGGAAAATGGAATAAGCACGTATTTTGTCTAGGATACTAACGCGGGCCAGGCGATGCATGGCAAACAGTTCAAAGAAATGAATTTTGCGCGACTACTTTGGATGACAGGCGACGATTAGCCGGGGGGGTCAGAGAGGCTCTAGGAATTGCTATACCTCCACTACCACAGCAACAGCCAAGGTAAACAACCGAGGAGCTGTTTCGTGGCTTTGAAAGCGGAGAAAATTTGAAGATGAGCCATGGGTTACGCTTCCTTAGCAAACAGTAATCAAACTTCTCAGTGAATACAATTATTATCTACGCACCATATTGGAGAATCCGTCGTAACCAGCAAGTCGAGTACAGGAGGCGAGCGCTTTCGATGTAAGGATCTCATCTTCAGGCCGTCGAGTGAGTACTTCTTAGTGAAGGAATTCTTTATTTCTTCGAATGGAGTGTGAAGCGTTTATTTCATCTAAAACATGGTTAGTAGGTAGTGACAATGGCAAAGTTGTTTTCTTTGCTGGCGCTTTATCTATACAGCAAAATAATATACCTTTGTGTAATAATTTGCTGCGTTTTTCAGAATTGTTTATTCCTTTAGGACTAGTAAAGCTGTTTGCCTGACGATTATTTTCACCTGACGCCACTGTTGGCGACGCTTTCGTACACACATACTCACCATAAGTATGCCGTGAATATTATTTCAACGGATCTGATATTTGATCGATTTTGATTTGAGATGACATTATTTCGTTCATTATTACCATCTGATGTTTTTTTACCATACTATAATTTCTTACATATCGATACCCTCATTCTAATACCACGTATCATCAATTTTGACCAAATTGAGTTTTTGATGGGTCCTTAACTATTTGTATTTTTCAACGCCGGATCGAATGGCGCTATCGCCAAGGTCTTTTTCCTCTCCTGAAAATTTGGAAATTTTTTGATAGGTGGTTTTAGAAAGAGGGTATCGATGTTTCATCCTTTGTAGACCGGAGTGAACCTCCGAAACGCGATCGACGCTTTGTTGGGCAATAGTGAAGTATATGAACTAAACTCAGTTGAATTAAATTCAAAAAATTAGCCAATTTCTGTTGAAGAATTTAAATGTTTTGTGGATATTTCAATCCTCAGAAGTTTATTGTTTTCCCCCGAAGCCCCTCATGGACTGGGAACAATTGCCGGACATGTATACGCTGCTTGCTTCATCAGCATAACAAACAAGAAAACGGTGATGGGCGGTATTTTTTTTCGGGATAGACGCATCTACCCAAAAAGGGTGGATACTGTCATAGAAGAGTTATAAAGTGTCTCAACTACAGTTCAGACGGAATTGGCCCAGACGTTTTTGATAGGCTATGCTGTCGCCTGGAGACATCCAGGGACTTCTGGAACATGTATTTCTACATCCTAGGGTCAGCGATGCAATGATAATATAGACCATCACAATTTAGACACGGAGGAGAAGAAAATGAAGACATACGCAGAAATAAACTCCACTGCTCGAGTATGCGCCATGTGCATGTGAAGTTCAAGCAAGGAACGTGCATTGACTATTTTGATAGGTACATTCCACTCAACATTTTCGAGATAATACGTTAGTTGCTAAATTGTTTCGTTTATTCGACAAAATTTACAGTTTTCAACTTTTTTGTGACGGTTGTTTGGTTTTTTATACTTCAATACCTGTTTAAAAAATTATCGTTCGTGACTGTGCATTACTTTCCCAGAACTGCTAGTGCTGAGTACCCAGAGGGCTAATTTGGGCACACCCCTTTAGACCACCCTTTCGTACGCCGAAATTTTTAATATTATTTGTCTTGTGCTTCTAGAGGTAATATGAGGCAGCTTACCAAGTTTCATCAGAAATTTTAGAGAAAAATAAGTACGGTCACTAATGGGTTAACAGAACTAAAAATCCCCCCAATAACTTCATTCACAGTGAAGTATCAAACCTTACATATTTTTTGTTGTTTCTTCCTTAATTAGGAATTCAATCGATAGAGACGTACACCGCTTGTTTAGTCCTGTTTCGGTCTTCCTTAAAAATAAGGTCAGGAGAGAGTGAGTAGTTTTTTTCCTTTGCATAATCTAACGATAAACCTTCCTGCGTCTGAAGAACCACGTTAGACCCTGAGAGACAAAATGACAAATGAACAGTGTACGACACCATGACCTGTATTACAACTAGTAGCATCGGTCCGCCTATCACAATAGAAAAAAAATCTTTTTATTGATGATGGAAGGCGCGTAATGGCTCACTAATAGTCCACCCCCACCCCTGACAGTCCACTAATAGTCCACCTTCCCCTCGTCCAGTCCCGTTTCCCTGATATTATCTAACGAGGAGTCTCGTCCCGTTTCTTCTTGACCAAATTGAAAGGTCATTACCACATCCCTTTCCCAAGTTTTTTACTGTCAACATTGTCAGTCAACTACTACGAAAAACATGATATCTACGACATATTTACGAACATTGTAATAAATTATCTGTCTTCTAAGTACCTAAATCAAACTCCGGATGGTGCTTCATGATTAAGTTGAAAGCGACATGTTAAACAAGTAATCGAAACAAACCGGGGGCGTCGTTGTTTGGCGGTGAACTTTGGTCCGACTTCTGCAGGGGTCGTGGGTTCAAGGCTCATCGCCTCACAGTGGGGCAAAAATTTTAAAAACCTTTTATGAGTAGAATGTTTTAAAGTCGAGATTTGTTCCAAGTGATGATAGAAAATAGTTTGTTTGCCGTCAAAGCCAGAGCTAAACGGCTAAATTGATGAGTAGACCGTAGAGATTTTAGTTTGATCAGAAAAAACATGTGAAAAGTTGCAGAATTTGTGAAAATCTTGATAAATGTAAAAAAATGATAATCACTTCATTTTGGTTTATTATTTTCAATAATAAGCCTTTGGAATCGAGCAAGAAAAAAAAATTTTAACCCCCCTCAAAATTTGATGTTTTACGTTTCAAGGTAGTACGTAGAATCCGAAAATCGAATAAAAAATATGTACGCGGCACATTTCTTAGCAACTCTGGACCGATTTGGTTCAAATTTGGTATATGGGCTCCATTTTGGGTCTATTTGTCCCTCGAAGCTTTTGGTTGATGTCAGTCACTTCTTAGGGGTGAAAATTAAGGGTTGAAATTTTCAAGAGTGCCCTAGCTCGAAAACTCTCGAAATAAAGGTATCGTATTTTCACCAATTTTAAATAGTATTGAATTTTTAAAAAATTTTGAGACCACCTGGAGCTTTGTAGGACAAACCTTTCGGTCCCTACGAGTACATTTTCCCCGTATAGGTTGATAGTCATAAGGCTACTGAACCAAGTCATAAAAAGGGCTGAAATTCGTGCAGTTACAGAACTGCTTTATCCCAGAGCTTCCTCTGTTGATGCCTTCCATGTTTCTATTTGTTGTTATTAAAAACTGCGCTGAAACCCTTCTCTGAATCAGCGTTGGAGTGAGGTAAGGACAAAACCTCAAGCGCTGAGGGTGGTAATGGGCCAGCAGCAAAACTCGTATACATTTCGTTCGATATTTCGTATGGAGCCCGAATAACTCGTTAAAATACGAGTTTCCTCGTACGAATGGCAACACTGATGACCAGGACAATGAATTGACCACAAGAAGACTGATAGAAAGAGGGCTGAAATTGATGAAAAAGATCTGTTGTTATGAATGTAGCATTGAATGAGATGAAATTAACAACGTGAGACACTGGCTTCGTCGGGAATGAGGAAACTCTAACATAAAATCCTGAGTAGTACACAAAGCCATGTCTAAATAACGGGAATGTAGGTACCTCTTGGAGGTCAGGCACCGTTTTGAATAAGTCCGAGCCGTGCTCGTCGAGAACGTCTTCATTGCAAACAAATAATGTCTCCGTTTCGCTATGCAGGAAATGTGGTATGGGGACAAAAGAGGTCTGATGGGCCCATGAATGGGAGCAATTGTCCAGAAATAAGGTCAAAACTTGGCACACCCCACGTCGGTGGGGCGTTTTCCACGAATACGACCCACTTTTGCAATCCTAACCCTTCCCATGTCCAACAACAGCCTCCTAGGTGACCTACGTTTGTGCGGGTTCTAGACCTAGGAAATACCCTATGCGGTGTCCCGCTGTTCTGCACTTCAAAAACTCTTTCTGCGTCGACCGTCTGATTTGAACAGGGCTGGAGTGACCAGCAGGAAGGATACTGATAATGGAAATCCCCGGGGACTCGCGTAGGGTCGACTGCAAGCTGGAACGAATCTCCGTCCAAAAGTTCCGTACTGATAGGCTGCACACACTCACCTGGCTCCAGAAACTTACAAAGCTATAGCCATCACGATAACTTTGTTTGCCATTTCTGAAGAATCTTCACTTCACCTGGTGAATTGTATACTTTTTGTAAATATCTTATCACAATGCAGGATCTAATAGAGATGGAGGTAGCCATAAAGAATGCAAGGCAAACATCTTACTGTGTTGCTTAGGCATAAGGGAGACTGAGATAGTTGTTTACCAAGTTAAGTTAAGTAAACAACCATTTCGGGATGGATTTTCGTCCGAATGCCATTCCTGAGATTCATATAAATTATAACGCAAACGAATACAGGTGCTGTGCATAATTCCCCCAGTTACGGCGCCTTTCTAATCCTCACCTTCTCCCAGTTAGATTCCCAAACATCCCCCAGTTCGATTGGGTTTGGCCCGCTCTTCCCCTTGTTGAAGCGCAGCCAAATTTGTTTATGCGCTTACTTATAATTTTCTCCTGAAAATCCCATTTTTGATTGGTTGCGTACTTGTACGAAAGCTTTATCCACCGTTTGTGTTTTCTTGGTCGATTCCAAAGGTTTGAAAATATTCTCTCGACGAACAGACCCGATTACCGTTATTCCTGAACCATACTCTTCTGAAATTTTTTTTTTTAAATTGACTGAAATACCCCATTGCATATATGAGGCTTATCGTCTATCTGTAACTCCTTGTATGATTAAGTTATTGAAAATTTTGGTTAGACCATTGAAGTCTGCTTCAACCCTCTGAAGACCAGTTGGTATCAATGGAAGTAAGGCAGCAGAATGAGATGATCGAAAGACGCTCTATGAACTCAAAACAGATATGTGAGCGATTACCAAACTTTCCTCTCGTTCATCCTAGAGCATTGAAATTTGGTGCACAGCTTTATGGAAACCACTTCAAATGGTCGCGTGGAAGTCTGTTCTCTTTTCATCCTAAAGCACTGAAATCTTGTGCACAGCTTCCTGGAGACCAAATCAAATGAATGCGAGAGAATGAAAGGAGTCACAATAGCAGCTATAGTGACTCCTTTCAATCTCTCGCATTTGGTTCACAGCTTCCTGGAGACCATTTCAAGTTAAAAGAAGTCATAAAAGCTCCATTATTGATTAAATAAAATTATCTCCTATTCTTCCTTAAGGGGGTCTCAGTCGAACGCCGATCGTTTCTCGTTCCGGGTCAGTATTTTGCGATTTTCAGGGAGTTGTCGCTACATTCCTACCTAGGGCGTTAATAATTCCAAAAATTTAAAAACACACAAATCACATAAGCCGTTTTGATACTTCATTACCCCCTTCTTTCGGAATGGAATAAATAAAACATTTATTCATACTTTAAATAAAAATCAATGGTGAGGAGGGGTTGAAAAAAAAATTCTAATCAGCCCTCGGTCGCATCTGGGGAGGCTGGTTGGTGAGGCATGAAAAATGATGCCACAAGCTAATGGTTGGGATGAGAAAGAGCGAACTGAGGGGGTGAAGCTGTGTAGGTGCTGGTAGTGAGGGTGGGTTTTCATCTCTATAACCCACGATTTCTACTCTTGTGCACTCGCTGGGAGAGACCTTGGGCTCTGCATGAATATTTTCTCAGGCCGCAACGGCGTAATTCAATCTGAGTGATTCAAGCGGAGTTCAATGAATATTCTCCCCTGGCGCTTGACGAAGAACCTCCTATACTTCTATTTTAGTGTATTAGTATTGATATTTTAGTGTATTAGTATTGATATTTTAGTGTATTAGTATTGATATTTTAGTGTATTAGTATTGATATTTTAGTGTATTAGTCAATATTGATATTTTAGTGTATTAGTCAATTTTAGCTCTTGTAGTCAATATTGTATTGTATTTTAGTTCTTATAGTCAATAGTGTATTAGTCAATTTTTAGTCAATATTGTATTGTATTTTAGTTCTTATAGTCAATAGTGTATTAGTCAATATTTCAGTCAATATTGTATTGTATTTTAATTCTTATAGTCAATATTGATATTTTAGTTTTTATAGTCAATAGTGTATTAGTCAATATTTTAGTTCTTATTGTCAATGTTGACGTTTTAGTTCTTATAGTCAATAGTGTATGAGTCAATATTTTAGATGTTATACTTAGTCAATATTGATATTTTAGTGTATTAGTCAATATTTTAGTTATTATAGTCAACATCAACCTGTATTAAAACGCTGCAAATTATTACACAATGGTTTATTATTTTTTATTTTCCTATATAGATCACTCGTCTGCAAAGCCACCAACCATCCAACATGAAGAACAACTTCGATCGCATTTCGGTCAGCTATAATTTGAACGGAGATTAGGCCTCTTTTGCGATTCACACTCGTGTTTCTGATTTATCGTTCGTCCAAACTTCAAATTCTCGTAGTGAGCGAACGGTTTGTCCTACAGAGCTCCGGGTGGTCTCAAAAAATTTTAAAAATTCTATAGAATCCTAAATTGAAGGAAAAACAATACCTTTATATCAAAATGTTTTGAGTTAGGGCGTTTTCAAAATTTCAAAATTGATTTTGGAACCTTTAGAAGTGACCTAAATCAACCAAAATCTTCGGGGCACAACTAGACCCCAAATGGAGCCTACATACCAAATTTCATTTAAATCGGTCAATGCTAAAAGGCAAAAGTGCCGCCGCGTACGGCGGACGGCGTACGGCGTACGGCGGACGGCGGACGGACGGCCAAATTTGTATTCGATTTTTGGATTCTACGTACCTTGAAACGTAAACCATCAAATTTTGAGGGGTGTTAAAAAAATTTTTTTCTTGGTCGATTCCAAAGGTTCATTATTGAAAATAATAAATCAAAATATAGATACCTATGATGGTTGTAGGGTTTACTCTAGTTGAGTTGTCAAGTAGTCAAGAGCAATATAAAAACATGTATGAAATATTCACAATAAAGTTCAGTTTGAATCCAGAGTTGAGTGCCATTTTACATTGGCGCTGCGGAATTGAAAAAAAGAGAAAGTAGTATGCCGAGACATAGAAGACAGGATCTACGACTAGTAGAGAGTGAAGATGAACAGCCCCATGGATCAGGGGGGGATGCTGAGACAACAGCGTCGGAGAAAAAATTTCTTGACCGTCTAATGCAGACGTTCAAGTTCGGCGAATTTGATGAAGATGAAGAAACGTGGATTTATTATATCAGCAGGTTTGAGGTAGTGGTAAAACGATATATCATGGGTAGAACTATCCCAGAAAATCTTTGGAGTATCTTGCTACTTTCTTCGGTTGGAGCAGGCCCATTTAAAATGCTGGTGGATCATTTCCGACCAAAAGAAGTGAGTACTATTTCCTACGCTCAGTTGAAGACTGTATTAGAACATTACTACGTCAAGTCGACTTGTATTTTTGCAGAAAGACGAACATTTGCTCTTAGGTTTCGGGATAGTAACGAGACAGTGGCTAGATTTATCAATAAATTGCGAACATTAGCGGGTACGTGTGAATTTGGAGAAAATTTAGAAGAAAGATTAAGAGATCAACTGGTTATTGGAATTAATGACATTAAGTGGCAGGAAGATCTAATTAGATTGCATCCGAGCAATGAGGCATCATTTCAGCAAGTGGAAGCAACAGCCGTAGGACTTGAGAGAGCACAAACACAACGCTCGAAGCTCCAGACGTTAGATAGCTCGAATACAGACAAGGCTAGCATCAGAGAAATTAGAGGGAAATTTAATCAAAAGGAAAGAAACAGACCAGACCAAAGATCAAGGATTAAGTTCGAACCTAGGATGGTTGGTTGGTGGTCTTGGACTTGGTCTACTGAAGCAGAGGAAGTCTTTCAGAAGCTGAAAAAAAAAAAAATGGTTTCTTTTTTTTTCTAAATGAAAGTCGATCTATCGACATCGAAAAAGTTTTCTAAAAGATCTATCGAAAAAGTTTTCTATAGAAAACTTCTATAGAAGTTTTTTTAAATCTCCACTCATACTTGTTGAGTAGGTAAACTACTTTTTGGTTTATTATTTTCAATAATGAACCTTTGGAATCGACCAAGAAAAAAAAAATTTTAACACCCCCTCAAAATTTGATGGTTTACGTTTCAAGGTACGTAGAATCCAAAAATCGAATAAAAATTTGGCCGTCCGTCCGCCGTCCGCCGTACGCCGTACGTCGTCCGCCGTACGCCGTCCGCCGTACGCGGCACTTTTGCCACTTAGCATTGACCGATTTTGATGAAATTTGGTATGTAGGCTCCATTTGGGGTCTAGTTGTGCCCCGAAGCTTTTGGTTGATGTAGGTCACTTCTAAGGGTTCCAAAATCAATTTTGAAATTTTGAAAACGCCCTAACTCAAAAAATTTTGAAATAAAGGTATTGTTTTTCCTTCAATTTAGGATTCTATAGAATTTCCAGTTACGCGTTCCAGTTACGCAAGGCATTGATGGAAATTGGGGAATTTGCTCGGACAAACATGAAATTGCAAATGAAGAGTCAAAAAGAAAGATTTGACCGGCACGCAAAACCTGTGAGTTTCCAGAGTGGTGACTGGGTATGGCTTCATCAACCCAAGAGAACCATAGGACTTTGCCCAAAATTACAGCCCCAATGGACAGGGCCATGGACCATTGTTCAGAGGAAGAACGATGTGCTGTACCAGGTGCAGCTTGGAAGGACAAAGAAGTTCATTCACGTGAATCGGATGACCCTTGCTGATGTGAAGAGGACGGGGGTAGTGTGATGGTGATCATCACATGTTGACATTGGTTTCATGTTGTGGACAGTTTCAAAAATCCCGTTGTTACCTGTTAGGTGTTTTCTTGAGCGTTAAGTTTGATAAATATAACAACCTATTTTGGCCGTTATTGTTGTAAATTGTACAATATTATAGACCACCTGGTGTAGTAAGAACTGGTACACATACTCGTACCAACTTAGTTTGCACACTTTTCTTTGGTGTATCGTCTAAAATACCAAAGAGTGCGATTATCCCGACGCCTTATAAAATCTACTCTGAAATCGATAGGCACTCTGGTAAATCGAACTCCACCGCGTCTGTCATTCGGACGAAAACCGCTCGCTCATTAGCGGCATGTTAGCGGGAAAAGATAACTATCGTCAAATTACCCAATAGGAGATGATTGATGGGAACCGAGCGTAAAACCTCCAGCCGTGTTTAGTCTAAAACGCGTGTAAACTCGACGAGGAGCTCCCCTTATTAATGAGGGAAGACATTAAGTAAATCTACTTGCAGACAAAGCCTATTATGCAACGTGCGTGCCTCAACCCAGTAGGAAGATGAAAAATGGTTGTTCGTAGTTGATGGGTTGGCTCCGACCCATTTTAATTGTCGCAGAAGCTGGAAATCATTTCGGGACTCGCCAAGGTCGAGAATTAGTCGACCACAGTGCTTCTCAAGTCGAACGATGACACGATTATTAACACTGGTCGGAGTCAAGAGTTACTCTGAAATATTTGATAAACCTTTAACGTCCGACGAACGTACCTACCACATACACCGACGGAAGTTCAACGTTGAGCCATCTATTTACATCAGACTGGCTAATTAGTGCTGGAACAACCAGGTTGAACGGGCTGTTTAACTGAAGAAAAACATTTAAGTACTAATTGAAAATCTTCCAGCGTTGGATTGGTTGGATCTTCAGTTTCGTTGAAGATCTTCAGTCTGGGCAGCATCGATCTACATTTAACTTCCATTTCCCAAAAAAAAATTTGTTGTGTATTTTGACAAACCAAAAAGCTGGTTTTGATCGAACTGTTTGTGAGAGTTTTTAATACGATGAAAACTGGACGGTATCTTTTTGAACACCTTAGGAGGAAAGTATGTAGTGAGGTTCCAAAAAAATACTTCAGAAGTGGGGAAAAGTGGCTATTTTTATTATCTAAAGAGATACTGGGAACATGAGAAGAATGAAATGGTGATAAAATGAACAAGAATTACTTATTAAGAATTATTTTGATACGAAATATGAACAAATGGAAAATTATCTTCCACAGTGCTGCTAATTTCAAGAGTTTACAATGGAGTAGATACCTAGTTCATGATAATAGATTCAAACCAATTTTGGCTGGATGTAACCAGCAGTGTATTATTCTAAAAACAAATAAATTTACCAAATAACTCAAATAAAATTGTTAGCCAAATAAGACCTTCTTGGAGTATAAAAATAGATTATTGATGCAGTAATCCTCACATCCTGAGGTTTCCGATAATATACAACCCGAACCTTCCACTCTTGAGGTATCCAAAGAGACATCATTGAAATTTTCTACTATTCGTTTATAGTTCCAGCCACAACTATTATATTCTCAACATCTAGAGTTGTTTTTCTGTAATATTCAAAAGAAATTTGACAGAATAGTTATTATTAGGTATCTGGAAAAAAATCATGAAACGATCCTTTGCTGTCCTCCAGTTTATTGTGGAGGTGGGTCTGATCGTATTACAATATTATCTGAAGAATCGTTATTTTTTATTTATCAATTTTTTTCAACAATCGATAGTTGAAGGATCAAGGTATCTAACCAAGAAGTATAAGTGGTTAAAAAGTGTTAAGGGTTCTACCGCAACATCAGCCCGGTTGGCAACCTTCGTCTTCAATTGATTGTGAATCAGAAAGTTTCGCCTTTATCGTTTTCAAATTTTTGCAACATATTCTACACATCTTTAGTTACATACTTTAACAATTTGAAAAACTCAATTCCAGAAACAAACATAATAAAAATTGTCAAAGTCAGATTTCCAAACCGCTGAATTTTCTATTTTCAGGTACATTTTCTCTGAAGTTTCAGAAAAACAGTAAAACAGTAAAACTATGTTTTGAGATATTGACAATAGAACATGTGAGAAAAGATCGGCCCAATTAGTTTGACGAAAAAAATTCTGGGCGCAAGGAACAATATAATTTCCTGAATATAAGATTATTCGATTTTTTTTTTTTTTTTTTTTTGTATTCCAACGGCCGTATCTCTTTTTGAGGAAAATATTTCCAAAAACTAGCCGCGCCGGATTATGAGCAAAGAGAAAAAAATGAATAAATAAAAGAATAAAATAAAAAAATAAAAATAAAAAGTAAGTGGATACCTATTGTAGTTCTTGAGATTTGTGTTCCTGAATGTTGAAAAACGCAACTTTTCAGGAGGCTATTTTTCTGACGGCGCGGCGTTTCACGCTTTTTAGGACGTCCCACAGTAAGACTTGGGCGTCCTTATGCGATCGATCTGGGGTGAAGTTGGACAACACTCAACAGAAAAAAAAATAACCACACAGTAATCCGTTTTAGACCATTCTGAATCCAAATCCACGAAAAAAACCATAGGTGTATGTCTGTGTGTGTGTGTGTGTGTGTGTGTGTGTGACAAAATCTTGTGTCGTCTGCACAGGCCTTAGTTCTCAACCGATTTTCGTGGTTCTTTTTTTTGTTCGACGCGGAAAACTATCTAGTTGTGCACTACGTCGGCGGAATTTCGAATTTTGCCTCTTAAGGGGGGAAAGGGGGGGTTAATGCTCAAAAACGTGCGTTTTTGGGCATAATCTTGTGACGTCTACCCAGGCCTTAGTTCTCCACTGATTTTCGTGGTTCGTTTTTCCTTCGACGCGGAAAACTATTTACTTGTGCACTACTGCGTCGGAATTTCGAATTTTGCTTTTTAAGGGGGGCAAAGGGGGGGCTAATGCTTAAAAAACGTGCAATTGCGGGCGTAATCTTGTAAACTCTGCTCAGGCCTCAATTTCCAACCGATTTGTGTGTTTCTTTTTTTGTTTGACTCAAATAACTTCCGAGTTGTACATGATTTCACCAGAGTACCGAAATTTGCAAGGGGAGGGGACGAGTGGGGGGATTATATTCACGAAATATCCGGTTTTTCAATATTTTGGTTTCGTTACTGCTTACTAATTTTACCCAACCTTTGAAATTGAGGAAAAATTCTCATTATACCTCCGAATTTTATTGAATTATTCTCTGTGCCACCATGGAACTTATAGTGGTGCCACCATGGCGCCAGGACACCATAAACCACATATTTCGTGGGTTTATATCGTGTTTCACCTTGAATACAGATGTGAACTTCGACGGACTGCCTACTAAAACTAACAGATGAAAGTTCAATGTTACGAGTATTTCTGCATTGGTGCCAGAGTGGCACCATTGGTGGCTGTGATGGGGAGGGGGGGGGATGAACTCGAAATCGCATGTTGGGTATCGTAGATCACGGATTTTAAAATGCTCTTCAAATTCGAGGCTCCCACGCCGCTAGAAATGTTATGGTGAATAATGGTGAGGGGGGGGGATCACTATTTCTTGCCTAAAGTAATAAGTAAATTACATCGAGTGAAACAGTTTTATAGCTTACCAACTGGTTAAACTGATCTAATGCTCATCCAATGGGACGTCCCCTGGAATGCATGCATTACTAAACAATATGTTTTTACCTAGCGTGTTTGCGGCTCCATGCTCGCAATTCATTTTTCATCCATTCTCTGTGTTGCTATTATTTGTTCCATTTAGTTTCCTTACTTCCATTCTTGTAGCATCCATACTACAAATTTGGAGGTAACATTGAAGAAGAATGAAGGGATGTTTTGTTTTGATCTTGTGTAGAAACCGCGCCAGGTGGTTTCTAGTCGAAGTTCGGAAGTTTGAAAAAAGGAGTTCCTGGTGGAATTTTTAGTTATTTTTTTTATGTGAGGAATATATTGAACTTTAGTAAAAAATTAAAAACCAAAAATCGAAGAAAAAAAATTTTTTGCGGTAGAACCCTCTTAAAGAAAGCTTCAAAATCGGACTTCCATAAATGTACCTCAATATATTAAAGGTTGACCAGTTCTAAACAAAGATTCAAAGCAGGTCGACATTCTGTAGGTATTCTCGCATGTTAAGAGTTAAGGAAACGACCTGCCACACCATCCACCATGCCACCTGCCACTGGTAGTTAGGTATCTGAATGAAGAGTGATCGCAGACATTACCAAAATAAGCAACAAGAAACTGTGCAGCAAGTTAAGATGGAGTTGACTGCGTAAAAGCAAATTTATATGACGCTAAGAGTAGTAATGAATGTAAAAGTATCAGAGGAGATACTCATGTGCGTGATCATACTCAAAAGAGTTGCCTAAGAGCACTAAAAACACGTAATCGTACGTAACTGCATAGATTCACATAGTCTTACGGCCTGACGGGAGAGTCCTGCCAACGTGTCAGGCAGGGGTGGATTTATGGCGGAGTCACAATCATCATTTTCGAGTTTTTACCGATAGACTGATTAAAAGAGCTTCCGACTTGCTTGATCTTGAGGCATAAAATGTTCAGGATTTCCCTCTATCCATAAGGTTCAGCTGTATGTAGGGCAGCGGTCACTAAGATAGTGTCACCCACTGGCATGTAGGTAGGTATATACCTTTACGAAGCGACATCAACTTTCAATAAGTTCAGATTCAAGTATATTTTTAGCTCTGAACCACACTTGACGCGAGACCTCCACACTCAGTGACAGCCATGAAATGTAAAGTCCCCTTCATGTCTTGTCTCGCGAGTGTCGTATAAACTTCCCGACCACGAAGAAAAAAACAACTAAAAGTAACTTTAATTATTCTTCCTGTTGGAGACTCCGGAGTAATATTGTCATGTATTGACAAATTCAAAGTGATTGATGTCTTTGGAAGGTTCGGCTTGGCCATCATTCATTATTATGTCCCGTGACTAATGACTTTTCAAAAGGTATTCATGATGCCCGGCAAAGACCATGCAGTGATAGATAATCAGGAAGAGCCTTCAAGGAGCCGTTGAGGGGTGTACCGCTGCATATTATTCAGTTTCGACGGTAAACAAATCCTTAGGTTATTGGAATTTCAAGTTTATTTGAGTTTATTTTAAACCGGTTCATTAGACTTGGTGCATTGAAGTGCAGTGTTGTTTAATGGCGGATATTGTATATGACGGAGAGGGCGTATTCAATAATCATAACTCGATTATCACACAACTTGCATTGCTCTACAATAACATTAAGATTGAATTTAACTTATCAAACATTACTAGGCCGACCTCCTTCGCGGGGTTTTCCCGAATTGCCTGTCCCCCTCTCGATACATCGATACACCCGTCCAGTATCGATAGCTGATTGAATAGGCTTCTCGTTCGTTCGATCAATCGAGAAGCCGATTCAGAGATCTTATTATATTTCGGTGGTGCCTAATTTGACTATTGGCGATGCCGCCGACACGGCCAGCCCTGACAATGCAGGCGCCTCAACTGTCGGTTGGGAAAGCAAGAGTATAATGGATGAGTAGTAGCAGGTGCCTCAATACTTGGGGTACATAAAATAGAAAATTGCTATATCATTATTGAAATCTAGCAACAGTTACTGTCCGCCAACACTGGCTATCATGACACCAACATCCAACTAGTACTCGGTTGTCCTGACAAACAAAATATTCGTATAATCACACAGAACCCGAGCTCACGGGCATTAAATTACAGCAAGTGCAAGCAAAACTTGGCATAGATTTGGCAGGTGCAAACCAAAATCCCTTGCAAATGAAACGGGTTGGATATTTCTAATGAACAAAATGAAAAACTCACATAGAGAAGACCAGAAATCTCACTGAGAGACTGAAAACCTCACAAGAAGCAAAGTAGAAATCTCATATTGAGCACACAGTATTAGTCACACAGACAGTTTGTTAATATCACAAGGAGCAACTATGAGTCTCACACAGAGTAACTTCAAGTCTCACATATAGCAACTCTAAGTAAGTCTCAAGTAGAGCAACTCCAAATACAAGTATCACAGAGAAAAGTTGAAATCCGTCAAAAGTATTAAATGTAGAAAAAAGGGAATTTCAAATACAGGATTTAAGAAATTTTACAGAAAATGCTGAAAATCCCTCATAGAAGATTGTTCTTGAAATAAGGGCAGTTTGAGGCAAATTCCCTACCTACAATCAAAACAGAGGTGAGCAAGCATGATAAATGAACTTTAATAACAATTTAATTTCTATTGCACTTTTCTTTACCTTGTGATGAAGAATAGTTGAGATGGAAGGATGCCTCCTCAATGTAGCGGATAACCAATGGAGAATGTCCTATTCACTGGAATGTACACTGGATTGGACAAACACTGCACTGACTCTGGATTTGTTACAAGTGGCCACTGATTGTATTAATGATGAATGATTTGACAGAAAAAACTGGGTTGTTGGTTGGAGCTCTCACTGAAGACTGAATACTGGTAGATTCCAGGCAGCTTGAGAGAGGGGAATGTGTCCCTTGAGTGGCCCAAAGTTCACCAATTTGCCCCTGAATGTGAAAGATTACAATCATGCTTGCTCAATCTACATAAAGCTGGTTTTTTTTAGAGAAACAAGATTCCAATGAAGCAGGCACCTACCTAACACCTTTGTAGTTGGGTGTTAGCTGATAATTAGTAGTAATTATTACTTAGTTGTACCAATAATTAATAGTAGTAATTTATAAGTGAATTAGTTATAGTTTTTAGTTATAAGTTAAGGTTTTGGTAGGTTTATAGTTATTTAGGTTTAATAAATATTTATAAGATAATTTTAATAAACAGTGCAAAACAAGGATCGTAAATATAGCTCACATAGAGAAAACTGAAAATTACGTAGAAGATTAGAAATCTCAATTAGAAACTGCATTTCTCACACAGATTGTAGCTGAAATCTCACAAAGCTCAAATAGGATGTTGTTTAAGTCACACAAAGAGTATTTTCGTAATATCAAATAGAGCATTGAAGAAAAAAAAAGAACTGAAAATATAGGTAAATAGGTAAGTACATTTTATTAGAAGAGATTCTACGTTGTTGATCACAAAAATTGGAGTGAAGTATCATTTCAAACGTGAACATTCTGAAACCATACTCCTGCGCTCCCAATGTTGTGGAATATATTAACAGAACAAATAGAGGCATTAGTTATTTACATCGCGACTTGATAAAGCTTCACGATGAATATCCAGACAAGGACTACTCGGAAATCCTGAGAGCACTGGGCATAAAGATGCTCAATTCAGTTGAGATGAGTAGTCAAGAGGCTTCGTGGTTTCTTCTCAATCTTCACATGTCCGAATCTGGTAGTTAGGTTGCGATAATTCCTACATGTTTGCCTCAAGACAGACAGCGTGTACATAATATCCATGATATATTGTTCTTCCCTCTAAGGGAGAAATTAATAGCTTCTTGAAAAGTGATACTTGAGTCTGTGAAAACCGCACAGTTTGGAGTACTTTCATTATTATTATTATTATTGTATGTCTGAACACCTTGCATTTCTTCATTCCGGTACCAATCTCCTTGATTCTTCTTTAAATGTTTTCTACCAAGATCCGCTTCAAACGGATTTCAATTTGCTTTGTTAAAAGTGTCGAAAATTTTTTAACGTAGTTGAAAACGTGATTTCTGATTTCGGGAAGTTTGGTCCATATTCACTTAACTTCTCTTGTAACTTCAATCCGAGTCGTTCGTGGACCGTTTATGTATATTCAAATTAAAGGTCTGATAGTAAGCTTTAAAATTAGATGCTATAGGAGGGGGGGTTCCGATAACTAAAAGGTGCTGCGGAGGTAAGGAAGGGGAAAATTATAGTCGGTTTTCCGCGCAGAACCTTCATGAGCCTAATCAAACGAGTTCATGAATGTTCAAGTAGGTGAGTTTTCCTAGCAAATATGAAGGATATAGTGCAGTAAGGTGATGAGAGGTTATTCTATCAAGTGGGTGTAGCACATAGCTTCCTCCTCATCCATAATGTAGTTGGATAGGTAATGGTACGGGAGATCGTCAGAACTGCTTAGTGCCGTACCAAATATGGGGTATATATTACAATTAGATGATGAGAGGGTATTATATCAAGTGGGTGTGGCACATAGCTTCCTCGTCATAGAAACAGATCTGCATCACTCACTGAGGGGAAATTAATTTAAGATTTAAATTGAGGACTACTAAAAAGTGAAACTGGAAAATGAAAATACTAGAAGATTAAGAAGCAAAACTAGTAGAGTTAGGTACATCACAAAGAACAAATTAAAATAAATAGGCTTATAGAAGAGAGTGCATTTTGACAAACATCTGGAATGAAAGAGATAAAGCGCGAAAAGAAATATTTGACTCACTATCATTCCGTAGCCTCATCTTCTCGAAGTAATTCAGAGAGACTGGAGAAGGGGATAATACGAGTATGTTCACCGGAAATTCAGGAGGGAAAACGAAAATGAGGGTAGAGAAAAATTGTCAAGGGGAAGCTAAAATCCCAGGAATGCAGTCGGTAACATTTGGAGATTTGAAATATTTGATATCACGAAAAAGTTCCAACCACGAATTAATGGATTCAATGAGGATCCTTCGTAATCATGAATATAACAATTAAAACGTGAACTTCTTACAATAACTAAATAGTATAAATATCTATAACAGAATCACGGTTCTAAGTGCTTAAATCAAATTGATGAAGCCCAACTCACGTAGGATGGGATCAATACTATTAGTCTTACTCATCGATGATTTTGGACTGATTTGTGACAGAATTCTTCTATTTAGCATGATGATTTAAATAACAGTTCAGTGGAAGAATTGACGTACAAGAACCCTCTTGATTTTGTTTCCTACAGGAGT
Organism: Apolygus lucorum; assembly: GCA_009739505.2. Taxonomy (NCBI): domain Eukaryota; kingdom Metazoa; phylum Arthropoda; class Insecta; order Hemiptera; family Miridae; genus Apolygus; species Apolygus lucorum. Next base: position 14,780,439 of record CM019182.2, read on the forward strand.
ATTTGTGTTTGCTACTGGAAGCACCATATTCCATCCTCATGAAAACCGGAAAGATATCCTTCGGAAGAAGAAAAAAAACATCTTCTCGGACCCGATGTAGCTGGCAATGGCTCCCTCTACGCCAACTTTCGCATACAACTCCAGTGACTCGGAATACAAGGAAAGAAGGGGGACCTGAGAGCTCAATAGGGATCTCGCATGGCTGCACACAGGGTGAGATGAAGCTGTCAAAAGCCGTAAGGAAGCCCGTCACAAGGGGGAACCTTCATGCAACCGTGCAATTGTATTCAAAAAAGGCTTCGAAAAGTTTCCGGTAGGATAAGCTTCTCTTTTATAAAAATGCAAATCTTCTCGATAAGACTCGGAGAAGGGGAAAGGCAGAAGAGAGGTTCATCCTGAAATATGGAAGGGTATTTTTTCACCCCACCCCTCCGCACTTTTCTTTTCATACCGTCTTTACCATTCTGTTTTTCCCCCAATCCCTTCATCGGATCCCGCCGTGTACCCTTTCCGTCGCGAGAGCCCTTCTCCCCCCAGGGCCAGGATGGCTGCCGCTTGATGGATGGTTCGAGCAAAGCACAGGTCTATTAAATTAGCGGGAGTCTCGGGAGTGAGTTGCCTGTGGTCTGTTACGTGGTACGTGGCGGCCTCTTTAGACTATCATTAGGTCAAATCATTACGAGATCTGCCTCAACCGCGGCGCTCCGGTCTCGGAACGATTAAGCGTAGTGGAGAGAGTACGGCGAATGCTCAAAAACCAGAGGAAAATGACCCAATTAAATTGAGTGGATACCCATGTTTGTTAATTAATTATAAGATCTGAAACGTCGCATTGACGATTCTGCAATCTTTTCCGCAAAAGTCTGGCCATGTAGCATCCACAAAACTTCAAATACATCCATGAATGGACCAACCGAATAGTAATGAATGCTATAGAATCATGTAACCACGTTCACCTCAAGAAAAAACAGGCCAACCAGATGGACATAAACAACCAAATCATATTTAGAACAAAAATGCTGCAAATTATTACACATTGGTTTATTATTAACACAGAATGTGTTTTTGCGATGACCTACCGAAAAAAAATCGTCACGAAAAAGCGACAGAAAAAACATCTGGTGATATGTTTATTGGTTGTCATGTTAATGTCAACTCCACATTTATTATTGTTGTTTTTTATTTAACGGATGACTAGTATCGCAAAAAACACATTCTGTGTTCCTATGATTTCATACAGAGTATGGAAAAAGAAATAAACCGGGGGGTGCAGGGGGGCGGAGCCCCTCGCCGAGGCGCAAAGCGCCGAGTTTTTCTATATAAATTACTCGTCTGCAAAGCCACCAACCAACATGAAGAAAAACATCTATCGCATTTGAAGGGTCACGGGGAAAAAGGATCAGACTCCTCTTTTCCTAATTCGGAGAAAATCGAAAAACAAAGTTTGAAGTCGTCCCAGACAGAAGCTATGCATAAAAAATGAGCTGTTTGGGCCACCTGACCAGGAATTTAAATATGTTCAAGTGACAAGAAATAAAATTAGGTAGGTCGAAGATAATTTCCAGAAATAATTAGAAATTTCAAACAAGGTAAGGACTTTGATCTTTTTTCCCCATAAATATCCGCGTTTTGGTCACCATAATACATAAAATTATATCACCATGTTACCTATTGTTTATTCAAATCTCGTAATTCACTTCAGTAAGTTTACTATGGTTTGTAGGTACCTTACTGTCACCTCCAGAAAAATGTTGGGCAAAAAGTGGCTTTATTTTCCAAATTAGGTATGGTTTTGTACAAAACATTAATTGCAAAGAGGCAAAAAAAAATCAATAAATAAATCATTCATCTAAAGGATCGTCGCATTATGAAATGGCACCCAACCTATTGGACAGTGACTCAGAAAATGTCAACATCGGGGTTGACGAGAAACTGACACAAGTGTTTTAAATCCTTTGATTTTGCTGGTTTTGATGGGTATGGTGCCGTTGTGAAGGTTTCCCAATGTTGCAGCTGCTTTTGGTACTGAAGTCTTCTTCTTCGAGGTAGAGGGGGTTGTGAAAACTGTCCGGTATCTTCAGAAGTAGGATCTTTTGTGCTTGATGAATCTTTGGTGTGATGCCATGCAACTCGTGCAAAGGCGAGGGAAGGGGTCTTTAAATCGGACACTGATCTTTCTTCCCTGCGAGCGCACGAGATCTGATCCTTTTTCCCAGGAGCCCTGTATTAGTTTTAGCTTTAAAAAGAATGAATGCGATCTTTATTACACAAACTGAAACAACCCTTCGGTTCTACTCCTCCCAACCTACACGATGGCGTGCCTATCTCAATTCGGCCAAAAAATGGAGTTTGATCCTTTTTACCCGTGAGCCTTCATTTCGTTCAGCTAAAATTTGAACTGAGGTTAGGCCTCTCTTGCGATTCACACTCGTGTTTCTGGTTTATCGTACGTCCAACCCTCAAATTATCGTAGGGAGCGAACGGTTTGTTCTGCAGGGCTCCTCGTGGCCTCAAAAAATTCTAAAAATTCTATACTATCTTAAATTGGTGGAAAAATCATACCTTTATGGAATGACTTGGTGCTATCTAGATCATAGAATAATATATTTTACAAGTGTTATGAAACTACACCTGTTGGCTACGTTTAACAACCATAAACTATTCCGTAGTTGACTCCATTACATCCCTTCCTCATTTGGTCAGCATGCACTCTCTGTTCTTGACCATCGACGATCACTATGTAGGAGAGTGGACCAGTCTTAATTTTGACAGCTGCTTTCCGAAATCCTGCTTCCTCTTTCCTTCTCTTCACCCACACGATCACCCCCGGTACAAACTCCTCGAAGTATCCTCGTGCATGTTTTTGTTGTTCCAATTTTTGTTCCATGTGTCCTGCAAGATTTGGCTTTAAGAGAGATAATCTCGACCTTAGCTGTCTCCCAAACATCATGAGAGCTGGTGTTCTTCCCGTGGTACTGTGAACTGAGTTCCGATAAGAAGTTAGATGTTGGGCAAGTCTGGATTTTATATCTCTTCCACTAGTTCTAAAAGCAGCAAACCTTTGTTTCAAAGTCCGTAATGTCCTTTCTGCTAGTCCGTTAGTTCTTGGATGGTATGGCGTAGACGTTCCCTGCTTCAACAATCATTCTAGGTAACCCAAACCTTGAAAATATTTCCTCCAGCACTTGAATAATTTTTTCCGCACTTGTGAGCATCATGGATACAACTTCCACCCACTTTGTTGTAGCATCCACCACTAGAAGCCAATTATGTCCTTCAAAGAATTTCCGAAACTGCACTTTCCAGTTAGTGCTCTCAGATCGTTCACAAAATGTCTGACTTGCTCGTCCTCTCTTCTCTTCCTCACCGTGAATGCAACTCTTTCAGTTGTAATACTGCGAACTTCTTCGTAAAATTGTCCAGTAGTTGCCAGTAACTCCGCATGAGTACATTCACGTACATTGCGGGGCCGATAATGATCGAGGAGCTTTCTAAATGTTTTTGGTCCCACTTTCCGAAGAAGTGCATCTCTACGATCATTATCCTCTATGATATCAGCGGCCTCCAGTTCCAGTTCAAAATATGGTAAATAATATTCCCATTTTTCAAGATCTTGGTCAAATGGATGTACTTTTAAATCATCAATTTTGAGAGGGTGTTAAAAAATTTGTTTCTTGGTCGATTCCAAAGATGCATTATTGAAAATAATAAAGCAAAATTGAAGAATTTGATTAAACTACTACTCTTGGGGGAGTAGCATGTTGTAGACTCAAAAACATTGTTTAGAATTAAGTAGTCAGGTGTGGATATTTTATGTTGTTATGATAACATTATTGAATGTTAAACTGATTATTTTCTGTGAAAATAATATTACATATTATGTAATATTATGTACAGTCAAAGTTAGACGGTAGTAAATATGAGTTTCTCTACATTTTTCTAACTACTTGGCGGATTGTTGCCAAGAAGTAACATCTTACCTAAATCGACACGTTGTGCCTCATAGTTATAAATTACATATTTCACAATATTATAATGCTTATCCGTCGTTTTGAGCCTACCATGAAATCGATTGGGCCGAATGATGGCGTTGAGTCACGCGTTACTCCCGTCCTTCAATCCTCCAGCATGATGTGAATCCCCCATGTTGTTGTGAAGTCCCTGAGGAGGGTGAGACTATGGCGGATGAATCACGAGCTATTACATACCACCCCATCAACCCTCCTAACATGCCCTAGGAGGCATCTACAATCGCCATCCCTTCGGAATCCGCTCGTAAGGGGTGGATTTTCACGTTGTTCAGATACCCAGCGAGATTATGGTTACTTACAAATTCCAAACAAAGAAAAAAAAAATCATAACAAATCACTTCCCTTCGCGAGTTTTGGAGACATTTCGGCGTTGAAAGCCATGTTTAAAACATTCTAGAACTATACAGCAACTACGTAGATCGACCCAACAAATTACAAGTCAAACGGCTTGGGAATGGGGTCCACTGAATTATAAATCGGTTAATATATTACCTTCTTCAGGGCCTATATCAACAAAAACATAATTCACCCATAATGGCCTTAAGTCTAATATTCCTACGAGTATCAAATAACGGAATTATTATAAAACTTTACTCACTCGAAGGATGGTTTACTCACTAAGCATTCCAAGAATCAATTTGAAGAGGGAGATAGAGATGCCACTATGAATAAACAAGTAAATAGTTTAGATTTAAAATTGTTTTAGATACATTTATAAATTAAATTAGTGGATTAAGAATAAAATATGGCCTATTGAAACAGGTAATTTTTAATAAGTAAGTTTAGACCAGATTGTAGAATGAAAAAAACATGAATGAGTCAGTAGTTGTTTAGAAATTACTTACCTACCCATTATTATTAAGGATTGAATTAAATGTAACATTGAATCACACACAAGAGCAAAAAATCAGCTTTAAAAAAATAGTCAAATATAATGGTGTATCACAGCGAGAGTGAAAAAACTATACCTTTATTATCAAAATGTTTTGAGTTAGGGCTTTTTCAAAATTTCAACCCCTACGATTGACCGATAAAAGCTCCGGGGCACAACTAGACCCCAAATGGAGCCCATATACCAAATTTCATCCAAATCGGTATATGGGGACTGAGGAAAGTGCCGCGTACGACGAACGGATGGCCAAATTTTTGTTCGATTTTTGGATTCTACGTACTTTGAAACGTAAAGAACAAGTTTTGAGGGGGGGGGGGGAAGGGTTAACATTCTTATTTTTCTTAGTCAATTCCAATGGTTCAATATCGAAAATAATAAACCAAAATGTTCAGGAAGGCTTGAACGTAAAACCCGAGTGGGACTTTTAATTTTGGAGAACTTTTTTTTCCAACCTTGAAAAGTGAAAATGTTTTCACAACCTTGGCAGACTCGGAAGCAATAACAAGCATCACATAGGTATCTTCTATCTAAAACTATTACAGGGACTCAAGCTTGCTGTCACCCTGGAGACCACTATGTATGCTGGACACAGCTGGAAAGGGTTTTGAGAAACTACTTCTGCTTCGGCTACTGCCTGCAATAGAGCAGGTAGGGGATCTATCACCTACCTTTACAGTATGGTTTCCGAAATGGTCGCTACACTATCCATGCACTAACAGATGTGGTCACTGCAGTAGGAAGATCACAGGAAGCCAGTAGGTATTCAAGAAACCTTGCACTACTGGTGACCCTCGACACGAAAAATTCCTTCAACTCTGCAAGATGGACTGATATGTTGGAGGCCCTGAGCACTACTTTCAGGGTCCCGTCTTATCTATTGGCAGTGATGGACAGTTACCTTAAGAACACAACAACACTGTCATATGAGACTGCTCAAGGGTTACGAACGAAAGAGATCACATCAGGAGCTGCTCAGGGATCAGTGCTGACAGGCCAGCTGATGGCAGACCTGGAGTTAGCTCCCCAGAGTTCAAACCAGAGGATCTTATCAGCAGAAGCTGGAAGGTGGTAGGAGCTGGACTGCTGTGGCAGAGTACACAGAGAGCATCCTGAAGGAAGATACCATTAGGTAGAACGAAAAAGAGAGAGGAGGGAGCATCTGGTCCGCCCCCTCACCCAGAACTGATTAAACGGCCCCAGGAATCAGCTCGAAGTAATGTGTTAAACGGTTCCAGGCTGAGCTCCATCGTGGGAAAAAAGGAAGTGTTTTTTTAGTGAGTTTGAATCCCTCATAACCGGAAGACGGTATCCTTCCAGGCATCTTACGAGATCCAACTCCACCACTCAAGAGGCAAAATGTTCAATGTGCAACACTGGTCAAAACGAAGATGTTTATCACTTTCTTTGTAAGTGCCCAATATTGTCTGAGTTTAGATCGAAATATTATGGAAAAAGTATTTTCGATGGTCCAGAATTAATCAATATAGTAAACTGATCATCACAAATTACGACATTTTATAAATTTGTAAGGGATGCTAAAGCTTATAGAAACTTTTTGGTGGCTCATTTCCACTAGTAGTTGCTGTTTTTTTTTAAATCTTCTGCAATGTTATTGTTGGTTTGTGAAGCGAGTACCTTCCCACTTTGTTGTGTTGACCGTTGATTCATGATAAGTTTTATTATAATTTCGGTATACCTAGTATGGATAGTGAAAAATAGTCAAATTGTTTAAAATACCTGAAGTACGAGGGACGAGTACATTGAAGTAGGTCATCCTACCTAATGAAAAGGTTAAGGAAGATTTAATGAAAAAATCAAGTTATTAAATTTAAGTAAATTGAAGTAAGCAAAACAATTAATCTTCATACAAAATTGTTGCAAATTATTATTATTTTTAAAAAATTTTTTATTTTATTTCATTTTATTTTACTTTTTTTCAACAAATGATTCTCCTGTGGTGTATTCAGTACAAAATATTCTATTGTGGTGTTTTCTAAAGAAATATTTTATTCTATGCCGGCAGAACCGGATTCGTGGCGCAATTCGCCAAATCCTATTGGTTTTTTTAACGTATTATCGAAATTGAACCCATCTATTTTCTTGAATAAAACTACATTTCTTCTTCTTCTTCTTGCAACTCCACCTGTGGATCTTAAAGATTTTCTCAACTGCCTACCGAAAAAAAAAAATCTAAAACAATTGAAGGCAATCTTTGATTTGACTACTTCTTTTTGTTGAAGCATCTCTGAGTAGTAGAATGAGGCAGTACTGGCGCCAAATGGCGATAAATTAGGAATCCAATTGTCCCCCATTCGGGTTCTAATCGCGCTACATATCACCACACCATTCGGGCCAAATCCCATTTAGAACCACTCACTCATCACCGAATTGGTCAGTCGGATCCGACGAAAGGGTGAAAACCGGAGGGCGATGGCTCGTGATGAGGGTTCAAACTCCCGATGAAACAAGCAAAAAGTCCACCTTCCCTGCAGGCACCCTCTCCTACGAGTACATTAGCGAGGCTGTATGGAAGTATCGAGGGTGAGGCTTTTCTAGAGGACAACCACGTAGAGGGGGAAATCCACGAAAAAAAAAACGCCATATTTCATCGTAATTAAAAAGTCGGCTTCGAGTGCGATGGTAGTCTTCACCGAGGATTTTTCGGACGTAAGAGGGAATGAGGAAATTATGTCGGTGAGAGGAAGGGTTTGATCCTCGGAACCCCCTTGCCCGCGTATGATTGATTAAGTTCTTCGTATTATACGTTCTACCAGAAAATCAACAGATACCCCTCCTGCCTTCCACCTCCGGGATAAATAATGTGCGTTTAATATTCATGGGTCAACTAAAATTCTCGGTACTTCCACCATCATCAATCGCGGTTTATAACGGATACAGCGAGGACGAATAGTTCGGATACGAGGAATGTAAAGATAGATTGTAAGTGATTTTGATTAATCCTTTTCAGGGATTTCTTCGTATTTTTCACCTGAATTTTCAGTATTCTTCAAAGCTGTAAGCCCTTCCATAAGGAGTGTTCGTTAACCCTAATAGGGTGTGCGCATGGGTTGGAAAAACTGTTTATTGTTATTTTTAATCTAAACTAGACCTCAATCTGAGAATTTTGAAACCAACCGCGACCCTCTACCGTGAGAAGACCTTTTTCTATGTTTTTTACAAAGTTTCGAATGTTTATGTGGAGAGGCGCGGGACGTCAGAATAATTCTAAACTTTGAAAAATCATAAAAAAAAGACCTACTCATCTAAAAGAGAACGGTTGGTGTCTAAATGTAGATGAGGTATCTAAATGTAGATGAGGTCTACTTTTGATTAAAAATCTGAAAAAAAATCATGCGCGCACCCCATTCGACTATGGTTCTACTATTGTCACCGAAAATACCTAAGGAACTCCACAGACTTCCCAAAGTGTCATCGGAGTAACCAACATTAAATTTCAATTTTAAATTTGATGGACAGCAGAATTTTTTGTTGAGCTATTGAAGTCTCAAAACAGTGTATAATAAGACAGAAATGTCCGAAGAAATCGATGAAAAAATTTCTAAAATGTTTGTCATAACATAATTTTTTTCCATTTTTATTCACTTACGAAAAATTGTTCAAAAATTCAGCTCTGTCCATTAATTTTCCAATTGCAATTTTCAGTGATTTTTGACATTTTCATGTCTTTCATATGGCACATAAAAAAAAATCGTCACGAAATTTGATGCAACGATATTTGTTGCAACGATATTTGTTGCAACGATATTTGTCCCAAGTCGCCACAATGATGATTATGACCATCAGAAGTGAAGTTGTTAGGTAGGTAGGTACTTTACAGTTTGATATTACCAGATCAGCTGAGTCGAAAATTGAGCTCCCAGATCAGCTGAGTCGAAAATTGAGCTCCCAGATCAGCTGACTCGAATATTGAGCTCCCAGATCAGCTGAGTCGAAAATCGAGCTCCCAGATCAGCTGAGTCGAAAATCGAGCTCCCAGATCAGCTGAGTCGAAAATCGAGCTCCCAGATCAGCTGAGTCGAAAATCGAGCTCCCAGATCAGCTGAGTCGAAAATCGAGCTCCTAGATCAGCTGAGTCGAAAATCGAGCTCCCAGATCAGCTGAGGCGAAAATCGAGCTCCCAGATCAGCTGAGTCGAAAATCGAGCTCCCTGATTAGCTGAGGCGATGTAGTTCATGTGTCGGGAGGGGAGGGGGGGGGGGGGGGCATGAAAATGTTTCAATGTGTTGCAGACTCGTATGCAAGCGTTTTCTTCATGTTTGAAGATAATTTGTGCTTTTATGGACGCAATTATTGCTGGTGATAAGTGATTAAAAGCAGGTTAATTTGGAGATGATGTCCAGCTCCACGCAGGTAAGCAGGTTTTGGACGGCTCTCAGGTGTTTAGAGGTGCTGCTCAGCTAGTTGTTGGGATTTGGAAACATGTGCAGCGTAGGCGGTGATTGAGAAAAATTAACAGTTTTTGGGTGCGATTTCATCTGAATTTGTGTTTCGATGATTCCAGAACTCCACACAAATTGAATCAGTGCTACTTGGAGATGGTGTGCCACCAATCAGATGATGTTTCGAGAATAATGTGAGCGATTAGAGATGACAAATGGCTTCGATCATGAAGGTTTCTCCTGAATTTTCAGACATTTTTTGAAGACGATTTGTGCTGATTTGGACGCAATTATTGCTATTATTAAGTGATTAAAGCTGGTTTTTTTGAAGGTAGTGTCCAGCTCCACACAGGTAAGTACGTTTTGGACGGTTTCCAGGTGTTCAGAGGTGCTGCTCTGCTAGTTGTTGAGATTTCTGCTGAATTTGGATGATTCCAGAACTGCTCACAAGAATAAATCAGTTCGATTTTGATATAGCATTCTACCAATCGGAGATGTTTCAGCAATAATGTGAGCGATTAGAGATGACAAATGGCTTTGTCTAAGAAGATTCTCCTGCGTTTTGAATGATTGTCCTCGCTTTTTGTGCTGTTTTGGCTGTATTGAATAATTTGGATGGAATTCCCGTGTTTGGAAGACTTGTATGAAAAATTTCATTACGCAAATCCAGGGACATATTTTGGAGATTATCCAGAATTTGAGTGATTTTTATACAATTTGAGCTATTTTGGATGCGATTCTTGTTGATGTTGAGACGACAAGCAGGTTAATTTGGAGATGATGTCCAGCTCCACACAGGTAAGTACGTTTTGGACGGCTCCCAGGTGTTTAGAGGTGATGCTCAGCTAGCTGTTGGGATTTCAGCTGAATTAGGATGATTCCAGAACTGCACACAAAGTGAATCAGTGCGATTTGTAGATGATTTGTAGATGTTTCTCCAATCAGATGATGTTTCAGCAGTAATGAGAGCGATTAGGGATGACAAATGGCTTTGATGGATTTTCCTGTTCTGAGAGATTTTCAGTTTTGTGTGAGTTTCCATGATTCTATTACTGTGTGTTGATTTAGAGATGATGTACAGTTCCAGACGAGTGAGTAGGGTTGAATGGCTTTCAGGTGTTAAGAGGTGCTGCTCAGCTATTTGATGCGATTTTTGCTTAACGTGGGTGTTTGGATGATGTTGTTTGTGTTTGAAGGATGTTATAAGTGATTAAAAGCTGGGCAATTTGGAGATGATGTCCAGTTCGGTAAGTACGTTTTGGACGGCTCTCAGGTGTTTAGAGGTGCTGCTCAGCTAGTTGTTGGGATTTCTGCTGAATTTGGATGATTCCAGAACTGCTCACAAAGCGAACCAGCGCGATTTGGAGAAGGTTTGCCGCCAATCAGATGAAGTTTCAGCGATAATGTGAGCAATTAAAAAAAAATGGCTTCGACCATGAAGGTTTCTCCTGCGTTTTGAATGATTGTCCTCGCTTTTTGTGCTGTTTTGGCTGTATTGAATAATTTGGATGGAATTCCAGTGTTTGGAAGACTTGTATGAAAAATTTCATTACGCAAATCCAGGGACATGTTTTGGGGATTTTCCAGAACTTTGAGCGAATTTCACACAATTTGAGCTATTTTTGATGAGATTCCTGCTGATGTTGAGACGACAAGCTGTTGACAAGCAGGTTAATTTGGAGACGATGTCCAGCTCCACGCAGGTAAGTACATTTATGGACGGCTCCCAGGTGTTTAGAGGTGTTTGGATGATTCCAGAACTGCACACAAAGTAAACCAGCTTAATTTGGCGATGATGTTCCACCAATCAGACGATGTTTCAGGAATGATGTGAGCAATTGGAGAAAAAAATGGCTTCGTCATGGAAGGTTTCTCCTGAATTTTCAGTCATTTTTTGAAGACGATTTGTGCTGTTTTGGACGCAATTATTGCTATTGTTGAGTGATTAAAAGCAGATAAATTTGAAGATTATGTCCAGTATTAGTCAAGTACGGTTTGGGAGGCTTCCTGGTGTTTAGATGTACTGCTCAGCTAGCTGTTAGGATTTTAGAGAAAATTGGATGATTCTAGAACTGCTCACAAATGTGAATCAGTGCAATTTGGAGACGGTGTTCCTCCAATCAGATGAAGTTTCAGCAATAATAAGAGAGAAAATGGCTTCGACCATGAAGGTTTCTCCTGCATTTCAAATTATTATCCACGCACTTTGTGCTGTTTTGGCTGTACTGAATAATTTGCATAGAATTCCAGTGTTTGGAAGACGTATGAAAATGTCGAATGTGCAAATCCGGGGACATGCTAAGTATGCATATAAAAGATTTCCTAGAATTTTGAGTGTTTTTCACACAATTTGAGCTATTTTGAGTTCGATTCCTGCTGATGTTGAGACGACGAGCAGGTTGATTTAGAGATGATGTCCAGCTCCACACAGGTAAGTACGTTTTGGACGGTTTCCAGGTGTTGGGATTTCAACTGAATTTTGATCATTCCAGAACTACACATAGATAGATGGGTAATATCAAAATTTGGGGTTATTTTGTCCTCGGACTTTTCCATAAATTATTGTTGAAGTTTTTATGTTTTTTTCTCCCGTAAACGTCCTTTGTTTTGACCACTGAGGCAGATCCTGAAGTGGGTGCACACTTTGTCAAGTAGTTTGAAATTTACAGAATTTTGAATTTTTTTCCATAATTTCGACTTCGTAGGGAGAGAAAAAACATTGTAGGGAGAGAGAAAACCAAGGGTGAGTTGAACTCATGAAACCTTTTTATTCCTTAAAAATACGAGAAGCTTAGTTTAGGAGAGTCTCTTTTATTTATCGCAGTCACAGTCCGAAGCTATAATTAAGGTACATCAGAATTATCAGATCCTCCAAGTCTTTCAATCAGTTCAATCTTTCGTAAAATGTGGGTTAAGGAGAAGTCAGAATTATATGACCCAGCGGTGTAAATAGTTCAGGTAACTCTTAAAAGTGTAAACGGTTTTGAAAAACCTTTTGAGAAACCATAGTTTATTCAGTTTCTTAATAGTACATAGGTAACTCATTTTCTTAATAATGCATAGGTAACTCACTTTCTTAGTAATACATAGGTAACTCAGTTTCTAAGTAATACATAGGTAACTCGGTTTCTTGATAATACTTATGAAACTCAGTTTCTTGATAAGTAATACAATTCTTACAAAAACGCTTGATTCCAAAGATTCATTATTAAAAATAATAAAAGAATAGTATCCAACATTTGGGAATCAGAGCCTAACTAAAATAAAATGAGGTCAGGATCAAAAATCCAAAAATGTCAAACTAATGGGAACTGGGAACTTGAACAAAATCTCCTTTATTTATGACTCGAATATCACTGTCATTAACCTCAAACTGTGCATGGATCCCCGGAAACGCCATAATCCATTTTGGTTTATTTTCAATAATGAACCTTTGGAATCGACCAAGAAAAAAAATGTTTAACACCCCCTCAAAATTTGATGGTTTAGGTTTCAAGGTACGTAGAATCCACAAATCGAATAAAAATTTGGCCGTCCGTCCGCCGTCCGCGGCACTTTTGCCATTTAGCATTGACCGATTTTGATGAAATTTGGTATGTAGGCTCCATTTGGGGTCTAGTTGTGCCCCGAAGATTTTGGTTGATGTAGGTAAGTTCTAAGGGTTCCAAAATGAATTTTGAAAACGCCCTAACTCAAAACAATTTGATATAAAGGTATTGTATTTCCTTCAATTTAAGATTCTATAGAATTATTAGAATTTGTTGAGACCACTCGGAGCTTTGTAGGAAAACCGTTCGCTCTCTACGAGAATTTAAGGGTTGGACGTACGATAAATCAGAAACACGAGTGTGAATTGCAAAAGAGGCCTAATCGCCGTTCAAATTATAGCTGACCGAAATACGATCGATGTTTTTCTTCATGTTGGATGGTTAGTGGCTTTGCAGACGAGTGATCAATATAGAAAAATAATAAACCATTGTGTAATTATTTGCAGCGTTTTTTACTACAATAGTACCATCGTCATTAATAGTATCGTTGCTGTAAACATAGTGATAAGGCGTAATGTTTCCCTTACGAATCTACCAAGGTAGCGGAAGTTTTATTTTCACTTTCCTAGGTACAAAAAAATGTTCTCCAAAATCAAAATTTCTACTCGCGTTTTACGTTTCAGACCTTCCTGAACAATTTTGGTTCCGTGTCTGTCTGTCTGTTATGAAATCCTTGCCACAGCCATAACTTCTACATTTCTCATCCGATTTTGATGAAATTTTCAGGGATTGTACGGGTTGCCTTGTAGATGGTCCCCTATGAAAATCATCACCCCCGGATTAATAAATAGTTATTAATAGAATTCTTATTTTTTTGGACTCTCTTCAAGCTGGCCACAATGAACATTCCTGGAGTGAGTGTTTCGGGCACAGGTGGCTGAAGCTGGAAATCCAGTAGAGGTAGAAGGAACAGCACACGTAGACGGTTCATGCAAGGTTGACTAGAACTTCTGCACAAAAAATGTTGTTGTAATTACTGATGTAACCTATGGATAACTACTAATACCAAGAATATACACCAAGAGCTCTAATTCAAACCATTATCTTGGTGAACCATGAGCAAAACTTCTCTCCCTGCAACTCCATCTCTCTCCCTACAAACTAGCCTCTTCCCAGAAGTTGTAGGTAGAGAGGTTGTAGGGAGAGGGATTTTTGAGGTTATCACTCTCTACTGGCCTCACCATTATTGATTCTGAACGTTAGAAAAAATACATAACACTATAGCATTCATAATTGTAATTTGAGATTAATTATACGTAGTTGAACTCTTACCCTGATGAGTGAGGTGGTTGTAGGGATGGAGAAAGTATTAACCTACTCGCAAAGCTTTAACACTTCACAACATAACCCACACAACTGGGAGCTTAGAAATTCAACAAACTTCAGTATTTCGGAAGCCATCTTGCAGCAGTGTTCACTTTCGTTTTTCATAACACAAAATAATCGTTTTCCAGGAGTGGGCGGGCACTTCAAAAAAATTGTAGGGAGAGAGATTAAAACCTTGTGACAGCCTCAAAACATAGCAAAAACGCTTCCTATTTAAGGAATTTTCGTTCGTTCCTAATTTATTGCTGAAGAGGAGAGTAACCTGGACCAATAACAATTTTTACTTAATTTAAAACATGAATATAGAGTTCTCCAAAAATTTTCGAAGTTCCCAACCTACCCTTTGTTACAGGTGTAGGGAGAGAGAATTGGGATCATTAATGATTTTTAATTATCTGAGTTAATTGATTAGTGAAATTCATTCTATGTGATCTTTGTAGACACCAACCTGCTGTATCTCCCTGAAAAAATTCTGAATTTCCAAGACAAATAGAGTGTTCACAAAAGCTGCGTGACAAGAAATAACCCAAAATTTTGAAATGACCCAGATATGTGTTTTTTTTTTTCATCATTTTGGAAATTTTTACAAGAAGATAAATTAATGATGCGATGCAATTCACTCAGATTTCTTACCAGACGTTAGGCTTTGCCCGTGTAAAACACCAGATAAAAATGAATTAGTGCGATTTGGAGAGGGAGTGCCACCAATCAGATGATTAGAGATTTTCCACACAATTTGAGCTGTTTTGTGCGCGCTTCCTTCTATTATTGTGTGTTGATTTGGAGATGATGTCCAGCTCCACACAGGTCAGCACGTTTTGGACGGCTCTCAGGTGTTTAAAGGTGCTGCTCAGCTATTTTGGATGCGATTCCTGCTGATGTTGAGACGACAAGTAGGTTAATTTGGAGATGATGTCCAGCTCCACACAGGTAAGTACGTTTTGGACGGCTCCCAGGTGTTTAGAGGTGCTGCTCAGCTATTTTGGATGCGATTCTTGTTGATGTTGAGACGACAAGCAGTTGACAAGCAGGTTAATTTGGAGATGATGTCCAGCTCCACACAGGTAAGTACGTTTTGGACGGCTCTCAGGTGTTTAGAGGTGCTGCTCAGCTAGCTGTTTGGATTTCAGCTGAATTTGGATGATTCCAGAACTGCACTCGAAGTGAACTAGTGCGATTTGGAGACGGTGTGCCACCAATCAGATGATGTTTCAGGAATAATGTGAGCGATTAGGGATGACAAATGGCTTTGATGTATTCTCCTGTTTTGGGTGATTTTCCACACAATTTGAGGTGTTTTGGGTGAATTGAAAGTTCCAGGTGTT
Organism: Apolygus lucorum; assembly: GCA_009739505.2. Taxonomy (NCBI): domain Eukaryota; kingdom Metazoa; phylum Arthropoda; class Insecta; order Hemiptera; family Miridae; genus Apolygus; species Apolygus lucorum. Next base: position 14,795,961 of record CM019182.2, read on the forward strand.
TTATTGGTGTTTGGAGGATATAAATAATTTCGGGCGAGTGGGTATCGATCTCATGTAGATAGGAGGAGTAGTAAATAGGAGGGGAATTTCAATTGTGACTAAGGAAAACAATCGTGGCGTAGGGTATCACCACCTTAATCCACAGAAGTGGATGAGATGAGTGGTGGGTGGGGGAATGTGGCGGAGGGGGGAATGTGGGGGAGTTGGAGTGCGCAGAGCATGATGGCGTTGAGTGAGCCGATTGGGCGAAACGTCGCGGCGGAGCGGCTCGAGGGGAGCGGCTTTGTGGGGCGTGGCCTGTCGAGGGAGCCGAGGGGCCGCACGTAGTGTCTGAGAGTCAGCCGAGCAGTCGAGTGATGCGTCCTGAACAATGAGCGAGTCATGAGCTCCTTTCTGATGAACACTCCTTCGTACCACCAGGGCGTCCTTGTGGACCCGAAGTTCCCTCCCAGTGAAGAGTACTCCCAGTCGAATTATATCAGTTCGGACTTTTTCAACCCGCACTACGGCGGCGGGTACGGTCACCACCAAAACTACGTGCCTCCGCAGTACCACGGGTATGGGAACTACTACCACATGCCGCCCCAGAGCGACGTGCATCATCTGGCGGAAGGGGCGCCGCCTCCGGGGCCGCCCCCGGGGCTTCCGTGCGCTCCTCAGGCGCCCCCGATCGAGGAGAGTCCCAAATCCTCGCCGCCCCCTCAAGTGACGGCTATTCACGGGAATTTGGATGACTCGGATCAGGACACGATGGATGATCAGGACGAGCTCCTCATGATGGACGACAACTCCTCCCCGCTCACCATCGACGAAAGTTCCGAATCCGGAGACCGCGTCATCTACCCCTGGATGAGGAAGATCCACGTCGCCGGCGTCGGTAAGCAACCAAATCTACTTTCAACCACCAAAATGTCCCCAATTTTCATGAAAATTTCCACATTTCTTCAAAATTTGGAGTTTTTAGGAAAACTTCAATCAAAATATTGCAAATTGGAAACAGCTATTTTTTGTGATTACCTACTTCAAAATTACACAATTTTCATGAAAAGCCTCCACAGAACAAAATTGCTCGAATTTGAGTTCACACTCAGAGCCTGAGTAGCAGAGACCCGCTCGCTGCACCAACTAACCCGTCATTTCCACAACCCCCGAGGCCCTGAGATCCAAAATTGCACATTTTTGGTGTAATTCAGGAGGCACGAAATCAACTCAATAATCCCCCACAAACAACAACAGAAATTTCTTCAAATTTCATGAAAATTAAGTTAATTTTGAACATTTCTGAAACTATAACATAGCTTATGGTTATAAATTGATCCTCAAGCGCGAATCAAATTGCAAAACCACCAATAAATTGACGTCAATGTTGACCTAATAATGACGATGAGGACATATCCACACACATCTACTTACATCTTCAATTTGGAGCCATATTAAATACAAATTTAACTACTCAAACTCTATAACTTTTGGAAGACATCAAAGCCTGCATCAACCCCTTCAACTGTTCGATTCTTTAGTTTCTCAGGTCATTAACACCTTCAATGCGGGTCCCAAAGTCGTGCAACCCTGCCGTACTGAACATTTTTCAAGCTTGAAATTCGATATTGGTGAATTTGAACGCAAAATTCGTATTAATGTTCGGCATCAAAAACGAAACAATGTTTTAAACAGTTGAACTCATACTGAAGACGAAAAAAAGCAAAAAATGGAATATATCAAAAAGGGGAGGTACCAGGCCCCCTCCACCAAAGAGAGTTGAAATGCTAGGTATGACTGGTCGACCGGTCATCCGTATGGCAGGTATGCAGGGATGACCGGTCGACTGGTCATCCGCACTGAAGGTGTTAAGTAGCGAATTTGTCGATTTTATGCAAAATTGAAGTGATCTTGAATTTGGAAGCTTCTCAATTTTGAGCCAAATTACCATATTAATCAGTGAATCATCCAGGAAACTGCCAGAACCATCCAATGCTATGATTTCTGTGGTCCTGAGTTCCACTGAGTTCATCCTGAGATTATCAAATGAAGACCACAGGGGAAGAACGCACCAACTCGATTTTTTGCGAAAAATAGGTTATGACGGTTTCTTATAGATTTTTTCACTGCGGACTCGATGGTGACAACCAAAATGGTCAAAAACGATCCAATATAGGAGAAAAATGCGAGAAACGAAACACCGTACAGGGGAAAAACGCACCAAGCCAAGCGCAACCGGGGAAGAACGTGCCAACTTTCGGGCTCCCTCCCCCAGGTCGTATTCCCCTACCTGATGGATCTCTGTGATTCACGCATTCATGCGGTTTTCCTGGGTTTCACAGTATTATTTTCGATTGTTAGCGGCGATCATTATTATTTTCTTCATACCAATAAGTTTATATGAGACTATTGTTTGTTTTCTTGAAAACGGTGAAACGAAAATGAATTTCCTGGATTTTATTCTATTAAAATATTTTGCAAAACTTCTTCGTGAGTGAACTTTTAAAAATACCAAATCATTATATATATTATTAAATGTCACGAAACCGTTATGCCCTGATAAAGATAGAATTGTTATGGTAGGATACTATGAATAAAACCAGCAATACACGTTCATGGTGCGTTCTTCCTCTGTACAGATGGACCTTTGCAACTTTGGATAGCAATATGGAGTTTTAAAATACTTTTTGCAGTAGTTTTGATTGTACCACCGCATTGTACAGTACGCTGAGATACAAATTCCATTTTTTTTTTTTTAATTGTATTGACCAAATTCGAACTAATATTGGGTTTTTGCCGGAAAAAACGATTTCCTGAAAAGTTTACAAATGGGACATGATGCGTTCGTCCCCTGTAGTCTTCAAATATAAGAGTATATATGCATCATCAGTTTAGAGATAAATTACATACAAATTGTATCACTAAAAGCCCACTAGCAGGAAGGCATCACAGCCTGAGTAGCAGAGACCCGCTCGCTGCATCAACCTCTTCAACTGATTGATTCTTTAGTTTATCAGGTCATTTGGTTGAAACTTTGTCGATTTTATGCAAAATTGAGTTGATATTGAGTTTTTGAGCTTCTCAACTTTGAGCAGCAATTATCCAATAACCAGCAGATCATCCAGAAAACTGCAAGAATCATCCAATGCTATGATTACTGAGTTCCTCTCCGCTTATCCTGAGATTATCGTATATTACATGTGGGAGCCACACTATATTGTGTAGTTATTCACAATATAAACGCTCTCAGTGATTGATTGATTGATAACGTCTTTATTAAACATCTGGCGAGTTTTGGTCGCACACGACCACTCTTCCAAATAACCAGAAAATTCTTAGAAATAAATTAATTTACGTCCGCGATACATGTTAATAAAAATAACAATCAACTCAAATGACGAATTATTAAAATAAATAGAGTAACTTGCCACGTTAAAATGTTCAAAAATTATGAAAAGTGCCAGATTAGTATTTCGAAAATAAATGGATTTTCAATTTAGTTTTAAAACAACTTAGGGTGCTAACCTCTCTAATGTCTTGAGGAAGCTCATTGTAGCAGCGTATGCTTTTGCTCAAGAATGATTCCTGTCCTACATTTGTTATGTATAGCGGTAGGCGGTAGGTGTTTATTCTGTTTCTAGTTCCAACATCGTGGATGTCAGAGAACAAATTGTACTTTTCTACAAGATAAATAGGCTTTTGGTTAAGTACAATGCGTTTCATGTGAGACAGAACGCTGAGCTTAATCATTTCTTCTACTTTCAATAACTTGAGAGTCTTAAATTTATCGTGAATGCGATCATCAAAATTTAAATTCAACGCGCATCGAACCACACTATTGAGAGCTCTTTGAAGCTTTAGTCTATTTTCGTAGTTCACATCACACATCACTGGAAGGCTATAGTTGAAGTGCGGGGTAATTAGTGAATTTGTAAGTGTTTTTTTTTCAGCGTAAGTGACCTGGAGACGAGCAATTTCCTAAATCCGTAAAGTAGTGAATGTACTCTACCGCATATATTACTGGTTTGTTCATTCCAAGAGAGATTGTTTTGTAAAACAATCCCGAGACATTTTACTGATGGCTTGTAGTTGAGCGGGACACTATTAATTATTACTTTACTACTATCGATATATACATTGCTCAAGAGTCAGGAATGGCCGATTATCATGGATACACTCTTTTGAGGGTTCACTTCTTCTTCTTCTTAATTCGCCGTCTCCAATCGAAGGTTGGCGATCCATGTGGCTAGCTCCAACTTATTGGTTGCAACTCTAAACACCTCAACTGAGGTACACCCAAACCATCTCCTAAGGTCATTCAGCCAAGAATTCTTCCTCCTCCCAACCGAGCGCCTCCCCTCAATCTTTCCCTCAATGATCAGCCGAAGAAGTTCGTAGCGATCGCCTCGCATGACATGCCCAATGGGTCTTCCTTTCCTTAACTGTGAGCAACAGCTCTGGCAACTTTCCTACTCTTCTGAAGACTTCTACGTTGGTCACCCGGTCCATCCATGAAATTCTCAGAATTCGGCGATAAATATACATTTCAAACGCCACCAACTTCCTCTCCATCGCCGGATCAAGAGTCCACTTTTCGCAGCCGTACAGGAGGACTGAAAAAACATAACACCATTCGCATGCGCAGATCCAGTGGCAGATCCCGGCGTATAAAGAAGGTTCGCATCTGAAAGAAAGTGCTTCGTGCCATCTCAATCCGAGCCCTGATTTCTTTATTAAAATCACACTCCTCATTGACGAGGGCTCCAAGGTACTTGAAAGAAGAGATCTGCTCTACTCGTGCCCCATAAATTCTTAAATCAACATCAATTCTACGCTTGGAGAACACGAGGACTTTGGTTTTGGAGATATTCAGGCTCAGTCCGCTTGCCTCACTGTGCTGCACTGAGGGTTCACTACCAGACCATGTCTGTCAAACCATGTTGTTAAATTTCCGAGATCATTATTTACCAAACTTAGATTTTCTTCTAATTCTTCCAACTTTGTGGGCTTATAAATATTGAGGTCATCTGCGTACACACTTCTTTTACAGTATAGAACAGCATCACAAATTTTGTTCAGATATAGTGCAAACATTAGGCTAGATAATGTCGTTCCTTGAGGGGTACCTCTTGTAGAGGTTAACCAAGATGAACACTTTCCCTTGGTGGTGCGAATGCACTGGGTTCTTTCGGAAAGGTATAATCCGAACCAAGAGACCACAGACGCATCACAGCCAATCGATGTTAAAATAGAGAGAAACAAACAATGATCTATGCTGTTGATCGCATGGCTCAGATCGAGGCTGATAAAAATAGTTAATAAACTTTTGTCTATGTTTTCTCTAATGTCATCACATACTTTGATCATTGCCGTTTGCGTACTAGGTATGACATTTCCTATACCCAGATTAAAATTTGTCGAGAATATTTTTGTCGTCTATGAATGTTGAAAATTTCACATAAATGGCCTTGTCGAAGATTTTCGCTAATACGCTGATTAGAGTTATGGGACGAAAATCTCTATATGAAACTGCTGGGTTCTTTTTAGGTAGTAGCGAGGCAAATGCACTTTTCCAGACACGGGGATATACCCCACACTTGATAGAAAAGTTGAATATATGGACTAACACATTAGCAATCTGCTCTAAGACTAGTTTCACAAGAATACAAGATACATTATCAGGGCCCATTGCTTTCGACGAAATATCATTAGTTGCCTTTTTTACTTCTTCAGGCGTTATGTTTGAAAATACAATTTGGAACGCTTCTGTTCGCAGCACCTTCATAGTAGTTCACAAGCTCAGGATCGATGTTCTGATAACAGCCCAGGTTACAGAAAAAATTGTTTAGACCGTCGAGGTCCACCTCAAGATCCTCATCACTTAAATTTCTAGTTTTCTCAATACCTTGCTCCTTGACTATCTTCCAAAATTCTTTGGGATCTTTTATGTTCTTGAACTGATTTTTAACAAACTTGAAATTAGAGTTTCTGTACATATTTTTAACTTTATTTCTGATTATTCTATACTGCTGAGCATTGATATCATTTCATGATTTACGATAAATTCGGAGAAGCTTATTTCTTTTTTTAGCCATCTTGTCAATTTCATCCAGGGAATCTCCATTTAGATCTCAAATCTTCAAGTTAGGTGGTGAGGGCGGATACCAATCCGGGAACAACTGTTACACCCGATTTTGCGATGTAAGCAAAAAAATGAAGAAATGATGGAAATCAATTGATTAGTAATTGACCACCCTGTGCTCTCGGCGTAGCTGCTAGTGGAGAAGGGGTGGGACGCTGTTGCTAGCATAGGTTCCTAGGTACCTACCGAATATGACACTGATTCAGCGCGAATACCCAAAACCAATTAAAGCAGTCAGGATAGTGATAAAATGGGCGCCAGTCCGCTTGGGAAGTCAATTTGGTCGAAATTTATATCACAAACGACCATAGGTAGGTATTCGAAAACGCTGCAAATTATTACACAATGGTTTATTATTTTTCTATATAGATCACTCGTCTACAAAATCACCAACCATCCAATATGAAGAAAAAAGAAAAAAAAAATCAAAAAATCAAAAACAAAAAAAAATCAAAATCACCAACTATTGATCGCATTTTGGTAAGCTCTAATTTGAACGGAGATTAAGCCTCTTTTGCGATTCACACTCGTGTTTTGATTTATTTATATATATATATTTCAATATAAACCCTTAAATTTTCGTAGGGAGCGAACGGTTTGTCCTACAGACCTCCGCGTGGTCTCAAAAAATTCTAAAAATTCGATAGAATCTTAAATTGAAGGAAAAACAATACCTTTATATCAAAATTTTTTGAGTTAGGGCGTTTTCAAAATTTCAAAGTTGATTTTGGAACCCTTAGAAGTGACCTACATCAACCAAAAGCTTCGGGGCACAACTAGACCCCAAATGGAGCCTACATACCAAATTTCAAATTTTCAATACATACCAAAATCGGTCAATGCTAAGTGGCAAAAGTGCCGCGTACGGCGGACGGCGGACGGACGGCCAAATTTTTATTCGATTTTTGGATTCTACGTACCTTGAAACGTAAACCATCAAATTTTGAGGGGGTGTTAAAAATTTTTTTTTCTTGGTCGATTCCAAAGGTTCATTATTGAAAATAATAAACCAAAAGCGGACGAACTCGTTATACCCCTATATTATACTGAATTTACCAAATGATCAGGGTGTTTAAATAAAAATAAATTGTAAGGTGAAAATCCAAATTTTAATCAAAATTTGGGTATGGGTATTCAGATTGCAATTCCCCCCAAAAAAAATTAATACGTCGATGGCTTGTGTAACACCTTTCACAAAATGCAGTAGGTACACCTTGTACCAAAAAAAAGAATCGTTTACCAAACAAAATATTGAATGTACCAATAGGTACCTATAACTACCTACCGGTGATCACCTGGAAAAATTTTGCACTATCCTAATTGCGTCCTTAATTTATTCTACGATCTAAAACTAGAGGAAGTGTAGACACACTGAAGAGGCCGGTACAAATGTATACATGCTGATTTATTCCGGGATGACTCGGTTAATGATCTGGGACTATGGTTTAACTCTAGGACTTCTTGCTCTTATAATATTAAAGTAAAATTACATTAGGGTTTGTGCGTGAAGACTACGGGGAGTATTTAGATTGTCCAAACAGGTGAACTTAAAACTTGAAGTCCAGATACCTACCAATAACTGAGTTTTATTGGAGCCTGTGACTGAGTGGGGTGAATGACGTCACCGCAATGGGAATGGAAAGCCTCTCTCGAACAAAGAGAAAGAACTGTAAAGAATTAAATTTCCAAAATAAAATCGATCTTCCTCGACAATCAAAATTGCGAAAATAGTTTGGAACAAGAAAGTTCAACTGACAGGTAGGTACTTACAAAAGGTAGTCTGTGCCTGGATTTAATTAATCAGGATTTTCTTGGAGAATATTGAATCAAGTTCCCCAATCTAATATGGCGATGAGCGTCTTTGGGAAACCTATGGAACAGAGAATCTAGGATCCAATTTTACAATCACGTTTCTCTTTTTTGATTCTGTACTATTGATCTAGGCCTATTCGTGAGAACACCTACCTTTCTAGCGATGTTGAAAATCCTGGGTGATCCAGCAATCTTGAACACTCCGAACTTTAACAATTTGTCGGGAAAATCCAAAGAAAATCCTGCGCAAGGCAGCTATAAGTCTTGGAGACTGGAAAGGTTGAGAACCTACTGACTACGCCTGAGGGAAGGAGTTCACAAGCCATAGATACATAGTGGGGACTTGATAAGGAAGAACAAGGACCATCAACACGGAATAATACCTCAAGAGAGGACGGGGGTTGCCAAAGTGCAGAATTTAAAAGGCTGAGCCGACGCGGCTTGCTTATCAGCCTGGGATCCTGGGTTGTGAGTTGACCGCGAGGAATCAGTGTCATACAACAACTTACCTAATTGGAAATTTGTGCTAGTCAATTATTGTTCTGTAAGGGCAGCCTAGCTGGGAACGACTGAACAATATTTGGTAACCTCTTCTTCTCATCCCCTCATCGGGTAACACCTCAGGGAACACAGGTTTTTCCTTCCATCACCTACAAATTTAGAACATCACAGCTAGTACATACACGAGTACAAAAAGTAAAATTAGTAAAGTAACATCCTTTACATAGCATATAATATAATACGCATCTTCTATTTAAGGCAAAATTACATACAAAGATTATTAACACACTCAGCCCACAAGCAGGAAGGCATCACAGCCTGAGTAGCAAAGACCCGCCCGCTGCATCACCCAACCCGTCATTTCCACGACCCCTGAGGCCCTGAGATCCGAAATTGCACATTTTTAGTGTAGAGAAGGCACGGAATTAACTCAATAATGCTCCACAAACAACAACAACAATTCCTCGTTGAGGAATTTCACCATGTCGGAATTTCCTATTTTTCACCCCAAAATCGGATTCAGCACCTCGAAAAACCTCCTAAGGCAAACTTTCAGCCCGAACTTCCTAATTTACGAATAAACAAAACAGTGTAGAAAATACGAACGTTTAAAAAAACCGGGAAAATGACGTCATCCTGGAATAGTTGATTTATGACAGCTTGAAGCGCTGAGATCGAGAAATCTATAGCCCCCAAATGCAAAATTTCACGAAACAGTAAAGTTCGAATTCGAAAAACTGAAGAAAAAAAATGAAAAATCAAGATGGGGAAAATTAGGTTTACCTTGTTTTTGTTTGATAACTTTCCTCTTAGAAAACACGATTTCGTCGTACTATCAGGCAACACTGGGAGGAGACGGCGATCCGAACAGCCCAATCAGCGAGCGTTCCCGCTTCACGTCCGTTTTCCCGGTTATTTATGAAATCATAAATTTTGATTGTCTCCCAAAAATAACAAGAGACTTATTTTCCAAAATCAGCCCGATTTTCATCTATCCCACACCATTAACTATTCAGGAAAAATGCAAACAGAATTCGGCAAAATTCCTCATTCCTTCAAATTTCATGAAAATTAAGTTAATATTGAACATTTCTGAAACCATCACTCAGTTTAAGGTATTGATCCTCAATTAAGAATCGAATTTCAAGACCACCAGAAATGATGTCAATTTTGAGCCAATAAGGAAGAGGAGGACATATTCACACACATTTCCTTACAACTTCAATTTGGAACCAAACAATACAAATTTAATTACTCAAACTCTTCGAATTCTATTAGACATCACAGCCTGAGTAGCAGAGACCCACTCGCTGCATCAACCAACCCGTCATTTCCACGACCCCTGAGGCCCTGAGATCCAAAATTGCACATTTTTGGTGTACTTGAGGAGGCACGGAATTAACTCAATAATCCTCCACAAACAATAACAGCAATTTGTTCAATTTCATGGAAATTTATTTGATTTTATGATTTTTTTTTCAATATTCTTTAACATTTTTGAAATTACCACACAGCTTAAGGTTATGAATTGGTCCTCAATCGCGAATTGAATTGCAAAACCACCTAAAAATGACGTAAATTTTGACTCAGTAAACACATATTCACACACATTTACTTTCATCATCAATTTTGAACCAAATTACTTATAAATTTGATTACTCAAACTCCACAAATGCTGGATGTCTTAAAACCCTGCATCAACCTCTTCAACTGTTTAATTCTCAGTTTCTCAGGTCATTTAGTTGCAAATTTGTCAATTTTTAGCGTAATTGAGGTGATGTTAAATTTGGAAGCTTCCCAATTTCGATCCAAATTCCCATATTAATCAGTAAATCATCCAGGAAACTGCGAGAACCAACCAATGCTATGATTCCTGATGTCCTGAGTTCCAAAATTTATATTTGTACCGAAATTGAGACAAAATTACCAACTAGTTGGAAATAAAAATTACTTCGGTATCCTCATCACCTCAAACCACATTCATCCTAAGTTACTTCATATTTGTCATTTATCCACTCCGTGTATTCAAACTTGAGATACTTAAAATCCTGAAACAATCTAAAATATACTCAATAAGTATTCGGACAGAATATTTACGTGCTCAATCTATAATGGAATAATGTAGGAGTTAGATTACCCTGGTGTGAATGAGAACTGAGGTCTTCTCATTGAAGCTAAGACCCGCTCGCTACACCTTCAACTCGTCGATTCTGGTCACTCGATTTCCTGAAAGTATATCTTTCAACATTTTTGGATAAATAAAAGTGGAATTGATGTCATCAGAGCTTTATAGCAGTAATTGAACGACGACGTTAATAAAATATCCACTAAATTGAAGCAAAACTTAAACGTGGCAACTAATTTACCGACTTCAAAAATGAGGTAGGTGTGAAGAAGGAGGTTCTCTATTCGGTGTGCCGTAGGACGAAGATTTTTTTTTTTTTAAAGAATTCTGAACACCTTGCATTCTTTTAAATTCTGGTACCAATCTTCCTGATTCTCTATGAAATGTGTTTTACCAGTATCCGTGGTGGTCACGTTTTGAACGGATTTCATTTTGCTTTGTTGAAAGTGTCGAAAATTTGTGAAAATACCTAAAAAAAAGGACCATTTACGTATATTCAAATAAAATATCTGATTGTAAGCTATGAAAAATAAATAAATACAAAAATAATAAAATAAAAACTTTATTAACAAAAAAAACGGACCGACCTCATAATTGATGATGGCATCCCACTAAATAGGAAAAAAATGACAACTTATTAAGATCGGTTGGTAGGTAGGGAGGTTTGCATTGAAGTCGCCGCTGTGCCCTTCTGGTGGTACAAGCATACGCAAGTGGATTCCACTTCCATCTGGTTTGTATTACAACATGCGTCGATAGTGCAATACAAAACAGGGGTAAGAGTAGGTAAGTAAGTAAGCAAGCAACCATCTCAAGTATAATTTTTGTCCAACTGCAATTTCTGGAGTCACGGAATTCTTCAACTGTTCTTCCATCCTCCTTCATACGACAGCAGTGATACTACCTAATAGTTTTCGAATAAATTTGTAACCCCAATGATACCCACTCTTATTCCTGTTTTGTATTGCACTACCACGCATGTTGTAATACTTACCAGATATTAGTGGAATCTACTTGTGTGTCTACTTGGAATCTAGATGTCTACTTGTTTGTGTCTGCAGAAGGCCACAGCGGCGACTTCAATGCGAACCTACCTACCTATCAACCTATCTGAATAAGTTTTCATTACTTTTCCCTCGGTCATCATCACTGATCATCAGTCGGTTGGTCCGTTTTTTTTGTTAATTTTGAAGACATTTTAGATATTGAGCTGTTTAGGCCACGAACTGATGCTCTCCTATCGATTTCATCAGAGACAGATTTGTCTTGATTGGAAAACGTACACATGTAAAATTATTTTAAGGATTAATCCTTCAATTCTCATAAGTAATTTCCTGAAATGTAACCCATAACGGAAATTTGGAATTCTCTGCCTCTTTGTTCATTCATTTTCAAAAGTGGTTTAATGATTCTGTCAGCAATGATTGCGCACGGGCCGACTCGGTTTGGCGCTGAGACTACAAAACCGACGATGTCACGGCTCCCAATGTTCAGGAATTGCCGTGATAATCCGTGAATAGGCGTGAAGTCCACTTGTGGCCGCGTAATCCTCGGACAATCGCTCCCATAATCATCCCATCCAGCTCCCAGATTCTATTATGTAACGCTGCCTATAGTTGTACTCTCAGTAATAATGGTCTTAGAATGCTCATCTCAGATCGATTGATCGAGTGTTCTCTGTACATAACTAATTAACAAGCTAGAAATGTATAATAACGGAAGAGCATGCATTTCACAGTACGAACTGGTAAACATCTGGTAAAGCCATCTCAGTACTTATCTGATAAATAACTTTGGATAAACAAACATGAGTGGTCTCAGTACATAACCAATAAAAGAGCTTCTGTTGACTCATACTTACCTGATTGAGTGGCACCTGAGCTTGAGTGGTACCAAACTGATAAAAACAAGCTTCAGTGTAATCAGGCTGGGGCGTTAGTGATTATTCGGTTAAATCTCATTCCCAAAATTCCCGTTTCGAGAATAGACCGGAAACTGAGTTTACCTGCTAGCACCACCGCAAAGTATCTGACAGTGAGTAAAACAACATTTCGAGTCAACTCGTTGGACATGACAGTCAAGTTACATCATATTAGGTATGTTGTGGGTGAGCAGGTAAGTCTGAAAACTTGGTTGCTCGTAACCAAGTAAGCATGGAAATTAGACTGCCCGTAACCAGGTAACTCGACAATTTTGGTAGACCCGCTTGCTGCATCAACCTCTTCAACTGTTTGATTCTCTAGTTTGTCAGGTCATTTAGTTGCAATTTTGTTGATTTTCAGAAAAATTGAGGTTATATTGAGTTCGGAAGCTTCTCAACTTTGAGCAAAATTACCGAATAATCAACAGATCGTCCAGGAAACTGCAAGAACCATCCGATGATTCCCACGATTCCTATGATTCCTGAGGTCCTGAGTTCCACTTCGTTCATCCTCAGCGTCATTGGGATAGGGAATAACTTTGTCAACGAAAAAAGGTGCTACGTATTCGATTCTTTTGTTGGTAAAATCGACATGTACCGACTTACCCTCGTTCATTTTGATTCTCCATTTTTCTGTCCATTGCTGAATGCGGGAGATTGAACGTGTAAAAGTTTTACCTTCGGGTATGTGGGGAAATCACTTTACTCGTTTTACTATTGAAACAATCGATTTTCAGCGAACAAAAAAAAATTACGGTTTTTCAAGATCAAGAACAGAGCTAACTTGGAACAAGAGAACAATTTGGCGAACGAGGAACCAGTGGGCTTTTTCGGACCGTTGTGAAACGTGCTCTCAGTGAAAAAATGGCCGTACTAATTCGGATCTTTAATTGTACTTATATTCGCTAGTACTGGTTCTGTATTTCCGGTTTATGATGGATCGAAATTGAATTCCTAATCGAGGAATGAGCAGGGCTGGCCCTCAGCGCTCTGTTGGCGCTGTCTAGCACTAACGGTCCAGGAGAACGACGCCGGTCGGCGCGTAAAATTTGAATTAAAGGGGAATGGTTCAAACAGAGTGATTTAACTTCTTGACTGATTTCTTGTTATTTTTTTCCAATTGCCAGCATCGGTGTATCATCGGCAAACAAGGCCTTTGTATTTCCCTCAATTTCTGGGAGATCGCTAGTGTAAAGGACGTGCAGAAGTGGTTCAAGGACTCTGCCTTTTGGAATCAACTTGGAGTCTGAGAAAGCGTCATCATATTTTCATTGTGAATTAGCGGTTCGTAAGATAACACTGAAATAATCCGGCATATTTTACTGGCAGCATTTTAAGCAGCTTGAAGTTGAGACCTTCGTGCCAAACTTTGTCAAAAGCCTGAGTGACGTAGAGGAACACGGCGAAGCAGACTTTCTTTCTCTCGAATGCTCCTTCAATTATATGTGTAATTCGATGAACTTGGTCATTGGTGAATGCTTTTGTCGAAAGCCAAGCTGGTGTAGTGGAAAGAGATTTCGCTCTCCAATCATTTTTATCAATCAACATTTCAAACAAGTTATATAGGTAATGGGAGAACCAGTGAGATAAGCTTGAGGGGACACATATGTCATTTCCGCGCTACGGCAGCAATTTTGGTTTTTTCGCGATATTTGTTCAATGGTTCGTCCGATTTTGATGACATTCTAAGGGACTAATTCTCAATATATTCTGGTTTGATGGTAAAAATCTGAACTCACTCAGACCATCCAAAAAAAAGTTACAATTCCAAACTTGAGCTGTCCTAAACCTAATTTTTTGATGTGAATGTTCCTTTTTCTCTGAGAATACTCAAGCTATCGGTCTGAAATTTTGACAGCACCATCAGTATACTTAGTGAAGCAAATTTGATAAACAAAGTTTTTATGAAGTTCACAGAAAAAAAGTTGTGAGGGTTTTACATTTTTAGCGATATTTTGAATTTTCACACACTCATATTTGGGCTCCATGGCGTTATTCGGCAAAACCCTCCATCATAATTATAGGTAGGTACATACTAGGAGAGCATCCTGTAAAAATTTGGTTCCAATCGGATGAATAGTTCCTGATAAAAAGGAACAAATAAGCTCAAAAACGTAATTTTACAGGAGAGCGGTTTGAATCGAAAACGCGCGGCCGAGTTTGGGTGGTCAGGTTTATCGAAATTTGAATGACTTTTCCTGCCTGTTTTCAACCAATGGAATTGCGGTATCAACTCTCGATAGTTCAACATCGATATATATCGAATAGAATACATCTTTTAGCATCGAAACCTCAAAGATAACCTGAGTGTATGTTTACAGGAGCACGTCTTATTTTTGTGTCACTTTTGTCACTTTACCTGCTCTGCGCTTTGGTGTGTTCGATGCCGTTGCATCATTCAATGATGGTTGTATAGTGAAGTGTCGAGTCCTTGATGAATTAGGTATAGTGCCCGGGAAATATTGTGCTAAGAGACTGTGCGAAATCGACAAAGAGAGGATGGATTTGCGTAAATAGCGGCCAATAAAGAATCTCAGCTTGCCCGAAAAAGAAGATATTGAGCTTGTAAACATCTTGAAGAACAGATGCGAGAACAAGAAGGTGATGATCCTGCTTATGGTCCAGGTCTTTATTGAAATAAGAGTTATAATTTATACCTTCAAATAATTACTTATTATTATAACAAACGTTGATCTAGCTCAGCCTGTGCATCATTCCTTCAACAGCGCTTCCGAGCGCTCCTCAGCACTAGTGACTCCCTAGGTTTTAACCCAAATTTGGAGCACTTCTACTCATCGGATTTAATTTTTTTTTTTGAAATTTCCAGAATTGAGTCTATTTACAAATTATGGAGAAAAATTTTTTTGTGAGTCTGGACCGAAAATTGACATATGTGTCCCCTTGAATGGTCTTGATTGCTCTGATGCTATAATGACAAAAATTTGGTGTATCGTAATTCCACGCGTACTGAATTTGAATGGGAATTGACCAATCGGAATACCAAAGTTAATATTACATTAGAAGGTATCATCTCCGAAACCAACTTATAATGTGGATCACGAACTCATCGACCTGACCAAAGTGGATGATTAGTTGTAGAAGAGGATGAAACGACTGGCGGTTGGAGTGCTGTGGGGGAACTCGAAGGGGAGACCGCTCTCTGGGTCCGAGGTGGAGTTGGGTTGTGATGAGGTGTTATTGTGACTTGGTCGGGTGATTGGTGGATCCCCTCGCCCTCACAAATGACGGCCATTTGTAATCCATTGTGCGGCCGATGGACGAGGGGGTGTGGTGGGGGCCACACCTGACAAGATTCCTCCAAGGTGGTCCCACCCAAGGCTCTTGTACTCAGAAGTGGTTCTCTTCTACCCCTCCGATCAACCTGTTCGAAATTCCCAGTTTGTCAAAATCTCACTAGGTATAAACCTTCTTAGACAGGAGGCACTTCTAGCGGAGAAAAATCCGTAAACGTGGACTCGAAACCGATTCCCTGGTTATCATTTTGGGAATTTTCAGTTTTGGATGTTTTTCCAACGTTACCTATTACGTTACCGCTATCCTATGGGAATGGGGTCGTCAGAAAATCTACTACTGCCGAGATTTCGGTGAATTTATCGCCTTCCTCAGGGCTCAAAGGATGAATTACTTACTGTTCATTTTCCACCAACTATGGTGGCATCTCTGTTGTTGATTGACGCTGATGTGATGCTCACACAGTAATTCATCCTTTGAGCCCTGAGGAGGGCGATAAATTCACCGAAAGCTCGGCGAAAGAAGTTTGTTCCTGAGGACCCAATTCCCAATCAGTTGATGGGTGAATGGAGTGACCATGTTTCCGATATAGTTTTTGGAGTCTATTTTTCAATTTATTGTTGTCGGCAGGTACATGTTTCGGCAAAAACAACGTTGCCTTCATCAGCCTTAATAAACTAGTTTAGGGATCATCTCTTGTACCGATGCCTTTGTCACTTCAGTGTCTGTTAAGGAGCGTACTGTTAATTCAAATTTTCCAAATTGTTGATCTGTAACCCAACGAAGTACGCCTTTCCCCATTCTCTCCCTCTCTTTTCATTCCTTCACAAGCGAACCTTAACTTGTCTCCGGTACCTACTCTGTGACTGCAACTGAGGTAGGTAATACCAGTTGATGAAATGGGTGATTCTTGTTGAATTTTCCAACTTGATTTTTTAATTTTCTCCAATTTTCGAACTGTGAGTCACTTTGGGGCTTTGGGCAGATGAACAAATGTATTTATTATATAAATTAACAGTATGCTCCATAACGGACAATGAAGTGACAAAGGCAACGGCTCCCCAGGGAGGATCCCCAAACCAGTTTATTAAGGCTGATGAAGGCAAAATGGTTTTTGCCGAAACTTGTGCCTGCCAACAACAATAAATTGAAAAATAGACTCCAAAAACTAATTTTGTTATATAACTTTCCAAATTGAACCTTTTCACGCCATACTCGACACTTTCCCTAGTTACGATGGATCGATTTTGATGAAATTTGGTTTACTAGTATGGACTTCATCTGAGGTTCAGTAGTGCTGCGAAGCTTTTGGTTATTTTCAGTCAGTTCTAAGGGGTGAAAAAAGGGGTTGAAATATTATAAACGCTTGAACTTAAACATTTTTGGCATAAAGCCAACTATATCTTATTTTGTCTCATATTTTTAAACATTTTTGTATTGTTTTTCATTCATATGCAATTAACATATTTATTACACTTTTTTTATTAATTCAACAATTGTATACTAAAATGATATATAAAAACTATATAATTAAGTGAACTGGATTTTAAAATAAAAAAACAGGTACCTACAGAAAAATGCAACTCTTTAAGTCTGATGATATCAGCTGTTGGTGCCAGTACCAATTTATGTGGGGATAAAACAATGCTGGTTCTCTAAAACTACGATCCCCGAACTTCGATAACTCAATTTTGATATTCTACGTCGAAAAGGACCACTGGAGAACCTCTGCTCCAGAACGAATGTTAATAGTGCAACCTTACCTTGCAGTGTGGTGATATGCTGACTCTATTGAAGCGGGCGGGCGATTGCGCGGAAGAAATATAGGTATGTATAGGAAATGAGGAGAAAGGATGGTATGACCTACCTACCCCTAATACAACACCCGCGGATTTTGAATTTAATGCACCACCACTGACTTTTAAAGAAATGTTCATGATACGGATAGCGGCGAGGGGAAGGCTCTGAGACGACTGACGCTCTCGGATCGAGCAGGGAGGCGCGATGGGGAAAAGGAAACATGAAAGTTCATGAGCAAGATAAGCGGCGTCAACATTTCCCCCCACCCTGAAATACAATTTCAGAATTTATAAAAATTCATAAATTCCTCAAGAAAATCTAATATTCAACAACAAAAAAACAGGTTAGTATAGGCATACAATAAATCAATTCAAGGCAGTTAGTGGCGACCAGAGCCAGAACATTAACAAAGATTAGATAAATATTAATAAGGATAACAGAAATAACATAGGTATGAGGGATGAGGGCAATGACTATTGCGTAGGAAGTGGGCACAACCGTACCAACGACCTAACCAACTCGCCTTGGTTGGTGCGTAGCTTGGCAACACGACTCACTCCATCAGGGCTGAGACAGATCTCGGTGACCACAGCAAGCGGCCAATGGAGTGGCGACGAATTTTCCTTCATGATAACGACCACGGTACCCTTAGTTATGGGATTTGCATCCTCTCTCCACTTCACGCGAGCTTGGAGAGTGTGAAGATACTCTTGTTGCCAACGTTTCCAGAAACCGCGCACGATGCTGGTCACGAGCTGGTAGTGATCAAGGCGATTCACAGGAATTTTTGAAAGGTCCTCTTCTGGAAAGTGGTCCAGTGATGATCCAAAAGTGAGAAAGTGCGATGGTGTGAGCGCTGTAGGTCCATTGGGATCCGCAGACAAAACAGAGAGAGGCCTACTGTTGACTACTGCTTCGATCTGGATTATTACAGTATTAAATTCCTCGTAAGTAAACTGCTGTGTGCCAATGCATTTGTACATTAGCGACTTGAATGTTTGTATGTTTCGCTCCCAGATACCTCCAAAATGAGGTGAGGCTGCCGGGTTCAAACGCCATTCAACCCCCCGAGTCGACAACTCATCTCCTATTGCATCATTGAACTTCGACGAGGCGATGGTACCATACAGATCCTCCAATCTATTCTTAGCGCCAATGAAATTTGTCCCCTGGTCCGAACACACCACCTGACACGGACCTCGTCGAGACAAGAACCGGCGGAATGCCGCGAGGAAACAATCAGTGGAGAGGCTTGAAGCTAATTCGAAATGGACTGCTTTCGTGGATAGGCAAATGAAGAGGCAAACATACGCTTTCAGAGTTGGTCGACCGCGTCGTCGCGACATAGATATGGCGAAGGGACCAGCGTAATCAACACCAGAATGGAGAAAGGCGTTACATTGCTGAAACCTGACGGAAGGTAGAGGTGCCATTTTTGGTTCCAGAGCTTTAGGTTTGGCCTTGAAACAAATATTGCATTTATGGACCCTTTGACGTACTAAATTGCGGCCAGAGAGTATCCAAAATCTCATATTCAAGAGAGACTGCAATAGGTGGGGACCTGTATGAAGGTTGTCAGAATGGTATTGATCAACCAACATTTCCACAAAGCTACCATTTTTTGGGAGCAATACAGGATGGCGATGGTCATACGAGAGTCTAGAATATTGTAGACGACCCCCCACCCTGATAATACCATCAGCAATGAAAAGATCAAGGCGCCCG
Organism: Apolygus lucorum; assembly: GCA_009739505.2. NCBI lineage: Eukaryota > Metazoa > Arthropoda > Insecta > Hemiptera > Miridae > Apolygus > Apolygus lucorum. The sequence goes on from CM019182.2 coordinate 14,815,218, forward strand.
ATCAGTGGATCCCGAGTCAATTTTTTGCGATCCTTCTTCGTGGATGCTTCCAAATACGAAATTATACCAGGGAAATAGAGCTGCTGAACTTGTCGAAGCCATCTATTTTCAGCGTCCGCGATCTCTGCGACACGCAATATGCCTGTGCGATACCGAGTGCGACGTATAGCTCTCAATACATATGCCGTTGCACGAATCAATCTGCGATAACTAGAGACCCTTTCGAGAAGTTGATGTAAAATCCATGGTCGCGATGAGGTGGTTGCAAGTGATACAACTCTCTCCTCCATCACTCTACTAGGCGTTCCCAAATTATGAATACTAGTCACTGGCCATGTATCGACTGGATCAAACAACCACGATGGACCCGAAAACCACATCCTGTGCTCCAACAAAGCTTTACCAGTTAATCCTCTACTCAGGCAATCCGCAGGATTATTTTCTCCCTTCACATGGGACCAACAGTTAGGGTCAGTGTTCTCCTGGATTTTGGAGACTCTATTCGATACAAACACCTTCCATCGAGATGGTGACGACGAAAGCCATTGGAGGGTGATCGTGGAGTCCGTAAATGCGAAGATTTCGTTGAAGGTATGTCTAGGCGAGTAACAGTCTAACACCCAACGAATCAAAGACGAGAGCAAGACCGCAGCACAGAGCTCGAGGCGGGGTATGCTTACTGTTTTCATAGGGGCGACTTTCGATTTGGCGAGCAGCAGATTGAGTCTGGTGTCACCACTTTCCGATCGAGTCAAAACATACAACACAGCTCCATAAGCAGTCTGCGAAGCATCTGCAAATCCAACTAAGGCAGAATACGTTCCTGGCGAAACAAATGTTAACCGAGGAATGCACCAATCTTTCAAGAGAGGTAGCTCATCTAGGAACTCCCTCCACAGACGACAAACAGTTTCCGACGGAGTCTGGTCCCAATCCAAATGAAGACTCCACAAAGTCTTGATGAGACCCTTTGCTAAGATAGTCAAAGGTGCCAGGAATCCTAAGGGATCAAAGATCCTAGCAATAGCCGACAACATAGATCGCTTAGTACACTTATCTGGAGGTACATTAACTTTGACGGAAAACACATCTTGCGTGGGGTTCCATTGGAGTCCTAATACTTTTACTGATGGCTCAGAATCTAATGACAAATATTCAGAAGACTTCAGCTCCTCAGGAATTGATGATAAAACAGCTTCGGAATTGGATGCCCACTTAGCAAGGGTGAACGAGCCAGCTGAGAACAGAGCATTCATCTGTTGTTGCAAAGAACATGCTTCTGATTCCGATGACACAGAAGAAAGATAATCATCTATATACATGTCCTGCTTTGCACTATTGGCGGCCAAAGGTAGCTTATCTCCCTCGAGGGCAATCAGTTCATGGATAACACGCAATGCGAGGTACGGCGACGGTGCAACTCCGAATACTACAGTGTTCATTTGATAGACGCGCAATTCCTCCTGTGGACCAAAACGCCAAATGATGCGCTGGAACCGACGATCCTCATCACGTACCAGAATACGAAGGTACATCTGTCTGACGTCGGCAGTTAAGGCATATTGGAACAGTCTAAAATTCAATAACACAGAAACCAAATCGTTCTGAAGTTTTGGTCCAATATGCAGAGCATCGTTCAACGAGAGACCAGACGAAGTTTTTGCGCTCGCATTCAAGACCACGCGAAGTGGAGTACTCGTACTATCGGGCTTCAAAACACCGTGATGTGGGATGTAATACGAGACACCAAGTCGATCCAATTGATCAGGAGGAACCACAGACAAATACCCCTCATCCAAATATCCCCTTATCACGTCTCCATACTGCCGATGCATTTCTGGAGTTTTGGATAAGCGTCGTTCAAGACCCAAGTAACTACGAGTTGCCATGTTGAACGAATCACCGAGCAGTTGAGAAGAAATACGGAACGGTAGAGCAACAACAAATCTTCCATCATCATTCCGCTTAACGGTACTACTAAAGAAGTCCTCACAATCCTTATCATCAGGAGCAGGCGCAGCTGGAGCCGAGGGTACTTCTTCGATGAGCCAAAACTTTTCGAGAAGTTTGTCCACAGGTTCTTTAATGGACGAGAAGTAAACATTTGAGAAGGAATGAGGGGCTGTTGGAGTGGAACCCATGATCAACCATCCCAGAGACGAATCCAGCGCCACCGGTGTACTAGGGGGTCCCACTATCTTACGAGTACCACAAATTAAAGGCCATAATTGAGCTCCGATGAGCAAATCAATAGGTCCAGGTACGCTGAACGTACGATCAGCCAAATCCAAATCCACGAGGTGCCCCAATTCCGCCAAATCAATCGGAACTGCAGGAATATGATCAGTCAAATCATCCATCACCAAAGCATCGATGGAATACTGAACATCAGGATTTACTCTCGATCGAAATGTGAACGATACCAGTTCCTTGACAGGTGCTGTTCCTTTTCCCAAACATTTAACTAGCGAATGCAGAGGACGAGTAGGAAGACCCAGCTTCTCACAACAAGCTTTCCGGAGAAAATGAGATTGGGATCCGTTATCAAGAAGCGCCCTAAGCACGATGGGATGACCAAATCTGTCAATCACAGTCACCTGAGCGGTAGCGAGCAAAACGGTAGAACTAAAAAATGACGAACTCGAAGCAGCAGCTAGAAGAGACGAAGATTTACCAACCGAAGAGGGGTGATACGTCGCAGCAGCAGCAGACAGAGTTGGAACAAGGCTTTCCGACGAGGGAGTTGAAGGAGGGTCGCTGAAATGGATTAGTTCATGATGTGGACGCTGACATTTTGAACAATTCAAATTCGATGTGCATGATTTCGAAAAATGTTTGGCCAGGCATCGATAACAGTGACGAAATCTCTTAACGAAATCAAACCTTTGCCGAGCTTGCATTTTCAAAAACGTTTTGCACTTCTCCAAAGTGTGCGAAAATTTTGAATTGCAGCAAGAACATGATTTGTCAGTTTTCGAATTTTCAAATGGTTTATGAGATTGCGAAATAATACTAGATTTTTCAAGGGCGGTAGATTCCTGAGCTACAAATACCTGAGGGTTTTTTGAACTCGAACTATTACCCGGTTTCAAAGTTACAAGTTTCTTTGACCGAGCGATTATTTTTGTTTGAGTGCGCACAAACTCTACCAAGTCATCGAATTTCGGCGAGGCGTCTTCACGATGAGCCATATCAAAATGCCGAATGGTTTCCGAATCCAATTTTTTCGTGGCAAGATGCACCAAACAAAAGTCGAACAAATCAGCCGGTCGCATTAACTTTTTTATAGCAGCCGTAGAACCCACAAATTCTTCCAAGAACGAGTTGAGACCCTTTTCCGATTCTACAGGGATAGCCTTGAAATTCATTATTTTGTCTAAGAAATAATGACCTAGAGCGCGCTTATCCTCGAAACGGTTTTTCAGTGTTTGAAATAACAAACCATAGTTGGCCTCAGTAGGCGGGATACCTGCAATAATACTTTTTGCAGAACCAGTCAGGTGAGAAACTAAGTAGCTTACCTTCTGAAGATCTGTGAGCTCCTCGTTTTGATCAATCAATTCCAAAAATTGTTGATAGAATGGGGTCCAATTTTCAGGGAAACCCTCAAAAGTCATAAGCTTTATTGGTTCGAGCTTAACCTTACAAATAGCTGGCCCTAAACTTCCACGAGAAGTCCTCGCTGTGGAATCTTGACTGGGTACAGGAATCACATTAGCCAATGCAACCTTTATTTCGCAAACCATTTTTGAAAAAACATTAATTTCGCTAAATGACGGAATATAGTTCTCGTCGATCTCTAATTTCACCTCCTCCAACTCGACATACGATTCTTCAAAATTAGTCATAACAATGTCCAAATCCTTAGTCTCTTGAATGAATAACGGCGTAGTTTCTGGTGTAAGACTCTTTGAAAGCTCCAAAATACTCTTAATGCGTGAAGAAAGTTGAGCAATCTTAGCAGTGAGAATCTTCAAACGAACCTTGCCAGCCATTATATAACCGCAATAAGAAATAGAGGTACAAGGAAATTGAAAGGGAGTAGGTACCTATTTAGGATTTGGAGGATAGAGGAACTTTGATAATATTATGACTCAAGCCACAGAAACGCCAATGAACCAACTCATACACTCACGAAAACGTATAGGTAGCTAACTTATTCGTAAGTGTACTAGTACACCTCAAAACCCCATCAAATATTGGTACCTACTACAATCAGTATCAAATTCAGACAAGTAGTAATAAATAAATTCAAAAATTCACCAAAATACAAATGTTATTCGAAATCGAAAAAATATATTCAATTGTAATAAGTGACAAACAAGTTTCAACAGCTTGACTAGAATAGGTAGGTAACTATCTATCACCAAGTGTCAACTGTGAATCGAAGTAGGCAAGCTTATCAAGATAGTCTCAAAGTGCAATGACTAATATTCTTGATAATAGTAAGAAGTCGAATTGAGCCACTCAACTATATTTAGGACGTTCTTGCAAGAACAAGAACACGAACATGAACGAAGTGCCGCTAATCCTACAAACATGAACCTGCTTCCCCAAAGCTACCTACCGCTACTCGATTCCAAGAGCACGTTGCCGAATTTAGGGGAATTCGCGCAATTTTGCAATATAAAAACGCAATAAATTTACAAAAAAGTTACAAATTGAATAAATACAATGCTAAGAACGTCAATAGGAAGGTTCAAAACTGAAGACAAGACACAGTAACCTACCACCGAAATATGACGTTCTTATTGCGAAAAACAAAATTTTATTAGATTCGAGATTATACAAATTTACGCAAAATGATTTCAAATTAGATCCGGCTCGAAGGACCAAATGTTGGTGCCAGTACCAATTTATGTGGGGATAAAACAATGCTGGTTCTCTAAAACTACGATCCCCGAACTTCGATAACTCAATTTTGATATTCTACGTCGAAAAGGACCACTGGAGAACCTCTGCTCCAGAACGAATGTTAATAGTGCAACCTTACCTTGCAGTGTGGTGATATGCTGACTCTATTGAAGCGGGCGGGCGATTGCGCGGAAGAAATATAGGTATGTATAGGAAATGAGGAGAAAGGATGGTATGACCTACCTACCCCTAATACAACACCCGCGGATTTTGAATTTAATGCACCACCACTGACTTTTAAAGAAATGTTCATGATACGGATAGCGGCGAGGGGAAGGCTCTGAGACGACTGACGCTCTCGGATCGAGCAGGGAGGCGCGATGGGGAAAAGGAAACATGAAAGTTCATGAGCAAGATAAGCGGCGTCAACATCAGACTTCGTCTAAAGTACCTAGTTGACCTAAATTTTAAAAAACACGTAGTTTAAAGAAAAAACATAACAATAGGAACTTAGTTCTCAATTTTGTTCCTGCAAAAAGTTCATCAAATCTGTAGGACGCCAACTCTTGTAAAAGTCTTGTAACAAAATTATTTAAATCCTCAAAGGAAGAGTGCGAATACTTTGAGGAATTGAATTGAAAATGCGAACCGCCCTCTAATTCTCTAAATTTTCCGATGCGAGAACCCTACGGGAATGCAATGGAAGGTCATCCTCATTACACCTATTATAATATAACATCTATAATATAACATCCATTTGCGATTCACACTCGTGTTTCTGCTTTAAAACCTCGAAAGGAATGGTTCACTGCCATATTAACTGTTCCTTTCGAGGTTTTTTTTTTTTTTTTCCCCCTACGCCATTTTAGGTCTGCGGCTCTTCCGCCATGTGACCTCGAGCAGCCCAATATAGTTTTGCGATTTTCACCCAGTGGGTGTCGTCCGGCAAGAAGGAATTTCTAATGTCCTCAAGGTGAGGGCAGTCAAATAGGTGTTGTAAAGCATAATAATTTCGAAGTTGTAAAGCAGAAACACGATTGTGAATCGCAAATGGATGTCTGGTGACGGAAGTAGGCAAAAAGGGAGAGATTGATTGAGCGTTCATTAGGATACTCAATGACAAGGTTCCAAATATCTTGGGCTTGAAATTCATAACCGTTTGGCAAAACATTCCTTCAAAACGGAGCATAATGTGTGACTTGAACATTTGAATCAAAATACAATTAGGAGAAGAAACCATTCATAATCTTCGTCTTTAGCTCTGAGATTTCAATTATGTGAAGAACCAGAATAGATAGACTAATTAATTATAATACCCAATATCAACCTACATTGAAAACTCCAGACGGTCTCTATGTTCTAGGTTCGAAAAAAGTAAACGTGTGTGATTGATCAAAAACAGGTCAGTTAATAATTGTTTTTTCTTTCTTCCACAAATTGGCGCCAGGGGAAAAAAAAGTGATATGTTGGGAGTCCACAGAGCTAGTTTTGATTAAATGTTGTTATCGCGCTCCGGTCGGTTTCTGATATTCTCAGCTAATCAATTTGTCCGATAACGAACGGAACGGTTTAAGGGAAAGTGATGACCCTCACCTTTCCGTTTATCGCCACAGTTTTTGACCCCACAGAGCGGTTTTCGTGAATAGAATTTTATGTTGGAGGAAATTACCCGCTTCTTATTTGGGAAGCAAATGTATAGACCCAGAAAATGAAAAAAAGTGAAAATTCCTCAAAATGGCACATAATCCCATTTCACACATCCATTGCACATCATTAATTGTGCAGTACCTATCCGGTGTATAGATCTAAAAAAGGCTGCACAGCGCTGGTATAGAAAATTGATTTTAGAGGGAGAAATTCGGTATGAAGGACACACGACACATACAATTAATGATGATGTCACAAAATAGGTAAGGTAAGGAAAAAAAACGCTGCAAATTATTACACAATGGTTTATAATTTTTTATTTTTCTATATAGATCACTCGTCTGCAAAGCCACCAACCATCCAACATGAAGAAAAACATCGATCGCATTTCGGTCAACTAAAATTTGAACGGAGATTCAAATTATTTTGCGATTCACACCCGTGTTTTTGATTTATCGTACGTCCAAACTTTAAATTATCGTAGTGAGCGAACGGTTTGTCCTACAGAGCTCCGGGTGGTCTCAAAAAATTCTAAAAATTCTATAGAATCTTAAATTGAAGGAAAAACAATACCTTTATATCAAAAATTTTTGAGTTAGGGCGTTTTCAAAATTTCAAAATTGATTTTGGAACCCTTAGAAGTGACCTACATCAACCAAAAGCTTCGGGGCACAACTAGACCCCAAATGGAGCCTACATACCAAATTTCATCAAAATCGGTCAATGCTAAGTGGCAAAAGTGCCGCGTACGGCGGACGGCGGACGGCGTACGGCGGACGGACGGCCAAATTTTTATTCGATTTTTGGATTCTACGTACCTTGAAACGTAAACCATCAAATTTTGAGGGAGTGTTAAAATTTTTTTTTTCTTGGTCGATTCCAAAGGTTCATTATTGAAAATAATAAACCAATAGGTACCTTGGGGAAGGATCCTTCTCGCTTCCCGTCGACGGGAGGGTATACAGCGTCCTCGGAGGTGAATTTCGCGATTTAGTTGGTACACACCGCGACTTCACTAAAACTTGTTGAGAAAATTAATATTTTACGGAAGGATTGTAGCGTGGGTCCGGGGACAAAGAAGAACGGCTAACGACTGGTTAAGAGGGGAGGTGAGAAGCTCACCTGAGGATGGGAAGGTAGAAGGGTGACCATCAACAAAACTGTACACGTCCGTAAATGAACTTCATACCTTCAGGGAGAGAGATAAGAAACCAAACATTCATTATTGAAAATTATAAACCAAAAACCGGATTTATATGAGAAAAACTGGCCAGCTGGATAGTAAAAAATCATCGATGTTTGAGGGAAAGCTCATCAAAGCTTGGGTCTATACCGATAATAGTCAAAGGAATTTAAGAGGGTCTATCTGCTTACTTTGGACGGCAAAATACTACAGGCAATCCAACCGATGGATTGATTCAATACCAAACTTGTTAAGAAAACTCGAAAGAATCGCAAAATTCGTACAAATTCTAATATTGGACCCTATTTGTATCTTTCTTCTTACGTAGTGCTAGAATACAAAGCTCCCATACGTTCAATGGTGAGGGAAATCTCTATGGAACAAACGTGCCAACCAACTCAGATACCACCGTCTCGTGTTTGATGACTCTAACAACAATGTTACGGTCCTTGAGAGCTTGTTATACGTCCTCGGGATTCTCATTTCCGGACCTCCTATCGTTTCAATCACGATTCTCTCCTCTACGACTTGAGGTAACTACTTCAACAAACTTAATACTCCTTCATGAAAACATCATATCGTCCCTCTGAAGTGAACATCCACAGTTCTGAATTGAAATTCCAACAAAAGTCGAGACATTTTTGGAATTTCGTATCTCAGACATTCCTAATAATGACCCAAAGATCGGTTTTTGAAGTTCTGTACCATCTCCATCGAAGATTCCCCTCAGATAAATTGCACGAACTCGAAAGTGTTTCGGCAACTTCTTTGTAACAATTTATCATAAGCATCAGACTGAAATCGACAACAGTTCAAAGCCTCAGTTCTACACAAGATTCAGGCTTGAGGAGAATATAGTAAATCCTCGGCCGAGGTTGAAACTGACAACACAGTGTCCAAGAAACCGTGCATCAATCAATCTGAAGATCAATGATGCATCGACATCTGAATGATGAGCTGAAAAATCGTGGATTGTTCACTAGATCTAAGTACGAGTATAATTCGATCAGATAAATCTTCTCCTTTCTAATGACAGTTTGTTCTCAAATGTAAAAGACTATTTTATAGTTAGCCAGTACGTTGAGTAAATTTTTGCAATGTCTATACAATTAAAATAAAACAAAATGAAAATTTGGACATGGAGTGAATATTAAATGAAAGTATTTGAAACAGGGACTAACAGTGATATAGCACATGGTGATATACGATATACTCGTGATATACTCGTATCTTTGATATAGCACTTGGTGATCTTTGTTCATTCAAACATCAACCAATCGTATAAAAAAATCAGGCCTTCTAACAATCGTAGGTACCACTATCGTACCAAAATCTCAATCAGGATCTCAGGCTCTTGGACGTTTCAATAGTTTTTGTAGGTTTGAACCCATTTCAAGCCGAGGGTAGAAATAACAGAGTAATGGGAGGAGGAGGATGAACTTTTTTACAGAATGCCGGCCGAAAAAAGGCATCATTTACTCACCAATCGAGAGCAAAAATGCTCCAAATTTTATGAATTTAACCTTTCATAGGATTTGAGAGGTCTTAGTTTTCCAAATCGATTTGATTTATTCATTTTCATTGTTAAAAATCTGAAAAAAACTAGGTAAAATGTAAAAATCTACCGGAATCTGTTTTGACACATGGCTCAGAACGCTCCCTCGCTCAGTTTTGAATTTGAGCCAACATAATCACGCTTTTGGCCAAAAGGCCTCTTTCAAAAAAATATCCCAAACCTCATTGAGCTCCCTAATGTCGAAGAAAATTGTTTTTGAAAAGTTTAGGAACTGCATGAACGAGAAAAAATTCTTCCACAAAGATTTTCCATTATTTTAATATTTAAAAAATTATTATCATGAAGATGTAAAAATGCATCATTGGCCGAAAATGGGTTAATATCTGGATTTGTTTAAAAAGTTTACTGTTAAATGATATTATACAATAATATTCCTCATTGAATAGTAACTAATATTATCACAGTCTTCTATAATAACTCGTCGGTCTAACAGCAACACCACGTATCATACATTTTCCAAATTTTACGGGAGTGATGCTAAGTGACGTTGCCGTTGGATTCCTGATATGTGGTGTTGCTTGAATGGAGATTTCAGCAATCTCATTCTGGAAAATTGTGTAATGAGTCATTTAATCGATTCGTCGCGAGATAGCGCGTTCAACGATACCAAAAATTCATTTTTGACAAAAATTTATGATATTTGGTGTTGTTGTGAGACCGAGGAACTATATATTCAATCATAGTTGTAGATACATAACTGTTTTCTGGCTGGAGGGCAAGAAAACGTTTAAGGTTCTAGGTTTAAGGTCGAGTTGGATCTCGTGAAATACCTGGTAGGGCCCTCGTCTTCAGGTTACGAAGGATTCAAACTCACTAAAAAAAACCCTTTTCTCCCATATTAAAGCTCAGCCCGGAACCGTATAACACATAGATACATAACTTCAATTAATGTTAGTGATCACATAATAATTAATTGAAAATATTAAAATAACTGTTAGGTACCTTGAAATGGTGTGTCTTGGGTTGGGGAGTCGGCTGATTTGAAAATCCTTCATTTAATAAGGAGTTGTAGTCGATGTTTCGTTGTACGAAGGAGCTGAAGCACTTATATTGAATTACTGTTATTGTTCCGTTTCTCACAAAAGGGGAAAGTAGCACCTTTTGCCGTCGTAGGGTTCTCTTTTGCTGCTGCTCTATCCTCCGGAATACCGATATGGAGCTGGTTCCCCAAAGAAAAATAAATATATCAGTTCGTTCTGGATAGCTAAGTGCTCAGAAATGATCTCAACTGAATAGTTCTACCCATCAATCCATGTATGATCTCCCTGATATGAACGAGATCAGGTGTTTATCCAATATCTCTCCGAGGTATAAATGAGAGGTTTTGATTGGAATCATAAAGTTGTCCCAGGTAGGGAAGCTCAGGGTCTGCATGATTTCTTCTGCATGTATTTGTTACTTAACTGAACTTTTCACTGTTTTTATTTATCCTCCACTTTTAACATTGCCTCACTACTCTCAGCAACTGACGAAGGAACTGGCTTTCGACTTTCAACTTCTGATTCATCATGCGCTACAGCATAATATCAGATCATCAGCTTAAACTCTTCAGGGATCCAAGAGGCATTTCACTTGTGTTTATGTAAAAAAAAAAAAGTAAAGTAAACAACCATTTCAGGTTGGATTTTCGTCCGACTGCTATTCCTGACGTCGCGGACGTCATCAGCTGACTTCCAAAGGGAAGATTAGAAATTGTTCTGATGATTTCGCTCATGGCTTCCCATGGCCTCAACGCCTTTGGGTGGGACAAGGGGGGCGATGAGACCGCCGAAAATCGCACGCTGCCGGCGATGAGCCTTGAACCCACGATCCCCATTGAGTTCGGTCCAAAATCCACCGCCAAATAACGACGCCCCAACGTCCGTAGCCACACTGCTCTTTATGTACTGGATCCATATTACACAGAGACATTTCAAACGACCGGTTAAACGGCACACAACATGACGCAGTGCATCGAAGGTGTGTGTTAAGATAGAAGACCGGTGGTCTACCTGAGACTGTTTATGTACGGAATTTGTTATGGTCCCACTGTCGTAACGAGTGATGGAAAGAAAAACCACTGACTCGGATGACAACAAGAAAAGGTGGCAAGAGACGACCTTGAAGTCGAATAAGAAGAACGGGGTGGGTCCCGGTGTCCCTTGATGGGGCTCGAGGCATTCCTCCCGTTTGACGGGTATATATTACGCTCATTTATCCTTGTTAGTGGTTTTTCAAGGTTTGGCAACCCTTATCGCGGTTGTTTCCCAACACCCCAGGGTTTTCCCCCCGACCCTCGTGTTTTCCGAATCCTTTCAGTCAATCTCCGAAAGAACACGTTCCCGTTTTCTATTAGCATAGCATCCCGCTAATCAGTTTCAATCCACCCCTGCCTGAGGAATTCTGGAGGCTCATTAGACTCCCCCAACTTTTCAATCACTTTGGTATGAGAGAAAAAAAGTATGGAGTGCGGCGGAAAGAGCTGTTAGTGATGGTTGGGAAGACTTTTTCTAACACTCTGGTATTACCTAAAATTCCAGAAGCTTAAAACTCCTTCTCTCAATCTCAACCATAGTCCTTGAGTAATGACAAATGATGGAAACTATGGAAGCTATTTGAACTACTAATAGCGGTAGGTAACTTTTGTGATGAAACGTGTATTCAATCGATTTGTTCCACATAACAAGTAATTTTTCCGAAGAATAATTGCCTGGAAAATCTTTTCGAAAACAATCTAAAGGAGTTTTGAGCCATAACTGACTCCAGCTCCATCCACGAAGCTCAACAATGAGTCGCATGCTCTCAATTTCCTTCTCGCCCTACGAAGGCACATTGAAGCTGCACTCAGTATGGAGAACCTCGTCCGTAGCCATTCCTTCACTTCTCACTCAAACGGTCGGCCAGAACCCTCAAAATGCTGTCATTTATGGTGCAAACGTGGAGTGTACAGAGGAAGAGTGAAAGAAGGGTGACGTTCCTAAACAATTTCAAACAAAAATTTGATACAGCCACATTATCAGAGGTTCTTGTAGGTCATACATAATCTCTCCTTTAGATGAAAGATTTTGGGAAAATAAGGTTACAACTCTCCTGGAGGATGGAGCGATTTTTTGTCAAGGTAGGCATACTTGCGTGTGTGAGGGTTGCTAACGGTCAAAATAAGCCCAGGCCTTAGTCAGTTTGTTGCAAAATGTCGCCGCAGCAGCAATTTCCTTCAATCTCTCAAGGCCCTGTTTGCTCTATGATTGCTGACACAAGATCCAGTCAGTTATCAAGTTCCATTATCGGTTGTGTGGTCTTTTGTTGATCAATATTTTGAGTTGAGGGTGTAATCCTTGGGATTTGAAACATAAGAAGACCGACACCTTTTTCCCCCACTGTCAACCCAAAATATTAAGTAATCAAGTTCCTAACTCTGCGTAATGAATCTCACTTCAAAATCATGGTCTGCTACTGGAATCTTATAGACTTGAAGTGCTGCCACATCGGCATGTTTTCGATTGTGTTAGGTTGTTCATAGAAAGAGTTGGAGGCCATTTTTCATCTCAAAAGGGCTTTTGCAGGAGGTAGAGAAAAAAATTCGATGTAATCTTCGGGTGACTATCGGCATCCTTTATGAAATGTTACCACACATTTCTCGAAGCCTTATGGGTTAAATTGACTCGGAAAAACTGGATTACTGAAAGTTGTGTGGAATATGGGAACCAAATATCGCACCTTGAGAATAGCAGTGTAACAATTCCAAAATGTCGAGTTTTGAGTTGAACTTACAGGCAGATAGATCTCGACGAGCTCTACATGGAGATAGTATCGTTACAAGCCTAGTGTCAAACGTTATCGCCAGGGAGCGGTAGTTACACTACTACCTGTGTCGGGGTGGGGGTGCCACACTAGGATAGCAGTGTGATAAAACCTACGAGCCAATAGCGAGGTGTCGGACATGAATGACACGTGAGTACTGTGCCATTTTCGAGTTGTAACGCTACCGCGTTCTAGTTGTAGTCTCCTGGATTACATAACTTTTTTAATTGTCTCACAACTCTCCTCAGAGTTGTCACAGTACTCCCCCCAGTTTTTTTCAAAATCTCTCCTTCTTTTTCAAAATTTGAAAAAAAAAACTTCATTCAATTTGTCCTACCAACTCATGGTTATTTAAGAAAATAGCTGAACTCATTATGTATCAATTTACACAAAATCAAAGAATAAATCATCCAAAAAATCACGATTTACGAAAAACTTAAAACTCGTTTTCCCGAAATTGCAGATTTTTGGCTTGTCACACTGCTATTCTCAAGGTGCGATATGTTGACTCCAAAACATTGCCGACATCGCGGTTTGGTTGCCCGCGAATTTCTTCAACGATGAAACGAAGGGTGAAGCACTCCTAGACTCTATCGATATACCTACCTCAATCGACGAATATCCAGTTCTCAGAGTTAAATTTCGTGGCATAACATCGGTCCTTTGAAATTCGTAGGAGTCCATCCACACCCCAACATTCTTCTACAAACAAATTGATAGGTGCTATTAGAGTTTTGCAAATGTTTATTGCATAATTGGCAGGTGGGAGGAGGGGAACTAGGAAAGAAGAAAAAATGGAATTTTACAGGAGAGCATTTTAAAGTTTCAAATTGTATTCCTAATTCAGGAAACCACAATATTTGATACTTTACCCAGCCATTTTCACACGAAAGTATCCTAAAACCGAAATGATAGCTCGAACTGCCCCTTAAATTACATTTTAATGAAAAATTCAATGGTTTTTTAAAAATTGTCGAGTTACCTGGTTACTTGCAGTTTAATTTACATACTTGGTTACGAGCAACCAAATTATCAGACTTACATGCTCACCCATCATAAGAAAACCTACTTGCCTGGTTAAGCTCAATTTAGTACACAGGGAAAAATTAGGCTAACTCAGTTACCGGTCTGTTCTCTAAATAAATAAATATCGCGAATCAGAGTTAACCGAGTAATCACTAACCCCCAGCCAATAGGAAGCATGGTAGACTTACGCTGATACTCGCAAACGAAAGCTGACAAAATAACGCCTACGGTTAAGATATCTCGATTTTCACCAAAAAACGACTTACCTGGTTTTTTTTTTCCTCACCCGCCAGCCAATTATTAAGCAATATCACTGATGAAACCCCATAAATTTGATCTTCATGATCAGGTTCACAACACGATCTCGAAGTCGTTGAAAATTATTTGATAAATTTTTCAGTTTTTCAAATGTAGGTACCTACCTTGGCTACTGATCGGATCAGAATGATACCTATGTGCATTTTTCCAAATTAGGGCGAAATTGAGCGATCAGATCCAGAGAAATTTGTGGTGGAGTAGCTGCTATTTGTCTGGTTTTGATGAAACATTCTTAGATACTTAACCGTATCGAGGCCAAACCCCAACAATCCTGAAAGTGTCATCGAAATCGGAGCAAATTTTTGAGTATTTATATAGAATTTTTTCAAAAATGATTCATTTTTTCAATTTTATGCACGAATACAAAGTTTCAAGCCGCGTCCACACATGCGGAGTTCAGCGAACACCGATCATTCACCAAATACGGAACATTCGGTATTCGCCGAATGCCGAACATTTGCGATGAAAAAGCACCCTGGCCACACATTCGGTATTTGCCAAACCCCGAACATTTTCCGAGCATTCACTAATATTTGCCCAACATTTTTGTCATATCAATGTTTCCTGATGGGATCTTTAATGTGAGGGTAAAATTGCAAGGATGGAATACTTTTTGGTGGAAGTACACTAGAGTAAGTGAAATAATATAAATGTGCAGCATTTAGTCAACGTTGTTTTTCAAGGAGACACAAACGAAAGTGCGATCAAAAACAAATAAACAATTAATGATGAAGTTGTAAAAGTATTGAAATGTGAATCGATATTTTTGGTAGGCATCGGATACTTTTGTTCGATATTCTGTCAGTATCAGTATCTAGCTTCCGATATTGATTCGATACCATTTATCGAATAAACGGAAATATCGAAGTATCATTACATAGGAACAGTGAATGTGAATCATAGAATTCGTCCGCGTTCTCGTTCAACCCCGGCACTAGGAAGGAAATACAACCCCGCAATACTTCCTAGATTCGGCAAACATTCGCCTTGCATGTGTGGCCGGGGAAATGCTCGGTATTTGGCGAACGTTCGTCTCTTTTGATGTGTGAAAGAAATTGCCTCCGAGGCGAGCACCCGTTTGGCGAATGTTCGGTGTTTGGCGGATGTTTGGTGTTTGGCGGATGTTTGGTGTTTGGCGAATGTTCGGTGTTTGGCGAACCGAATCGCCCGGCCACACATTCGGGGTTTGGCGAACACCTTATGTTTGACCGCGACTTCATATACATCTTTGATAGCGAGAGAGCTGGGGAACCATTTCTCATCCACGTTTTAGTTTATCTACAGAATTTCGAAATTCATCGATGCAAGTATGGCGGACCTGAAAAGAGAGACTACGAGGGGGGTGAGGCTCCAAGGGGCTGGCATTCCTCGTCAACAGTCTACACCAGATAAAGGGGCATTGTTTTATCTTTGAAGCCAGTTTGAAAGCTGAGAGGCGAAAGTTCATGGACCTTCCCTACCCTGGTTTCTATTACTTATCTCAGAGTCTCGGCTCTCTAATAACCCACAGGAGACCTTCCGGGGACAAAATCTATGGAGAATGAAAGCAAACAACCCAATTGTTGAACGGTAGTGGGGTTTTTCATATTTGACATCGAAAGCGCGTTATTCAGTGCGATTATACAGAAATAAAAATTCCATTGTGTACTAGTATTGACATCTCATGTCTACATTTGTCACATAAACGAAAAAAACGTTACCTACGGTTGGTTAACTGAAGATTCCGCTTACAACCGAGTCGTTGCTGGGGAACTTTATCTTCGTCATTCGTGTTCGTAGAAAAATCTTTCATCATTCGTTGGATAGCCTCAAATTTATGCATTAATTATATACTGCAAAAACCGCTGTAATTATGGAAGAAACTGAGTTATGTGATTAGCACGCTAAATTGGGGAGTAACGACAGTTTAGGGATTTCGAAAGAATGGTGATCGATTTTTCTACTAACTCCAATGACGAAGATAAAGTTCCATAGCAACGACTTGGTTGTAAGTAAAAATCATTAAAACAGATCAATTGCATAAGCACGTTTCGTACTGACGAGGATCGTCCTAAAAATTACACCTAAATAAACGATTCCATACGAGTTTTATAGCCATTGTAACCTCTACATTAGGGATGTCCCAAAAGTATCGATACTTAAAAGTATAGATACTTCTTGAAAAAAGTATCGATACATATTGTTAGAGATTCGTAACATCATGAATATAATTGCTACTTATTGATAGTTTGTTTGGCGTAAACAATAAAAGTTCAGTTTCCGTTTGGATGTCATTCAGTGTTCTTTCTTTCGAATGTAGAAACTCAACATTGGTGGCAACGGTGAGATAACGGGCTCATTGGGTGATTATGATGGAATGGGGACCATCAGGGTTCCAACGAGGAGACGGTAAACGAGTACCGAGGAGGAGGCGGCCAGGGGAACGACACGTGAGATCTTCCGGACAGGCGTTCTCCAAAAACTGGGCAGAGGAGGACAAGAGTTGCTTCATCGAGTGCGGTGTGCTATATTTCCACTCAGTGTTTTGTTCTCAAAACGTGGACGCAGCAAGGGAGTTGGCAACATATAAAAAAGAAAGAGAGGAAAAGCGACTTGGAGGTTTGAAATTGTTAGAAAACGATACTTGTTACTTAACTACAAACAACTGTGACACATCGTTACGTGAATATGAAAAATTTACAGGTGTCAACAGCACAAGCGAAAAATTAAGTCGGCCGAAGAAACTAATGAAAAATATCAGATAGTCAAAAACTATCAGATGAAATGCGAAACAATGGAAGTTGATTTTGAGGAGGAAAGAAGAGTTATGAAGATGGAAGTGATCTCACTAAAAAATGCATTGAGTGAATCTCAACTCAACGAGGACCTCAATAGAAAAACAGTTCTGGAATTGGAAAAGAAGCTGAAAATAAAAGAAGATCAACTGGTCCTACAAAATGAGCTTTACGCCGACAAGTTCTCAAAAATGAAAATGGAACTGAGTACAAAAGAAGAGAATAATATTTCATTGGCAGCCAAAATTAGAGCATTGGAGACGTATACAGCGACTATAGAAAGGAACCATGAGCTATTGTCAAAAAAGGCAGCATGTGAAATCAAAATTATACAAAAAGAAAATTTTGAAATTTTGGAAGAGATCAAAAACGTCCGAAAAGAAAAGTCTGAAATTTTGAAAGAAAATGAGCAATTGAAAAACTTCTTGGAATTTGTAAGGAAGCATCAAAGTCAATTGGATAATTTGGTAGCCAGGAACGAAAAATACATTTCAAGACTTGAGGAAGAAGTTGAGAAAACCCGCGAACTGCAAAATGAAAACTTCAAGTTGCTAGGAGCCTAACGCTGAAAGATGTGGAATTGATCAGACTCAAAAATGTTCAAAGTGTGTCTATTATCGAAAAGCTGATGAAAGGCGAATCTCAGCAGACTTCCACCGTTTCTTTTCAATGCTTCAAAGTTCAAGAAAAACTAGGGGGAGTAGAGCAAGAGATGGAGATCCTTAGAAACCAGCAGGAGAATGACATTGTATCTCATCACCTCGCCCCATTTGAATGTCCTGAGGGAGGACAAGCAGTAACCCCATTTCTGAGAGATGGGTGTACCCCTAAAAACAAAGGATTGATGGCTAAACGAGAAACCGAAGAAGTGCTGGACAAGGCTTTGTATTTGGACAATAAAATAGAGGGTTCCGTGGCTGATCCCACGTTATCCGGATTGACAAAGCGTTTAAACGAGCAAAGTGTAGAATCCGAAGTCACAACTACTTTAACAATCGTGACGAAACCGGTTTTCCTGTCAGATATTTCTGTGCAGAAAAAATGTTATAGCCCTAGACGAAATCGATGTTGTATTCCAAAAATATGTCTTGGGAACTGCCCACTTCTCGAGACATCGATTCTGGAGAAAAGGACGAGTGGAAAAATTGCTGGAGAAGCCAGGACGGATGCTGGCAAGAGGGGTAAGGGCAGTGATATTGACCATCGGTGGATCAGCTGGCAGAATCTCTCCGAGAGAGGACTTGCCAGTGAAGGAGGATAACCTGGGTCATTAGAAAAATTCCAAAAAGAAGAAGAAGGGAGTAGTGTTAAAGATTCGTAACATCATGAATATAATTGCTACTTAGTGATAGTTTGTTTGGCGTAAACAATAAAAGTTCAGTTTCCGTTTGGATGTCATTGAGTGTTCTTTCTTTCGAATGTAGAAACTCAACAATATCGATACTTTTTCCCCTGGTATATATCGTAGCATCGATATTTTTTTCCAGTATCGGAGGCTACACTTTTTTATATCTCACATTTTATCTTTTTCAACACCTACGACATGAAGGTACCTACTTGACAGTACCTCTATCTCTATGTAGATTGTTGGGAGACCAACTAACTTCAACAACTTAAACAAAGATGATGCACCGCCACCTCCAGCTCTCTATGATAACTTGCTGTCCTACATAGTCGAGGAACCAAACAAGTGCCTAAACAAAAACAAGTTTTAAATAACAAAATGAGTGATTTATTGTTTTGTCCATTCTATATTAATATTATCCTCGCGATGGAGAGATGTCACACTGATGGAGAGAAAACGAAAATTTCACCCATTTTTTTGAAAGTATCGAAAAGTATCTATAATTCAAAATATCGATACTTTTTGAAAGTCTCGTACTGATACTTTTTGATACTTTCTAGATGTATCGATACGATATTATATCGATTCTTTTGAAGTATCGGACATACCTACTCTAAATCAGAATCTACTAGCTAAATGCCGGCAAAAATCCTGCCAGATTTAGCAGGTTTCTAAACTCAAGTTTTAGTTCAACGAAATCCATACAATGGAGAGAGGGAGAATGTTGTATATCAAAAAGGACACTTTAATGTATTTCATATTTTAGCTGTTCTATAAGAATCGTTCTTTCGGCATAATTAAGGGTACATCTATCTATTTTATGAAATTATTTACATGTTTGCCATTTCCCGTAAATAACAATATATTTTTACTCCTGCAAAAGCCGATAATCCTCCACTCCGAGTTTGTAAAGCTTTCGAAGTTCCTACACCAGCTGAGTCAGGATTACCGCGCACTTTCACCGATGGACCGCTGAACGGTTCCCAGGGTTAGAAACTTGACGTTCGTTTAGAGCTTTCTGCAGTAGGTGAGAAAGACTGGAAGAAGCATTTCTTTGGTATTGGTTGTAATATCACCTACCGTTTTTCGTGATTCAATCTATTCTTTATTATACACTGATCTATTTCTCAATACCTATTCAACAAGGACTCAAATGCGACTTTCCTCACTGTCACACAAATTAACGCCATTCATAAAAATTTTTAGACGATGAAACCTAATTTAGAATAAACTAACATTTGTTAACCCTCGGATAACCGCGGCATAAAAAGAAATAAATAAATAAAAAATAAAAGGAAAATACAAGGGATTCACGTTTGCGCATGCGCAGCAACTACTATTTGTCTATGAAAGAATGTTTTCATAGGGGACCATCTGCACGCCAATTTGAACAATCCTTGAAAATTTCATCAAAGTCGGATGAAAAATGTAAGTGTTATGGCTGTTACAAGGATTTTACGTTTGCGCATGCGCAGAAGTTACTGTCAATTTTAAGGCCTGATGATTGGGAATCATCTGAAATTTAATCCGCATGAACCCTGAAAATTTAATCGGAATCGGATAGAAAATGTGGAAGTTATGGCTGTTACAAGGAATTCACGTTTGCGCATGCGCAGCGGCTACTATCAGTCCGGGGATGATGATTTTCATAGGATACCGTCTACACGCCAACCCATACAATCCCTGAAAGTTTCATCGAAATCGGACTATAACTTCGTATAGTTATGACGATTACAAGGATTTCATGACAGACACACAGACAGACATACACGGAACCAAAATTGTTCAGAAAGGTCTGAAACGTAAAACGCGATTGGAAATTTCGATTTTGGAGAATAATTTTGTTTTTCGACTTGAAAAGTGAAAACAAAGCTTCCGCTACCTTGGTAGACTCGGAAGCGAAATGATTTTATAACCATTTACTCAATGTATGGACAGTTTATTAGACGATGTTCATTGATTTAATTCCCAAAAACTGGGTTTCAACTCGATTTTAGAGAAGTTTGGTCGTTTACGACATACCCAGTTTTGCAGGTTTACTATCGATTTCTACTTTATTTTCAACATTAGATCCAAGCTATTTTATCCTCGATGGGATGAAGATGTCTTCTTATCACGTTTTATAGTCGTAACGTGTGGATAAATACTGGATCATCTTCAAATTCCGAGGGAAGCAAAGTTTCACCAGAGTTTCAAGTACGGCTCAAGGCGATGAGGTGTCCAAGCCCGTTGAGCCGCTGAGAAGTCAAGGTTTCTCACAGGGCAAGTCGAGACGTCTATACAGCTGTAGGAGGGGGCTTCTCAAAGAGGTTTCAGAGAATGATGGTGCAACCCTCCTCAAGTCAGCTCAGCCACAATGACTTGCTTCTTCTTCTACTTCTCTCCACTTCTTACAATACAACGCGAAGGAAGCCGACCACAGTTTTACGATATAAGTTTTTCGGTAAACATGGAGGTTGTGCTTGTGAATTCCTCTCGAAAATTTTCAAACATTCCTGTGATGACAAATAATGTAATACATGATTAACAAGATGAGAAAACCATAACATCACTAACATAACATAGGTAGCAATAAAAACCCTAAGGCGGATATTTACGTAGATGTTGGCTCACTATGAACCACTCTTTTCCCTTTGAATCTCTCCTACTCACTCAGTTTTATTATTTGAACAAGTTAAGGTTCAAGTCGAATAGTATCCTTACAAGTGAAGTTTCGACTCTCACTACTGTATACCCACACCAAGAATAACGAATCGATATGATTTTGGATTAAGTGAGAATAAGCTCTTTATTTTTCAACATAATATATTTTTTTTTTTGAGAGAAAGAGAAAAAACACTTTATTGAACATTGTTGAAGAAATGAAGGTGGACGAGGACTCCAGTAGTTGTCAAAACGTGATGGATTTGCCGAAAGTTCAAATTGAGTTGCCAAAAGTTCAAATTGGTATGCCAAAAGTTTGCCAAAAATTCAAATTGATTCATGCCAAAGGGTTTTTCAACATAATTATTATCAATTATAAATTAGTTTCATACCAGTTGATTTTCAGGATGCTACTGGCTACTGCTACCAATATAAATAAAGGTAAATAAATTTTTCAAAGCTTATTTGAGTACTGAATTTATACGGGATATTTTTCAAAAAGAGAGGTAATTCCTTGTTTACACCTAGGGATACGGGAGAATGATTACGGCAATTATCGATATAAAACGGTAGTAAGCAGCACTAAAATGAAACAGAGGGTGAACGGGGTAACAGTTCAGTCTGGACTGAGGAAAGATGGCGGAGCGGGGCAAAACCGGGGACGAAATGATGTCGCTCTGATTTCGTACTTTCGGGGAAATGAACTTGATCCATACTATTTAATGTTCTTTGATTGTACTAAAATGTACTCGTACTGGTTTGTATATTCCAGTTTATGAATTGTCGGGATATGGCTTTTAATCAGGGTGTGAATGGGGCGGTAGCGCTGACCTCTGTCAGCGGGCTGTCAGCGGCACTGGGTAATGAAGGTTGAATTGAAATCACCGTTCGTGAAAATGGAACGAAGTTCAAACAATCCTATTTTAATGTTGAACGATAATATAGAAATTAAATTTTGATCGTCAGTTGCTAGATTTTATTGGTAGGTTCATATCCAGTTGATTTGAGGATTGTTTGTAATTAGATTCCAATAATGATACACATTCAACGCTGGCGTCATGAGATACTCCGCTGGACTGTTCCACCTTCAATCTCCTCATAGTCGTTTTCAATCTTCTCGATGAAATCGATCTTCGTTGATGAAATCCCTTTGGTACATCACCAGTTAGCATCTGGAGTGCATTGTTTTCAAATCGAGTAGTTCTGATGTTTAGTTTCTCTTAACCCGTGGAAGATGCCAATCGTCGCTTTCACAATGCAAACGTTGTATTTTATTGATTTTTTTCGTCACAGTGCCTCCTAATGAACTTGTTTACCTTGTAGTACCTTGTGTACGAAGAATAAGTGTTTATTAGTTGTTTTTCGCATTTTACCCCCAATACGGCCAAGTGTTGCCGGATCGCCTGCCGGAATCAGGCTGAGTCAGTCCTGGGGTCGGCGCAGTGGCTGGGCCAGCGGGAACGATTTTGAGAATCTTCCACCACTCATTCGACTCGGAGGATGAAGAACCATACATAAAAAACAATTTAAAATATAATATATTGTCGCAAGGATTTTCTGGTCCTATAATCTTCTCAGAATTTATTCCCCGACATACGAGTATGAAAGTTACCAGTCTCTTCGTTCTTATTTGCATAAGGCAAATATGTTTCATACAAATATTTTATTGTTTTAAACTAAACAAGACCTTGTGTTGGACACACGAATGCGGTGTTCGCCGGAATACTGGCCTGTTCGCTTCTAGTCGGGTTTGTGGCCACATCAGAGCAAGTTCCTGGCACACATAATCAGCGAGGTCCCTCGGATAAGGCGGTATAGGAGTCCATCAAGAATCTGGCCTTGAACCTTCCAGTTCCCCTTTAAAACGCCGAGCAAAGAGTATCACTAGAGCTACCGGCATTTATTAAGAGAGGATAACTACAAAACCACTCCCAGAGTATTAAATAATTGTGTGCAATGGACACCATAGCATTTGTTTATCAGAATGTTTGACTTGGATTAGGGAAAATGAAGAAATTAAGATTATCCAAGATCATCAGACAAAACTGCTTGCAATGCAATCTTCAATTACACTATTACCATTATTTTGCGGTTCCCTATGTATAGTTACAAGTTAGGTGTGCACGTACAAGCTGAGCTAAATTCTTTGATAAATTCAGTACGTTTGGAGTTTTCAATTCATTTGAGTGTAAAACAACATTCTATAGGTTATGGGTCCATCAAACATTGCCTACTGGCCTGCACTGTTGCAATTAGCTGTGAACTGGCACGAACCTAAAGTTTACCATCCACCATATTCGATTGCCTCTTCTCACCAAGTACCCCAATGATCAAAACTCTACACCTGCAGTAGCAACCAGGTGTATAGCCTGCAGTAGCAACCAGGTGTATAGCCTGCAGTAGCAACCACGACTTTTACCTCCATGCTTGACTCCAACCGTACGGCTGAGGCTTCACTTGTGTCCGAGACGAGCACCATGCTCGGCGAATCACACACGCCTGTAACAAGGTGCTCGTGGTTCGCCAAATAGCGAGCGAAGCGAATGTTACCGAGCATTCACTACTTGGTGAATACAACATGTCGGTCCCCACTTTAACGTGTGATCTCAACCGTTATTGGACCATGGTGTCACTAGTGTCACCAAAAACATCTTAGGAATTCCACAGCTGTTCCAAGATGACACCAGATTAACTAAATTTCAAATGCATTTTAAAAATGAATGGACAAGCGCTGAATTTTTGAACCATTTTTGTAAGTAATTAAAAGTCAAAACGTCTGCCAAGTGGGTGTGGCTCATAGCTTCCTCGTATCCATAACCCGATTGTTCAGATGATCCGATGCATAGTAGTTAATCTCAAAATATCAATCTCTAAGTACCTTCCACTACCCTCATAGGGGACCATCTACACACTAATCTGAACAATCCTGAGAAATTTCTTCGAAATTGGATGGAAAATGTAGAAGTTATGGCTGTTACAAGGAATTCACGTTTGCGCATGCGCAGCAACTACTATTAGTCTGGGGGAGATGATTTTCATAGGTGATCATTTACAACCTAACCCACATAATCCCTGAAAATGTCATCGAAATCGGATGAGAATTGTAGAAGCTATGGCTGTGGCAAGGATTTCATGACAGACAGACACGGAACCAAAATTGTTCAGAAAGGTCTGAAACGTAAAGCGCGAACCAAATAATTTCGATTGTCAAAAACTTTTTTTTCAACCTTGGAAAGTGACAACAAATCTTCCGCTACGTTGGTAGACTCGGAAGCAAAATGATATTATTAGAAAAAATTGTCATCTATTTCCTTGAACATTTTTGTCATAACTCTGTTTTGAGACTTCCAATGGCCCAAAAAAATTCTGCTGTCCATTAAATTTGAAATTGCAATTTAATTTTGGTTACACCGGTGACACAATAGGACAGATGTGGAGTTCCTGTGGTGTTTTCGGTGATAATAGTGATACCATGGTCTAATTAGGGTTAACACAGTGACCACCCTCCGTTCTGTATGTCACCGTAAAAGTCATTGTCTCTTATAACTCTCAAAAATATAAGTTTTTCATCGGTTTGGTTTGGATGTGACTCTTCGTAGTTAAACGGATATCAATTTCTGTGTCTTATTTGTGAACTATTACAATCCCAACTTAATTCAAAATGTTTCTTGCCAATTCTTCTCCAATTTCCCACAGAGAGTGGCATTGTGGCTCCTGACAAATTTGCAGCGATGATTGGAAATGAATTATTACTTATAAGAAACCATGTTACCTCCAATTAGTGGACTACTTCGCTCTTTCAAGTCGCCAACGCCATGAATGAAACGCCCTTACCGGGAGGTGTACGAACGATGGACCCTCCATCTCTGAGATACGAGTCTGAGTGACGGAGAAAAGTAAGGCCCACGGGGGAGTTATGGTAATGGTGCGTGGGCCGCCAGATCTCAACGGCCGATATCTTATTGGGAGTATGATGGATGGTTTGTCAAGGCAGCCCGAGTGTTGTGAGTTTGTCTCATTCACTGGAAACAAACCCGATCAGCAACCAGGGTCATTAGCAGCTGAGTAATCACGGTCGTTGTTGGAGGGCAGATCAAAATAAATCAATACAGGAGCAACCATGTTAGTAAGCTCGAATCCATTGAAACGTTGATCTTCATTCATTAATTCATACAGTCATACATTATATTATGGAATTATAGCATGATGTTATCTATGGTCTGTATCAAAGCTGAATTCAGATACATAATAGCAGCACGATCTCCAGTTCCAGGCTGACTTAGCACAATTTCTGTTATCTCATCTTATTGCATCCTCCCATTCCTACAATCAACATTGTCAGTTTTAATTGAAACGGTTCTCATCATATTACTAATACTCTTCACGAAAAACAATTTCACTCATTGAGGTGTTGTTTTTATAGGCAGTATTTCTGTATGTTCAAGAGTTCCAGGTGTTGTAGCTGTAGCACTGGCGTCATATACCATGGTTTGTGCCAAGGCACTTTGATTTGTCCAGATCAAGTCTGCTGCACTGAGACATATACAGAGCTGTACTTTGTGGGGGAAGTGTCGGAGTTGTCCTCCTGGCTGCATCGGATGGAAGCACTAGTAGATGTGGTTCGTGCATAATGGATTGATGAGATGCGCGCCTGTGCTTCACAGAGCCATTAATTGGGTATCCAAATACCCCCAGCTAGATTTTAACGTGAGGCCGGCGGGTTTGCACGACGAAGCCTCTGGGAACCCGTTGTGGGTTCGACGCTGGGTATTGAAGTTCAGAGGTGCACTCCTTGCTCTCAATGATGGTCCGTATCGGATTTCAGAGAGCTAACGCCGAACCTGCTCTCTCTGTAACATGGGTACCAACGAGGTGCTGTCCGAGTTTTGGGTTTATTTTTTGGGAGCGGGTCGGCTGGACACTGATAAAACCATTCGACTGCTGGATAACAGGTGTTGGTTGGAAGTAGCCCGGTATGGCCAGAAGTGTTGGTTATATCGATCAAAAATTATTAAAAGTTCGACTGGGATTAGATTAGTATTAAGTAGATTTAGTAGTGATGTAATACGTAGTTTATTTAAAATTTAGTACCACTCAAAATATGCTCAAAATAGAATGATCACAAATACACTCGTACCACCCGGCAGACGGACGTCCATGCCTACCATGTTTCCATTTTGTTAGACCAGTTTTTTGTATCCAATGATCTTTTGTGAATAAACATGTTTTCTCCTTCTTCTTCTTCATAATATGAAGATTGCAAGGATTTACTTGCTTTGTACATTACACAGAGCAAGTAAATCTATGGCTACAACGATCTCCAATTCCAGTCTGGCTTACCACAAATTCTCTT
The DNA here is from genome assembly GCA_009739505.2 of Apolygus lucorum. NCBI lineage: Eukaryota > Metazoa > Arthropoda > Insecta > Hemiptera > Miridae > Apolygus > Apolygus lucorum. The sequence goes on from CM019182.2 coordinate 14,841,717, forward strand.
TGTTGTTGCGTAATTTTTTTTTGAGCTGGTCACTTCTAGGCCACACTGTTTGCTAACTCTCCGTTGGAGAACTGATGTGGAAGTTCCCAACGGTAACCGTCTCCAAAACAGCAATAATCTTTTCTGAGCTCGTAGTTCCACAACAGACCACTAGAATGATCTGCTTGCACCAAGTGACCCATGGAAATGGCATCAAAACCGTTAGGAAGTCTTATTTTGTGGATTTTAAGTTGCAAATGTCTGATACTGGACCAGTGTCTGAGACTGGTGCCATCACCTGATGGGTTTACACTGCCCATTTTGAGTGAGTCTCAAATTGTATGAACCATTTTTGGCCAAAGAGAAGTTCTGCTCGACAACCATAACAATTCTTCACCTCGCTCATGCCATAGAGCGACGTAGGCACTCAGGTATTTGTAGGTCAATGATGAGAAATCAAGGAGATTGCAACAGTTAGCTAGGGAGAAGGGGTCTGGAGCGGATGGGATTGAAGGATGCGTACAATAGAGGCGAGCCTCAAAGAAGGAGAGCGTTAGCTGTGAAAACACTATGGGCCGCTGAAGGCACGAGCGTCCTGCGGGGGGTGCAGGCTCTAGAACGGCGATTGTGTCAAGTTAATTAGTCGGGTTCCCCGCTGGCTGCTTTCGGCGAACCACCAACAGAAACAATGGCGAACAATCGATAGTATACGACCAGCCCGTTCCACAATGAGAGCCGGTGGTGTCACTATTGTGGGAGCCCTGTTATGGTGCTGATTTTCCTGGAATTGAGGTGCCTCGTGTCTCTCAGTTATGGTACCAAAGGAAAAGCTCGTGTCAAAACCAGACAAGGCCACATTTCCAGTTAAAAAAATTGTAATGTTTAATTGGAATCTTTATCATAACAACACTAATGGTTCTTCTGCAAATCAAATCATTATCTACAGAAAAAAGGATGTTTGAGAAATTCTACATCTGTGCTGTTGGGACCGAAATTGATCTTCTCTCCAAATTCGGGAGATCAAGATGTGTGATGAAGTATCACTGTTATCTAGTGACTTATTAGTGAAATCGGTTCAGCATTGTCAACAAACAGATTTCAACAACATTGGATGTAACTGGTTTGTACCATCGTCATTCTTGCTTCCGAGTCTACCAAGGTAGCGGAAGCTTTGTTTTTTCCTTTTTGATGACTTCTTTTAATATTAAAGGTCACTAGTAAGAAGTTACTCGAATTACTGATATGATATCCAAAGCTGTTAGCAGTCGCTTTCTTCATTTTCCACATTTTGCAGTGGCGTGGCGTCCATAAGGGCACTCTGGGTCTAGCCCCAGCAAAATTTCTCTCTGTCTGTAAGCTAGATTTTTACCCCAAAGTTGGAAAAACTCCCTTCAAAAACTGTTCTCCCCAAAGTAGAAAAAAATTCCCTTGCAGAAAGTTGTTTTTCCTCAAAACTCACTCATGATCCATGGGAGGATGGATATTTTACAAAAGTAAAATAGTTCTACACTGACATGTAGTTATTATGTCAAACATTCATGGTGGAACCCAAGGCCATAGAGCTAGGATTCATGCCTACTACTAGGTCCATGCCCAAGGCTGCCTCCACAGCCAGCAACTAGAGAGAAGAAGAAGTAGGATGAAGTAGGAATCTCCATGATTTGGGGCTAGACCCCAGAGTCGTCATGACAACATCCTTTTTATTTTTCGTTTTGCCCCATTCGCGCATGCGCAGTGGTGTTATTTTAGTTTACCCCCTCCCTTTCTCGGCCCCTGCTGGGTAAGTCATAGTCCTTTCTCCCTGATACAGAAATGTTTCGATTCAAGTAGATGGATGTATGGATGTATACACTGTTCAGGTTGCCATGAAAGTTCTGTGGAAGGCAACAACAAAATGGGGAATCCATTGCATGTAAACGCATGGAGTACGATTCAATTCCTATTCTTCAGAGATATCAGTTATGGATGGGATTTAAAAAAATAGCTCTCGAATGGATTCTCCCCACTTTTACGGATTTCGCAGTCCATTGTCCAGAATGCACAATAATGTGTTTTACCTCTTTTGATTGAAGACGGGCGACATGAAACAATTTTACTGATTGACAGCTAAATTATTATTGGTGAACCAACGCATACATGTTTCTTCTTTGAATAAATTACGTGTTTATATGCGATTTGTTTTTGCCTGCTTTTAGCTGGCTTTTCAGCTAGTTGAAAATAATTAACGAAAATGTCTCAGATAACAGCCAAGTAGTCTCCGTTATCTTGAAATTGAAGTTCATTATTACCGAGGTTACTTAATTTGAGGGGCGAGTGGAAGTGAATATGGACTATTTTCTTCTGGATTCCGTACTAACATCATTTCCACGCTTTTGAAACAACAACATCGATGTTCGGATGATTTTGTTTATCTCTGAAGTACAAGAACTGCAGTAGTTCTTGTACCTAAAGGAAGAAGAATACATAATAGATGAGAATACTTTCGATCTTCAAGGTCAAATTGGAAGAATTAGTTGCCTAACTACGTTACATGGTATCGAGACATGACATAAGGATTATGTATTTTTCAGTCATTAAACGGCGATAACCAGACCTTGTTTTTCAGTTTGGTGATCATCTTTTCTATTTTCATTTCAATTTCGTTTCACTTGTTCTTTCTAGCTATTTTATCTCCAAATATAAATGAATTTTCAAAACTACTTCCATGTGAGTAGGGATAGTGGACTGCAGGTCGGGACAATTCGAAATGAGGAGGATGAGATGAAAGACGAAGAATATTTTCGAGATAAGAAAACGAACGAAACACGATCTTAACAAGATGGGAAGTGCGTCACGCGGGTTTGACATGGACCAGGGAGAGTCGGCGTTCAGTTGATTGGCACCGGAGGACGAGGATGTGGCTGAGGGGAGGGAACATCCTCGTCCCTCACGACCTGCCACTCCCACATCCTAGTTGCCATACACCGTTAGTTGACAGATCCACGCCCTATCAATGGAAGACGACCCTGCACGTTCTCGTGGAAACACAGTCGAGAGAACTTAAATCCAGTTAGTGAAATATCAACTCAAGAATTATTCGAAACTACGGCTCAAGAGTTCAAATCTATGGTAAAACCAAGGTGTGAGAGTCTAGGAAAATTCCTAATCATTTAGTGAAACAAGTATTTTGATGATCTTCTATAATCTAGAAGATCACTATTCACTATATTATAGTGGAATATAGTCACAATATTTGCAGTGGGGCTGTCGAAATGAAGGATTACCGAAGGATATAGAAACATACGAATTACCAAAGTATGTCTACTGTCGTGAATTACAATAATATACTCGTATTTTCATAGAACCACCTACATTCATCTACACTTCAAGTAGATACCAAAGTAGTCAGAAAATATATGTAAATAAAGTACCATTCAATACTCACATCATGGTATCCTTTATGATAATCTAACTATTGCATCAATCTTCTTTTACACATTAATTTGCCTACGTGGAAAGTAGGTCTATGATATACAGAGTGTCCCATTAAGGGCCAGAACTCTTTAGAAGTCGACTCTACAACTAATTTAAGTAAAAAAAATTTTCCTAGTAATTGTGTTTCAACAAGTTCTTGTTTTTTCAAGTTTTTCACCAGTTTTTAAGATTTTATCGTGTTTTCGCCCTTATGTGACTAAAATTACCGCAGGTGCTACTTTAATTTACGGTGAAGGGCACCGTTGGAAAGGGCTTCAAATTTTCCATCTTTCTAGTGTCTACAAAAAACTAGTTTTGCGGTCTTGATGGGTGAAAATTCAACTCGTGAAGTAATTCATGTCAAATTGGTAAAGAATTTCCTGTTTTCTTTTGGTTGTAAGCCCTAAAAGCCCTTCCCCTTGTTTTTCACGTACCCTAACACCAAAACTGCACTATGGTCTCAGTTTTCCGAAAGTGTAATCAAAAAATATTTTACAAGCGAGGACTCCGGGGTTTACACCGCCACCGCTCTTCCCGAGCACCGAGTCAGAACCTCGATTTGGTTGAGAAACATCCAACCTAACAACCAAAAGAAAAAATAGGAAATTTTGCCAATTTGGCAGTAATTACTCTACGACTTGATTTTTCAACCATCAGGACTATAATAATAGTTTTTTTAGGCAGCAGAATGATGGGAAATTTGACGCCCTTTCCAACGAAGGTGTTATTTTTAATTTCTTACGGTAGTTATTTTTACTTTTCGGTTTATTTTTGATAATGAACCTTTGGAACCAACCAAAAAAAAAAAAAGTTTAACCCCCCTCAAAATTTGTTGGTTTACGTTTCAAGGTACGTAGAATCCAAAAATCGAATAAAAATTTGGCCGTCCGTCCGCCGTACAGCTGCACTTTCCTCAGTTGCCGTTGACCAATTTTGATTAAATTTGGTATGTGCTCTCCGTTTGGGGTCTAGTGGTGCCTCGAAGATTTTGGCTGATGTAGGTCACTTCTAATGGTTGAAAAATAAGAGTTGAAATTTTGAAAACGCCCTAACTCGACAAATGTTGATATAAAGATACTGTTTTTCCATCAATTAAGATAGGAGTGAGTTTTTAGAATTTTTAGAGACCACGCGGAGCCCTGTAGGACAAATCGTTCGCTCCCTACGCGAATTTAAGGGTTGGACTTATGATAAATCAGAAACACGATGTGATTCGCAAAAGAGACCTAATCTCCGTTCAAATTTCAGCTGACCGATATGCGGTCGATGTTTCTCTCCATGTTGGTTGGTGGTAACAATGGCAAAGCCGTGTTCTTTGCAGACGAGTGATCGTTTTTTATCATTTATTTTTATTTTTTGTGTTATTTTCACTTTTTACGGTAGTATCAAGGTACCTAGTTATGATAATTTTATTAGATACCTATAAGTCAAACACAAGAAAAAATCTAGAAATGGAGAAAAACAAGGGGTTAAAACAAAATTGCTTGAAGACATTTTATCACTTATTATTATTATTATTATAATTATGTATGTATATTTTTGGTTTACTCTTCTATTTGAAACTTCTCATTTAAATTAGTTGTAGAATCGAGTCCCAAAGTTTTCCGGTCTTTAACATGGGACACCCTGTAGGTATAATTGAACCTATATGTTACGTTGTCGGGACACCACAAATCCAATGGTTAAAATAAATAGAATCAAGCATTCATGTTGTACAATATACTCAAATTGGTAAATTTATAAATCTTGACAGTAAATCATATTTTTACTCTATGAAGATGAAAAGCCATTTAAATTTCGTATCACTGCTTGTTTTCAAGTCATGTCAAACTTTCCCGACCCTCAGCTATGATAAGAATAATATTTTAGTTGATTCAAGAAAATTATGCCAATGAGTTTTTGGCTCGGAAGACATTATAAAGAAGAGGAAAAAGTTTGGTCGGATATAATTTGCGTAGTAAACACGCGTAGAAGAAAGTTTGTGTTTGAAAATGTTTCGACAGCTCGCGTCAGTTTGTCGGCGCATTGACTCGTCGGCGACTGTCTCTCATCGCTCCCGTCCACGTTTGTTCTGTGAGTGGATGAAAAACATAAACTTGACACGTAATGTCAATCTATTATTAGATTTGTTAGGAATGTCAGTCTATTTTGCTTCGAACAGCCTCATTAATCATAACATGCCAGCTGGCGCACGATGGTCCGAATTACATTGTCGCATCAACTACTACTTCCCCACTTTTGTCCTGAATCTTATCGCCCATTGATAACAAGCTTTGTAATAACTAAAGGGATAAACGCTGCAAATCATTACACAACGGTTTATAATTTTTCTGCATCGGTCACCCACCTGCTAAAAACACTATTATTAGTACCAACCAAGCATATTTTTTCAAGATTAATACTATAAACTTTATTTTGACAAGAACGTCCTTCTAATAAAACATTTTAATCCGAAAAATGTGGTTGCCTCCATATTTATAACGAAATTAGGTCCTTTGCTGCTGAGGAAGCACAACGTGTTACATGAAACTCTAATCTAAAAATCGAACAAAGATAGCATTTTAGCATTTGTAGCATATTAGGCCAATTTTCGTCAATGAACATTCGGTTGCGATTCACTCGAAGTTCAAACCGTAAGTCCTTAAATAATGCGAAAGGTTTGTCTTATAAAGCTCTGGGTGGTCCTAGTCGGTTAAAAAATATCCTATTCTAAATTTTTTGAAGAACATTAACTTCGTATTGAAAGTTTTCGAGAGGGGTTCTGATAAGTACAATCCATATTTGTCATCCCTTAGAAGTAATTGACATCAACCAAAAAGCTGTCCATGGTAACTAATAAAAGTGAGGCTTGCGGACGATTTTTTTTTTTTTTTTCATTTTTTTTATATTTGAGTCTCTGATTTCACGTAGGTACCATGAAACTTAAACCATAACAGTTTTAAGGGAGGTTAACATCTTACTTTCTCAATTCCAAAGGATAATTGAAAATACATCATTTCACTACCAAATTTGTGAATAAACTTGTAGCTAAATACAGTGTTGTTGTATGTCCTCATAATTGGGATCATATCGCCCTCCAAGAGCGTTCAATCCTACAAAATATTATGATATATCAATATTAAATAATATTAAATATTATGATATTTGATATTAGTATTTCTCGAAACTCCAGGTAGTTTTTGCTATAATCGATGAGAGCATTGAACTATTTTCAGTTCAAGTCGATACTTACTCCAGTGCCATTCAGATGTCCCACTCTGAACTTTCTCTGGTCAAGTCCCTGAGATCACCCACAGAAGAAAAACTATGGGCAATCTGATATATCGCCCAAATAAAATTTCCTCGTATCCATGACCCAATCATACAATAGGGGACCATCCCCGATTTTCATAGGGGACCAAGGATTTCACGTTTAGGGATGCGCAGTGGCTACTACCGGTCTGGGGGTGATGATTTTCATGGGGGACTATCTAAACGCCAATCCACATAATCAATAAAAATTTCATCGAAATCGGGTGAGACATGTCTCACCCGATTTCGATAAAATTTGTATTGATCTACATGCATGTAGAAGTTATGGCTGTGGCAAGGACTTCACGTTTGCGCATGCCCAGCGGCTACTATCAGTCCGGGGTGATGATTTTCATAAGGGACTAACTAACCGCCTATCCATATAATCAATGGAAATTTCATCGAAATCGGGTGAGGATTTCATGACAGACAGGCAGATAGACGGACCAGACTCAAGAGCAAAAAGCTTGAGCATATTCAGGAGTTGCTAATCCTTCAGCGATACTTATAAACGCATTAATGATCTAGTTTCTAACTTCCTTTCATTTTTTGATCTGTACCTGAAACGCGATTCACGGGCATTTTACAATATTATATACTCTCCCATTTTGGTACATCAAAATTACATCGAATTCGAATTCCTACGAGTTCAGAATTTCACCACTTCGTATAGAGAAAAAGGCCGACCTTCAACAAATATACTTCTAGATTTACAAAAAAATTCAATGCATTTTAGCGATAAAGGTACCTACCTACTTAATATTTCTATAAAATCTAGCAAAATCCATAGAAAATTAAATTCAATGCATTTTGAAATATACATGAATTATAAGACGAATTATAATACATTATTGTAATACAAACCGATTGTATGTTAACAGGTCGGCCGTGTGACGGGTCTCAGGGTACTTTACTCGATCCCAACTCGTTCCATAGTACGTTACTTCACTTACTTACCTACTTATAAACCCCTATGAAAGTTATGATACCTTCTTTTTAATGTATGCAGTTTTTGGTAGTGTTGCAAGAGAGTAAATAGGTAGGTATTCAATAATAGTCGTTTGGATTCATGATTACAGTTCGGTTTCTCTATTATGACCATACAGTAGTTCACTATCAATTATCCTTCATATCCACGACAGAACATATAAATTCATGATCATCATTCATAACTATTATACTGGGAAATTACTGAAATTATTTCCTATTTTCGAAAGTATTGGGCATTTTACCACCAAGTTTCTACAAAAACTAGCCTGTTTAGAAAGGGGACACTGGTCCACAACTGACGGCTCGTTTTCCTTCAGGAGGGTAACAGGCTCAGGATCCTTCAAGACTTACTCCTATATGAGCAATCGTGCATCATCTTGTGGTAAATTGACCAATGCGTCTTTTACTCTTCTCAATGATCCTTTCAGACCAGTTCTTCACCAGCTCTTTGAACCTAAATCCCTTCTGAGGGATAAACCAGTTCAATCCGAAATTCGATGGTTCTTAGTGCACTTTTTGTGCTTGGTTCTGCATACTTGGAACCTAAATGTAGGAATACCTTCTAAATACCATGAAAGATAAGAGTAAGAAGACTCTCTCATTTGAATTCAGTACATGAATTGAGTAATATAAATATACGGTATGTATGTCAATGGGCTACCATTTTACGGACTCTTCGATACTACCACTTTTCAGTGCTCGATTCCAATGATTAGTTACGAGAGGAGGTAATGAAACCCATCGCAGCAAACTGTGGAAGAATATTTTGGAGGAAATTGGATCGACCAATGTAAAGAAGGATGTATGATTGATGAGTTGATTCTTTAACTCAGTTACAATGAGGTTGAGTAAACTAGCAATTGTTAAACTTCTCTCATGTTTTAAACATTTAAAGGCACTTGATACGTTCGAACTGCGACAGTTAGGAAGCTCAAACACCGCTATTAATATATCAATATCAATATTATCATGCTATTATAGCATAGGTAGGTCTGCCACAGAAACTTTGTGTCCGTGTGGCGCCCCTTAGGTCGCGGATCCGCAAACTGTAACGATCGAATCAGCCTTCCATGGTGAAACCTTGACACGAAAATTGGAACCGTGAGAAATTTGATGTTCGTGAATTTCAAGCTGCAGTAAGAGGGAAATCATGCCATTTTTGAGGAGAGAAATTCCCGAAAAATTGTCGTACGCGTGGGAATCTACTTAATGATAAGAAATAATCCGTTCTATGTTCTCCAGAAGAATGTGCCAAAGGGATACCTATAGATTGTTCTCGGAAAACAATGTACTAAAATCCACGTCAACACAGACTGACCAGGACACGAGCTCGGCGGTGGCCTGTTCCTATAAGATCGGTCTAGGATCAAAAGGCAAAGATTGTCACAATGCTATTAGAAGCAGGTACCCAAACGTCAGTTGGTTACAACCTAATGAGCGTTCTAGAATAGATAAAAAGCAAAAATAGATTAACCGAAGTCCACGGGAGAACTACCCAAGTCTAAAGCCCCATTTAGACGAGCAACTGAAATTGCCGAAACCCGGCAATTCGATGCGATAAAAATTGCCGGCATGTCCGCAATTTTTCCATCTTTCCCTTCCTTTAAAAGTTGAACAAACCCGAGTAATTAATTTATTGCTCCTATACCACAATACGAAGGCATCCATGCCTACCTTCCCATGCTGGGAACGAGCTAGCATATTTAACCCATTTAAAACCGTATCTTTTATTGACCGAATTTTCTCACAAAACTTCGTGGGCTCACTCATATTGACTTCGGGAACACGGGGAAAATATTGGGAAAATTCTGTCAATAGCAAATTATACTGAAATTGGTGGGTGCCATTCGGCACCCCTGGCAAGATATGACACATCAGAGGGAGTGCAAACAAAGACCAAGGACAACTTACTTTTGTTAAATTTTGTTTAACCCATTACTGCCCAGCAAATCATTGTTGACAAAATTTTCGAAAATCTTCTTCAATTCTTCATTTTTATACCTTGTAATGTTAAATATAAGGTTACCTTGTCATCCGCCATGATAGGAGGGGCGGGAGCCCCCGTTGCATATATGCAACGCTGGGCAGTTACTCAATGAAGTTGCTACTACGATGTTTTTTGTAAGTGACCTCACTTATTTCCATATTTCCAGCACGGATAAGAATGAAAATCTGTATAATAAATTTTATGAAATCAATACAATATCAATTAAGCTCCAAAATTCACAAATAAGGCAAAATAATGTTGAAACAGTGATCAACACAAAGGAATCAACACAAAGTCCCATTTTGTACTTGCTGCACTGATATTTCACGGTGTAAGTACAGTGTTACTCTGTGTATCTCCTCTGTTTTTCTTTCGGTATTTTCTCGATTCATCGAATGATTCAATCATTTTCTTCCGGTCAATAAATTCATTCGTACCGAACATCGGTTCGATCGATTGACGACAATCTTCCTACTCCTTTTGGCTGTGTGTTGTACTTGGTCAGGTAACCTGTGGTTATTTTTCTTCTGAATTCCAACTGGCATGAATGTGTAAGTAAAGTAAACAACCATTTCAGGTTGGATTTTCGATCTTCTGCTTCGTGATGTCGCACTCTCCCATGCTTTATATTCTTGAATTATAAAAGGCCGAGGAACTTGAATGGGTTTCTTCCCTCGTGCAGAATATCTTCTTACCACTGAGACTGGCTGAATCCTGTAAGCAAGACGAAAGAAACCACAGAATTGTCTTTCTATTAGGAAGCAATTGTACAATAGTTTCAATCGATTGCGGATTCGAAATGCCCTCGACTACTCTTCTTCAGTTCCAGAGGCATAAAAATCAGGAGGGAATAACAAAAACTTTCTCTCATACAAGGAGGTAGAGAATATCTCTGTGTTGGTGAAATATTTCCCTTTTTTACCCCTTAGATTTTATTTCTTTCTTTTTTGAATATTCAAACTTTTTATACTCTTGTTGAGTGTTGTGGAGGAAGTAGAATTGGATGACGGGGTAGGATCTTCTGGAGAGGGGGAGATTCCAGATACATCATCCAGATTTTGAAAGACGATTTCAGCTTTAGCAGGTGTTTGTTTCAGTTCAGCTTCAAGTGGTTTCTGTTCAAATTGTCAAGGATTACTCCTTCATCTTCATCACCAGAATCCTCATTTGACCCTGTCGTTCTCGACAGGGGGAGTAATATACAGTGCATTCTCATACATGTTATCTTAGTCGGCGAATAAAATAATTATAGCATCTTGAACTGAAATTCCAGGGCCAAAAAGCTGAGAAAGAGCCCTGAAAAAATGAAAAATCGAGTCATAGCAGTTGGGTCAGGGCACTGCCCAGCTTTGCATTTATGCAACACTATATTTCAGACAACACTGGGAATAATAGGAATGACAAAATGATTGGACTATAGTACCCATAAGCTCATGCAGATATCTGAGAGTGGTGAAGAGTCACATCCATCCCATTTTGCAAACAGTACATAACATTGTACTTACTTTTCGTCCATTGGGTCAGCAATTCTCGAAATCGAGAAGAGAGAACACTTGTAATAAGTAAATACAATTATTATACATGATGAAAATGTCACTCTGACAGTTGGAATCTAATTGATAGGCTCTCCCCTTCGAGAACCAGACGCTGAACAAAGTTTTTCATTTCTGTGGATGTCCTCCTAAGATGAGCTACTCCGCGTTGCATATATGCAACGCTGGGCAGAAATGGGTTAACAAAAGTAAACTAGTACCTGATAGTAAATAGAAGGAATAACAATATTCACATGAACATATTAAAATCCTTTATTCAACAGTGTATTTTGGTTTATTATTTTCAATAATAAGCCTTTGGAATCGAGCAAGAAAAAAAAGATTTTTTTTTTCTTGCTCGATTCCAAAGGCTTATTATTGAAAATAATAAACCAAAATTTCCGTCCGTCCGCCGTACGCCGTACGCCGTACGCCGTACGCGGCACTTTTCTTAGCAGCACTGGACCGATTTGGTTCAAATTTGGTATATGGGCTCCATTTGGGGTCTAGTTGTGCCGCGAAGCTTTTGGTTGATGTAGGTCACTTCTAAGGGGTGAAAATTAAGGGTTGAAATTTTCAAGAGTGCCCTAGCTCGAAAACTCTCGAAATAAAAGTATCGTTTTCTCACCAATTTTAAATAGTAATGAATTTTTAAAAATTTTTGAGACCACCCGGAGCTCTGTAGGACAAACCGTTCGGTCCCTACGAGTACTTGAAGGTTTTCCTTCGATAAAACAGAATCATGAGTGTGAATCGCAAAAGAGGTCTAATCTCCATTCAAATTTTATCGGACTAAAATGCGATCGCTGTTCATTTCTTCGATTTCTATACAGTTTTGCCTTCTGCGTAACCAGTAATCAAATTTCCGTATGAAGCTTTCTATTTTTCCAATCGAGTGTGAAGCGTTTAGTTCTTTCTAATAAACTTGATTATGAAGGTGTGAAGCCAGTATGGTGTGGTAGGTAGTACCTAGCTGGTAGGTAAAAAAAAGTTGGTAGGTAAAAAAAAATGTTGGTGGGTAAAAAACGCTGCAAATCATTGCTCAAAGGCTTCTTCACTCTTGAGATCACTGATCAGCTGAGTGAGCTCCAAAGCCATTTTCATTCCTATTGAATGGAAGTGCTCTTCCAGGCGTCTCCAGCATTCGAGGAGATCTTCTTCACTCCTCAGATCACTGATCAGCTGAGTGAGCTCCAAAGCCATTTTCATTCCTATTGAATGGAAGTGCTCTTCCAGGCGTCTCCAGCATTCGAGGAGACCTTCTTCACTCCTCAGATCACTGATCAGCTGAGTGAGCTCCGAAGCCATTTTCAATCCTATTGAATGGAAGTGCTCTTCCAGGCGTCTCCGGCATTCGAGGAGATCTTCTTCACTCTTCAGATCACTGATCAGCTGAGTGAGCTCCAAAACCATTTTTACTCCTATTGAATGGAAGTGCTCTTCCAAGCGTCTCCAGCATTCGAGGAGATCTTCTTCACTCTTCAGATCACTGATCAGCTGAGTGAGCACCGAAGCCATATTCAATCCTATTGAACGCAGGAAGCTGAAATTTGAGAGGGAAGGTCAAGGGAGAATACAGATGGTGGTAGGTGCTATTGATGGAGAACCAGTGATCTATACAGAAGGGTGATCTATACGGAAAATAATAAACCTTTGAGCAATGATTTGCAGCGTTTTTTACTACGAAACTAAACATTTGAGAATCCTAGGAGAGAATGTTATTATGGAACATATAAAATTTCGATGAAATTACATAAAGCAGGATACACATAAACCCGACTAGGACTTGTGGTACAACGTTCTGGTCTGAGACTTCCAGTCAAAGCCAGCACACTTCTTCTTCTTCTTTTCATAGGTGGTCCCTCCGATCCGGATGTCGTCCGATTTTGGACGACGATATTTATAGGTCCTGAATTTCTCCTTGCATTGCTTGACAAAAAATCTATTTCGTCGCATAACATTGCTAACCATTTCGCAATTCATGTCAGATTTGTGACCCCAGTAGTAGCGATTGGCAGAAATCTGCATAATAATAACTGCACCTAATGTTAGTTAAGTCTGCTTCTATATAAAGTGATATAAGAAGAGGACCCAGGCCTGCAATGAAATAAATAGATAAATCAACACGAGAAAAACTAAGAGAGCCATAAATAGGAAGTATGAAATCTACTGCTAGATGTCCCACATCTAACCAAGGGTTCCACAAGGCACCTCTGATGTAAACCCACGTCTTGTGAAGTTATAAATGAAACAAATTCCATCAAAAAGTTGTATCCCATTATTAAACGTTCAGGTAATAAGAAAATGCAAATAAAACAAACAAAAATGTAAGTATATTTTGATTACTTATGCCAAATTATTCAGCATCGATTCAACACTAACGGACTTGTCCATTTGTAAATGAGAAGCAATTGCACTAAATCACGTTCTGAATTAAACTAACGTGAGTAGGGCATGAGGTGAACATTCCAGATTAAGAAAATAAGCCGAAGTAAACAATTAACTCAAGAGTTTACTTCTAAATGATGTTCAAAGACGGTTGCCTCCAGCTGTACTGTACAGCATCGCTGGTCCCAAATGGGTTAAAGAGAGACTCTTGCAAGTGGATGTCTCGTCTCGACTGGTCTGGATTTCTTTCCTGTCCGTCCGAGTCCTCCAAAATCTGAGCTTACTGATGCGCGTAACGAACTCGTTATGTTCGAAACTTTCATACAAATTTTGACGCAAGACGTGGAAGCCCAGTCAGTCGAATGCGCTTGACAACAAGGAAGGTGATTCCTAAGTTGGTGGTCCTTCCATGAATGAGGTGGTCTTTTTCGAACGAGCTACCAGCCGGTTCGCTGTCAACTGATATCGATACCGCTTTAGGGACCTGTCACCTTGAAGAATGAGACCAATTAAAATCATTTTTCGGGGCGGCGAGGGAACAGCCTGCTACCTGGATTCTGATCTTGATAGGGACATCGGTTTGGTGACATCGGACATCGGTTTAAACGCAGATAGGTCCACCGGTGCCGAGAGTTATGAACTTGGAATCAACTGCTGACAGTAATTTCGATTTAGAAGACCATTTCTAGTAGGTAAGAACTAGTAGGTGAACGAAATATTCAAACCAACACGGATCAAACATTCTCCCTTCCCTCTATCATTACAAGGTTATGAGGTAGCCTCTTCAAATCTCCATGAAAATAAGAAAGAGTAATGTTATTGAGGTCACACAAAAGAATACTGTAGCTGGCATCAGCATTCTTTCTTATTTTTCCTCCGAATTATGTACCCGAATATTTAGGTTCAGACCAGTATTTAAGGAAGACATTCAAAATAATATACTGAATTTCAGACGTTTTTGGCCCAATTACTGGATAATTGCCAGGAAAATTTTTAATCCTCTGAAATTTTTTTTTGTTGGTGAACTTGAATGCTGGGATGAAATAGGTTCAACAACTGAGAAAATACTGTGAAAAACTCTAGTTAAACACTGGTTTCTCATTCCATTACAATTTTTCTGCCAGGGTTCAATTTGTTTTCTTTTTTAAATTGAGTTATTATTTCTCCGAAATGGATTACTCATGTTTCAATTGATGAATCTCAATTCCTGTGATCAGAATAATATTTTTAGTGATAAATTAATTATGATACTTACCTGACTATGATACTTCCTAACAAATAATGGAATATTTTTGGTTTTTACTGAGATTTTTTTTCCCTTCATCCACCCTGCTTTCAAGTTTGATTTTTTTTTTGCAAACTTTGAAGAAAAGTTCAACTACTAATAAACGTAGGTACAGGTACCAAAACAGTGGGTACGTACCTGTTATTGATGGCGAATTTTCAAGGAAAATGAAGCTATTGCAATCAAAATTTTTAGAATGGAGTTTTTTGAAAAATTTCTTCGCTGCAATCCGTTTTGGAACATCCTGAAACGATCACTGAAGTTTTTGAAACCAAGAATCGTGTAAAAAATATTTCTAAAAGAAATTGCAACACCATACCTCTTCTTCACCATACCTTAAACTGAAACATTTATTTGAAAATTCGCTCATTAATTCATGCTGCATGAATGGACTTCTTATTTTAAAGGAGTAGGTAGTAAGTGGTAATGAGCAACGACCTGAGCTCGATGTCTGAATGCACAGTGTAGGTAGGAACTACTAAAACTCAATAAAAATAATGAACACATACAAATAATAAATGAAACAAGTGTTAAAACACAAGTCGTGATAAAATATCCCATTTCTATCTGTATAAAGAATTTAAGTGGTAGCTAATTTTCCTGCTGATTCTTTATCGGAAGTCTACCGACTTTTACCTTAACCTACCTACTGCGCATTTTTGGGAACATTCTTTGGAAAAAGTGGTTTTTTTTTTAGTTGGCAACCCACCATCAACGTCAACAAGTAGGAGATAATCCAACCTTGTGACCAATTAGACAATAGATAAAATCTCAATTCTGTTGGTAGATTCTCATTGGATGGTTGATTTTCTCTGCGTATGAGAAAATTTCTCATCATTTAACTTGATCGATTATTGTTGGGTTGTAGGGTATTTTTCGGAATTCTACCACAGCAAATTAAACGACTCTCATTATGTTGCTTTCAATGGAAGAAAGAAAAATTGCATTATGGTCACGTGGTCATGTCTGCCGACACCAGCCGGGATCAACTTTCTCCTTATCAAACTCCGGCGGAAGTTCTTCTAAAAAACCCTCTGAATGGCCCTTGTGAATGGTGTTTGGTTGAATCGAATCTTCCGAGATGGATTTAACGGTAAAATACTTTCTTTTCCATTTACGACAGGAAGATAAACATCTAGAGTGTGCTCCGTGCCTGTTGAGTCTTTCTTATCGAGTCGAAACGTTTTGACAACTTGATCGATCGGTGTTCGCTGGCCAGCGACCTTCCCAAGCAAACGACCGGTTGTTTTAGTGATTCATTGCAATTCTAAAAAACTGTTCGTTCCGTCGATTTCAATTCTTTTCGCCATTCTGAGAAAATTCAACAAGGACATTTTATTTCTGAATCCAACATCCTACGAGTTCCAGTATTCAAAGACAATATTCTTTCTTGGTTGGGATTTTTCATACCCCTTCTTCAACTGCCTTCAGTTGAAGGCACCATATCGTATCACCTGACAATTACAACCTCCTCATATAAATCGTCTCATTCAAAAATTTTAATTTTGATAATATAGGTATCATTCAAATGTACCAAAAAAAAAATTAAATATCAAAATTTTGCAATAGGTATGTAAAAAATTGGATATTAATATATGTACGATTATAACAAATATAATTTATTATTAACAAAAGAATAAATTAATTATATTTAACATAAAGGGAAAACCTTTTTCTACATTTTTCAAATTAATTTTTATCTGTTGATTCATGAGTTGTTTATTACCTTTTCATCAACTATAATTAACTAACACTATTTCTTATATAATAACTATTAAAATATTTTTTACTGTTGGCATAAAATATTTAACATATCTATCGTTCAGAAGTAGTAGATTGACCGTCAGCAGTAGGTAATTGCTGATCGACTAATAACAACGATAGAACAACTAGGGGCAATCGATCGATTGGGGTTCAACTCAGACACTGTGTTTATAGGTTCAATAAAAGCCTCTGTACGCTTTATGAAAGAGAGTTGAAATTGATTTTAAAACGTCCGTTTTCCATAGAGATTCCCACATGTTTCATACAGGTGCTGTAAAGCAGACTTATTATTTAGTACTGCATGCTTTCCAGGGGAAGTCCCATTTGATGAGCAGTTTATTTGCAGGTTTTTGACCTTTGTGTATTGTTTGTTTCAGCGAACGGGTCCTACCAACCTGGGATGGAGCCAAAAAGACAACGGACAGCTTACACAAGACACCAAATTCTAGAACTCGAAAAAGAATTCCACTTCAACAGATATCTGACGAGAAGACGACGGATAGAAATAGCCCACACACTGTGTCTCTCCGAAAGGCAGATCAAAATCTGGTTTCAAAACCGAAGAATGAAGTGGAAAAAAGATAACAAACTACCCAACACGAAAAACGTGAGGAGGAAAAATGGTCAGCCTCCAGTGAAGAAAAGTCGTCCTCGAGCCAGCGATAGGCGAAGACAAGAAGGCCACATGGCTGAAGAACTGAGTCCTGGAGCGCCTACGTCCATCGGTGGAGGTCCTCTGAGTGAGCTTCACATACCCTCTGAGACCGGCGTCTACCAGAGTCCACCTCCCAACCTGACGACCTTAGGTCAGCAGCTGACGCCTCTTCAGCCCTCCATACACCCAGCGTGTGGCCCTATACACCAACCCCCGCTACCAATAAAGACGTCCGACTACGGCCTGACGGCGTTATAACCTTGACTCAATCCCTTGTAAATATCATCCTTTCCTTCGTTCCTTTTAGTCGGTTCATAAACTCAGTCATGAAATTAGTTGTATGGAAATGTGGAACTTCCACTTGAGATAAGAAGCTACGATTTGCTCATCATGTTAGAGCAATCTGATTAATCAGCAATCTGCTTCACTATCATTATGATTGAGACGGTAATCAAGATGTAGCTATTTTAAAATCGTGTTTTGAAAGATCCTGAAGAAATTTATTTTCATCATTCGTCCTTCGTGCTAACAGTCACCCACGACCAAAACCATTGAAAAAAGTCCATGCAACATGAATTAATAAGCGAATTTTCAGAGAAATCTTTCAGTTAAAGGTATGGTTTAGAAAAGGAACAATGGTGTTGCAATTTCTTTTAGAAAGTGTTTTACACGATTCTTGCTTTTTTTTGATTTTCAGTATACCACACCAACTTACTGTATAAACCGGGTATGCTTTGAAGATGTTAAGAGTCCATATTTACGTTCTACTCGTCTCCACGAATTTTCAGAAAAGGTGTTCTAAAACGGATTTCAGTAAAAAAAAAATTTTCTCGAAAAAGTCCATTCTAGAAATTTTGAGGCCATTGCAATAGCTTCATTTTTTTGAGAATTCGCTAAAAGACACCAAAATTTGAAAAAGTAAAACATTTGCTTGAAATCTGAATATCGATAAAACACAACACCACTTAACTAAAACATTGGGATATCAATCAAGACTTACTTTCAGTGCCCTCAGTTATGACGGCATAAAATTACTATACCTCAGTTATGATGGCATGAATATTTAAAATTACTATACCTAGTGTAATATAATTGAATTAAAAAAATATGAACTTCATAGTTCGATTCAAAATTTCGCAATAGTTCCCTATCAGTTCGAAACATGATCATCCTCTACAGAATATGTAGTTTCCAAAATTAATGATTTTGAAGATTGATGATTGATGACTCCCACGTGTGCTACAACTAATTTCCGACAAAAAGGGCCTCCTGACAATTTTTGGTATCCCCACTCAAAATGCTTCTTTTTCACTTTAAAATTTTGTTTCGTGTGTTTGATCTTTGCTCAATAATACTACCATAACTCCTTATATTCAAGAGTTATCTCAGTAACCTGGTAACCATATCAATTCTTGTTGCAGAACCGTGAAACTTCCATAAAAGATGTGCCAACATTTCAGCTTTCCAACGGTATACTCAAAAAAATTTGTACAATCGAATTTAAGGGAGACATTTATGTTTGAACGCGAAAAAAAGTCTTCACCGCTGCGGCTCTTCCGAAGCACCGAGTCCTTTCGTCTAACCACCGATTTCGTTGAAAAAAATGCACATTTTTTTGCGTTCAAACATAAAATTTTCCCCTTAAATTAGATTTTAAAATATTTTTTGATTATACCGTTGAAAAGATGAGGTATTGGGGCACTTTTTAGGGAAGTTTAAAAATTCTGCGTCAAGAATTGATCTGGTTACCAGGCGACTGAAAAAGCAAGCGATTTCAAGATTTTGGCGAGTTTTGCTCTTCATACGTCGTTTGCATATCTCAACTTCATTTGAGAAAATGTTGTTGTGCATCAGAAAGATTGAAAATTTAACGCTTTTCCCAGCGGATCTTTTAGGTTTGTGCTCACTCTTGAATTGAAGGAGTTATGGTAAATTTATTGAGCAAAGATCAAAAACACGAAAAAAATCTTCAAAGTGAAAAAGAAGGAATTTTGAGTGGGGATATCAAGAAATGTCATGGCACTTTTTGTCGGAAATTAGTTGTAAATCACGTGGGATACAGGTCGTGAACCACTCGTGATACACCCTGTATAATCATGGACGACATCGATGAAATTCATGCAGCAACTATATCGGAAATATAACCAATTACCCTACATGTTTGAGTAAACTGGGAAAATGACTACTAAATTCCAGAAATTCGGTGTTTGAAATCAATGCAGTTTGATTTGTTTGCAAGATATCCTCAACGGTGCTGAAGTACATAAAGGACAGTCTTTAGGATGAGTAGCTAACCCCCACAATATGGAAATTTCATCGAAATCATACCTCGAGTAATTTTGTGCAGTTTCGCTGCTGTGATGAACTATCTGATAATCGTTGTTACCAAAAGTTGTTATACAATTGTTTAATTAAATACCGTCTAACCAATAGTATTTATAGTCAGTATCCAAAATGAGGCTCCATATTTCCATACTAACAAAACTGAAACTTTGAAATTGAGAACGCAAAACAACGCCCATACTATTAATAATTATTCGTCCCTTTCAAGTTTTTGTTAACATATTATGAACAACAACTATTTTTATACGAGAGGCTTATGTAAATAGTGTGAAAATCAGAATTGTGTTAGTTGTTAGTCGTTTTCGGTTATATTTATGTTGTTTCGATTTTCTTCACTTGTATAGTTTCTAGTAATGTATTCCAAGATTATGTTTATTGAGAAAATCTCGAAGGACGTGGTTTTTCCTCCATACTGAAACTGTGAATCAAATTTTTCGTTGTATTTTATTTTCGTACACGTTGGTAAATAGTACTGTATTATAGTGCCATACCTACATGACTTCGTATTGTACATTTCAGTTGCTGTAACATTGTAGATCGAGTGACGATAGAACAGAAGAGAATACAAAATACTATGCATTATTGTAATATAAAGTTTATAAGACGAGAGAGTTCTTTGTCGTTGCCCTCCCTATCCAGTCATGATAATCATAGGTACCTTCGTGGGGAACATCGGCAGATAGCGGGATGAAGCCAGCCGACTATTCAAGATAGGACTCAATATTCAGTGGTAGAGTTGTTCTGATGATTTCGCTCATGGCTTCCCATTGGTCTCACCGCCCTGGGTTATGACGAGGGGGAACTGCGACCGGCTTACCCGAAAATATTGTTAGGAGCGTAGCTCCATTGGTTATGATAGATTGGAAAAGATGACAGCATGTGTTTAGGGTTGTTGACATGAAGAAAAGTTGTTGTGAGGAAGGTTGAATTGTTCCGTGTTGATGTTTTTGTAATTATCGAATAAAAAGACAAAGTTATTCATTGGAATTTGAAAACATTTAACAGTGGTGTCAGAAGTGGGATTACTGACAAAGAACGCCCGATATTCACTATGACCACTCGTTCTGGCCGCCCATTCGCTAGAGAAGACAGCACATCAACAGAGGGAGAAGTTGTACCAGTAGGGGAACCCATGTCGCACGAACAAACCATAGAAGATCGAGCAGATGACCCTTCTGCAGAGAATGAGACGTTGAGTACACCAGTACGAGTTGAACACGCCAATACTCAAGTACAGCCGGGGTCACAAATGGAGAACATTCAACAGATGCTGACTACGGTCCGCACAGAAATTCAGGATGAAGTCAATAGTCAGTTGCGGGATTTCGCTGGTGACTTGATGAGAGAGTTGCGAGGGGAACTCCAGAAGTGGAAAACTATGGAATGTTCAACCACCCCAGCCCAACCACTGGAGGAGCAACGAGATCGACAAGTTTCCAAAGGATCAGTAAAACCTGGAAGATACAATAGTACAAGTAGTTGGGGGTCTTACCTGATAAAGTTCGAGAGAATCAGCAGAATTAACAATTGGGGACAAGAAGAGAAAGCTGTGCAGTTGATGGCTGCTTTAGACGACTCAGCCCTGGCAATTGTTACTAACCTCAACCACCCATCCTTTGAAAACATGGTAAGTGCGCTAGAAGATCGTTATGGAACCACAGGAAGAGAACATCTGTATATGCACAAGTTGAGAGGGCGTAAACAAGGGCCAAACGAAGATCTAGTAGTGTTTGCAGCTGAGTTAGAAATGCTGGCAAGACAAGCTTTACCGCCAAACTCTCCTCCCGCTCTGGCTGATGGCATGGCTTTGCAGCAGTTCTATGACGGTATTAGAGATGTGGAGCTGCGGAAATTGGTATTGAACTACCCGACAATGTCGCTCAAAGGAGCTCTGGGTTATGCACTTCAAGCAGATGCTAATCTGCAGCGAGCGAATGGAAGACCCAACCTGGTTACAGTCCGTTCTGTTGAGAACGATCAAGCTGATGTTCGAGCAGTAGGGATGGAACCGTTATGCAAGGATGTAGGTACATGTTGGCGATGCAATAAGAGGAATCATAGGTCTCGGTATTGTCCCACTATACAGTGTTGGACTTGCCACCAGAATGGTCACACCTCGTATGATTGTCCAAAAGGGCAGGTGTCACAGGTGGGAAACGGGAGGCGGTCCTAGGTGTGGGGCAGACTGGGACCAGCAAAAATGCAGCACCCCACTTACAGTCAGGAAAACAGACAATCATATGCCGAGTAAGATCTGAGGAATCAATCATCATTGAAGGCACTATCAATGAACATCCTTGTTTAATGATTGTGGATACAGGTGCCATGGTCACAATTGTACGAAGAGGGGTAGTCGAAGGAGCCATGAATGAGGGAAAGTTGTCCAGTTTAAGGACAGTGACTGGAGCAGAAATACCAGTGGATGGAACAATGAAGGTGCTAGTAGGATTGGGTGGAAGAGACAAACGAATGCATGAAGTGTATGTGGCAGACATCAGAGATGATTGTATTATTGGGATGGACTTTCTGGTGGCAGCCAGATGTAGAATCGATGCAGCCTCTAGAACTGTGGAAATGAGAAGTGATCAAAGAGGTACTATAGTAAGGACAGTGGTGAAAGAGAAAGAACATTTGGAGCCATCACTCGCAGGAGAGGAGCTTATGTTCAGGGCTCTCTACTTTGATGGAGGGTAAACGTGGGTTCGACCATGTAGAAGACCTTATAGTAAGAGCTAGTGATGGTTTGAGTGATGCCCAGAAGGACCTAGTGACAAGATTAGTGCAGGAGTTTGCTGATGTGTTTGCAGCTCACAAGGAAGAACTTGGAGTAATTCATGGAGTAGAACATGCAATCATAGTGGATCCCAACATTCCCATCCGACAGGGTCCTCGACGATTACCTCCACACCAGTTAGCTGAAGTGGACAGAATGGTGCAGGACATGGGAAAGGCAGGTGTAATAGAAGTATCCAGTAGCCCATGGGCAAGCCCGATCGTACTAGTCAAGAAGAAGGATGGAAGTACACGATTCTGTATTGACTACAGGCGCCTCAACGATGTCACAAGAAAAGATGCACACCCCCTACCTCACATTGATGACCTCCTGGAGGCGACAAGGGCATTGGCAAGTTCGTATGAGGAAAGAGGACAGGGAGAAAACAGCGTTCTGCACTCCAAGAGGCCTGTGGCAGTTCAAGGTCATGCCATTCGGCCAGTGCAATGCACCAGCAACATTTCAACGGGCAATGCAATGTCTCCTGCATCAGCTGGTACTACAGGGCCGGGTGAGAGTCTACCTGGATGATGTGCGAATCGATGCTAAGACCTTTGAGGACATGGTGCAGTGGCTCCGGGAAGTTTTCCACTTATTTCGGAAACATGGTCTACGGTTGAACGCAAGGAAGTGTGACCTGTTTCGCAGAAGTATAAATTATCTGGGCCATGTCATTTCAGAACAGGGTGTTCATACAGATCCATCAAAAACAGAGAAGGTTGTGAAATGGCCAACCCCGACAACAATGAAGGAGGTCCGAAGTTTTGTGGGCTTCTGTTCATACTACCGACCATACGTTCGAGACTTCGCACAATTGGCAGGACCATTGTATCAGCTTGAGCAGACCAAGGAAGGGTTTGTGTGGACGGAAGAAGCTGCCAATGCCTTCAAGAGATTGAAAGAGGCTCTGACTAAGACCCCAGTACTTGCTCATGCAGATTCCTCACTGCCATTTCTCTTGGATGTTGATGCCAGTGGACGGGCTATTGGAGCTGTGCTGTCACAGAATCAAGGTGTTGAAAGGGTAATAGCTTACTTCAGTCAATGTCTGAGCAAAGCTGAACGTAACTATTGTGTTACCCGAAGAGAACTGTTGGGACTAAAAAAAGCACTGACACATTTCCGTCACTATGGACTTGACAATGGGGCACCAGTATTTGTGCGAACTGACCATGCCTCTCTGCAGTGGCTCAAGAACTTCAGGCAGCCAGATGGTCAGATGGCACGCTGGCTCGAAGACCTTGCCCCTTACAACCTGAGAGTGGAATACAGGAAGGGATCAGCGCATGGGAATGCAGATGGACTTTCCAGACGTCCATGTGTGGCACAAGCCTGCAAATACTGTGCAAGACAAGAAGAAAAGGATGCACAAATTGATGTCAGACGAATAAAACTAGAAACTGATTTGAACTGGATATCTGAACAGGAACAGGATCCACACCTGGCAAGGGTAAGATTTTGGGTGCAAAGGGGCAACCGTCCTGATTGGACAGCAGTTTCTATCTGTGGGCCTGAAGAGAAAGCACTATGGGCAATGTGGAGTAGACTGAACATGATAGGAGGGGTACTGACACGGAGGTGGGAAAATGAAACTGGAACACGGAGTGTTGAACAAATCCTTGTCCCACGCCAGTGTCGGCAAATGGTTCTTGAAGTGGCTCATAACTTGGGACACTTCGGAGCAAGGAGGATGATGACAAGCTTGAGGCGACAATTCTATTGGGTAGGCATGACTCGGGATGTACGGGAGTTTGGAAGAAGTTGCAACACCTGTGGGAGCCGAGGTAGAATGACGAGGAAGAAAGCACCCTTGCAGACCTACAATGTAGGAACGCCCTTTGAACGAATAGCAGTAGATCTGTTGGGGCCATTTCCACGATCTGACCGAGGCAACCGCCATCTTGTAGTCGTGATGGATTACTTCACAAAATGGCCGGAAGCCTTCCCAGTTCCCGATGCTACAGCAGAGACTGTAGCCAGAGGATTGATTGAGAACGTTGTAGCCCGATTTGGAGTCCCTAGAGAGTTGCACACAGACCAAGGACGTACGTTTGAAGCGGATCTATTCAAGGAAGTACTAGACCTCTTGGATGTTCGTAGAACAAGGACAACTCCCCTGAGACCCCAGAGTGACGGAATGGTTGAACGCTTCAATCGTACACTCAAAGAAATGCTGTCCAAACGGGTGAGTGATCACCAAAGGGACTGGGATGATCATTTGCCACTGGTCTTGCTAGCCTATCGGTCTTCAGTACACCAGGCAACTGGATTTTCACCAGCACAGTTGACGTTGGGAAGGACCCCCACGTTGCCCACTGCACTACTGACTGGGACCCATCCAGAAGTCACGACGAAATCGAGTTATGCCAGGACGCTCGCAACTGCGTTGGATGAAGCACATGAGGTAGCACGGCACTCATTGGAGCAGGTTGCTGCAGACGCCAAGCGCCGGTATGATGTGCGTGCTAAGGCCCCACGATACGACCTGGGCGCCGCTGTCTGGCTGTACAACCCCCGCCGGCAAAAAGGACTCATGCCAAAACTACAACGGCCTTGGATCGGACCCTGCATAGTGAAGAAACAGCTATCAGACGTAGTCTTCAGAGTACAGCTCCCCAATAAGAAGAAACGAGTGGTACACGCCGATCGCCTGAGGCCATACTTTGAACGTTCAGAGGAAGAGAGGGTGTGATGTTAGGAGCGTAGCTCCATTGGTTATGATAGATTGGAAAAGATGACAGCATGTGTTTAGGGTTGTTGACATGAAGAAAAGTTGTTGTGAGGAAGGTTGAATTGTTCCGTGTTGATGTTTTTGTAATTATCGAATAAAAGGACAAAGTTATTCATTGGAATTTGAAAACATTTAACAATATGCTCGAGAGGCGAGCCTCGAACTCAAGGCCCCGCAACCGGTCCGAGTCTCGTCTCCAGGGACACATGCCGGAACTCGCTCGGCTACAACTGAACCCCTACTTTACCTACCACATATCGTACGTGTACAAAACCAAACCATCTCAGGCTAGCTCGACGGACGGTATATATTTCCCTCACAAATAACGCTGCAAATTATTACACAATGGTTTATTATTTTTTATTTTTCTATATAGATCACACGTCTGCAAAGCCACCAACCATCCAACATGAAGAAAAACATCGATCGCATTTCGGTCAGCTTCAATTTGAACAGAGATTAGGCCTCTTTTGCGATTCACACTCGTTTTTCTGATTTTGGTTTATTATTTTCAATAATGAACCTTTGGAATCGACCAGGAAAAAAAAATTTCAACACCCCCTCAAAATTTGATGGTTTACGTTTCAAGGTACGTAGAATCCAAAAATCGAATAAAAATTTGGCCGTCCGTCCGCCGTCCGCCGTACGCGGCACTTTTGCCACTTAGCATTGACCGATTTTGATGAAATTCGGTAAGTAGGCTCCATTCGGGGTCTAGTTGTGCCCCGAAGCTTTTGGTTGATGTAGGTCACTTCTAAGGGTTCCAAAATCAATTTTGAAATTTTGAAAACGCCCTAACTCAAAAAATTTTGATATAAAGGTATTGTTTTTCCTTCAATTTAAGATTTAAAAGAATTTTTAGAATTTTTTGAGACCACGCGGAGCTCTGTAGGACAAACCGTTCGCTCCCTACGAAAATTTAAGGGTTTATATTGAAATATATATATATATAAATCAAAACACGAGTGTGAATCGCAAAAGAGGCCTAATCTCCGTTCAAATTAGAGCTGACCAAAATGCGATCGATGGTTGGTAATTTTGATTTTTTTTTGATTTTTTATTTTTTTTTATTATTTTTTTTTTTTTATTTATTTTTTTTTTCTTCTCTCCATATTGGATGGTTGGTGATTTTGTAGACGAGTGATCTATAGAGAAAAATAATAAACCTTTGTGTAATAATTTGCAGCGTTTTTGAGGGGGTGTTAAAAAAAATTTTTCTTGGTCGATTCCAAAGGTTCATTATTGAAAATAATAAACCAACAACATCGACATGAAGAATCATCCAAAACTTAGCCATTGGATTTTGGATCCTATCATACAAAATAAACAAACCTTTCCTTACACTTTATTACTGAGGTATATTTCAAGGCAATGAGTTTCAACAAAGAACCGAATTACAAACCCTTTCGAAACCATTTCAACAATTTCATATTACCTATTTATTTTTTCCAGCCAATTATTGTAAACCATTTTGCTTACAGTTCTATCTAATTTTAGTTATCTATTAGGAGCTTATTTTTCAATCTCGTATGTCGATAGCTGTAGATTTTAAGAAACCTAATAAACAATGACCATTATGCAAATTGGCTGGCAATAATAATTTAGTTTAATAATTAATAAAAATTTGGGTTGATTGCTTGGAAGACTTAGAAATAGTTGAGAGTGTGGTAAAGAAAACTAGAAGTAATAACCACCTCAGTAACTTGCTAATGATAATTTTGAATGAGCTACAATTAAATATATATTATATCTGTGATCTGCTCAAGTCCAATCTCAGGATAAGTAATTTTATTTATTCTGATATCATTTGGGATGAAGAGAGTGTGGAGAGCTCTGTGGAGAGTTACTGCAACGATTTGAGCTCATGTTTCCGGTAGATTTTGTTCCCTTTTCCCACAACATGATGGTGTGATTGTGATTCATAATAGTTGAATATACACTCATATAGAAACCCTCTCAAAATCACTTATAATAATGAAATAATCCTGCAAAAGTGATATAAATAATATTCTGTAAATAATAATCATGCAATGCATGCATAACAAATAGTCCTGCAGATAATCCCGGTATTAGAGTGTAATTACCTTTAGGTGATTGATACGTTTTAATAAATGCTATACCAACCTTTAACAATTTTAAAAATAAGCAAATCATCCTAAATTAGTCAGTAATCTTGTATAACTATTGTATCGGATTAATTTGAAATTAGTCTCGTTTGCGTTTGTCCAATCGTCAAGGCCATTGTACAGATTCCCATGCTGGTAGGCACTAATTTACTACAATTGAACGCCCAGAATCAAACAAAGGCTGCACTAGTTCTTATTCTTGAACAAATTCTTAGTGACTTTGATCGAACAAACTGCATGCCAGATGATGCATAACGATCATTGATGGAGTTGATACACGGATCACTCATGCAGGTGAAGCGAGCTTTCGAAACAGGTTGTGGTGCTGTGGAACGCACGGATAACCTGCTTGTTTATGAATAAATCCCAATACATTACCATGTTAATCCAACCATTGGAGCATCAGCTTCTATTCACTTTAGTGTTGTGTATTAGTCGATATCGGGGTTAAAATATTCGTTTTCATCAACCTCTACCTTCTAAATCAAACAAAAAGATTACCGA
Source organism: Apolygus lucorum (assembly GCA_009739505.2). Taxonomy (NCBI): domain Eukaryota; kingdom Metazoa; phylum Arthropoda; class Insecta; order Hemiptera; family Miridae; genus Apolygus; species Apolygus lucorum. Next base: position 14,869,518 of record CM019182.2, read on the forward strand.
AAGAATTCGATAAATGCTGCCGCAAGTAGCATACTAATATGTAGGGATAGGATTTTTATATTTGTCGGACCGGACATGTGATAGGCAGATTATGTAAAATGAGCTCGACGAAAAACGTCAGCCAAGTGGATGAGGCTCATAGCTGGCTGGTATTCGTGCACAATTGCATATGCATGCCATGATGAGTCATGGAGGATCACCAAAACTTTAACCCCCAAGTCTCTACCACTATTCTCTGAATTTGTTGATAAGATTGTGCCTGGAATGTAAAGGGAACCAGCTAGGGACCCCACCTCGCAATATAGAAACGTGCCATCAAACGGGATGGAAACTGTAGCGTTGATTGTAGTTAAAATAATTTTATGTTTAAGCATGCACAGAGACTGTTCCATCTTCACGATCTTCACATATTTTCGTCTATCACAGGGCTTTGTGGGTACACAAACCGATTGACTTTACTTTGGAAATAATTTTTTGGTTTGAGTATTATTTCCGAAGATGAACCTTTGGAATCGAGCGAGAAAGAAATAGTTTTCAGGTATGTAGGAAATACTACTAATACTAATAATTATACTATACTATAAAATATATAAATTTAATACTATTACTTTTTGCAAGAATCGAATGGAGTGTGCGCCTAATTTTGGTTTCAGTAATGAAATTTGGACTTGACCAAGAAAAAAATTTTTCTAACACCCCCTGAAAATTTGTTAGTTTACGTTTCAAGGTACGTAGAATCCAAAAATCCAATAAAAATTTGGTACGTACGCGGCACTTTCCCCACTTGGCATTGACCAATTTTGATAAAATTCGGTATGTAGGCTCCATTTGGGGTCTAGTTGTGCCCCAAACATTTTGGTTAATTTAGGTGACTTCTAAGGGTCCAAAAATGAATTTTGAAATTTGAAAACCCCCTGACTCAAAAAATTTTGATATAAAGGTATTGTTTCTCCATCAATTTAAGATTCTATAGAATTTTTCTGAGACCACGCTGAGCCCAGTAGGACAAACTGTTCGCTCCCTAAGAGAATTTAAGGGTTGGATGTACGATAAATCGGAAACACGAGTGTGAATCGCAAGAGAGGCCTAATCTCCGTTCAAATTTTAGCTGACCGAAATGCGATCGATGTTTTTTTGGTTTATTATTTTCAATAATGAACCTTTGGAATCGACCAAGAAAATTTTTTTTCAACACCCCCTCAAAATTTGATTTACGTTTCAAGGTACGTAGAATCCAAAAATCGAATAAAAATTTGGCCGTCCGTCCGCCGTACGCCGTGCACGGCACTTTCCCCACTCAGCATTGACTGATTTTGATGAAATTTGGGATGTCTAGTTGTGCCCCGAAGATTTTGGTTGATGTAGGTCACTTCTAAGGGTTCCAAAATCAATTTTGAAATTTTGAAAACGCCCTAACTCAAAAAATGTTGATATAAAGGTATTGTTTTTCCTTCAATTTAAGATTCTATAGAATTTTTTGAGACCACCCGGAGCTCTGTAGGACAAACCATTCGCTCACTACGAGAATTTAAAGTTTGGACGTACGATAAATCAGAAACACGAGTGTGAATCGCAAAAGAGGCCTAATCTCAAATGAAAGCTGACCGAAATGCGATCGATGTTTTTCTTCATGATGGATGGTTGGTGGCTTTGCAGACGAGTGATCAATATAGAAAAATAATAAACCATTGTGTAATAATTTGCAGCGTTTTCATGTTGGATGGTTGGTGGCTTTGTTTTTCTTAGATTTTTAACCAAAAGTAGACCTCATCCTGAGAATTTGACACTAGCCGTTCTCTTTTTGGATAAGTAGATCTTTTTCTATGATTTTCACAATTTCGAATGTTTATGACGTCACGCGCTCCTCCCGCCTGGGCGGGACCCCCCAGCCCACTGTGACATCATAATCATTCGAAACTTTGAAAAAGGTCTTCGCACGCTGGAAGGTCGCGGTTGGTGTCAAAATTCTCAGAGTGAGGTCTAGTTTAGATTAAAAATAACAATAAACAGTTTTTCCGAACCATGCGCACGCCCCATTTAGATTTTAAAAATCCGTGCTTCAAGCCGTTCACACAATTATTGGAAGTGATTTTCTATTTCTTGGACTGTTTCTAAGGAGGCCTACACCAATCCCCAATGGGGAGAAATTGTTTTCGATAAAATATAGACCAACTAAAGACGATAAACTAAAGATTCGAAAAACTATATAAACGATAGTTCTTGTTAGTCGCAACATTAATTTTTAAAAAATAAAAAAACAAACAACGATTTTGAATTCAGCGACGCTCGGTTGAATCAGCCTAGATGCGAGGGAGAGGAAAAATCAACGTTCCAGGAGGTACTGTAGTACGAGAAGGCAGTGAGAAGGATAATATATGTAGGTAAATTATACTAAAAGATCAGACTTACTTTAAAAAAAATATATATGTACAAATCCTGAGTCACATTACCCCATGGTGACTCACAACTCAATAAGAAAGACCAAAAATTATGCACTGGATAAATGGATAAACATGCACAGGAAAGTAGCGCATGCGTGATCAGACATGTTCATATCACCTGTAAAGTTTGGTAAATGTGTCCGTGTGAAACTGCCAATTGCCGTTAGCTGGTTTGATGAACCGGTTCTCGTGAGGTCACTGAAGGGGTAAGGCCAGTCGACCCGGAATTTTACCTGGATTGGTGAACGCTGGGAGGCGATATCGCAGGTCATTATATTTTTTCGGGTTGTGCCGTTGCGGGTGAGGCAATAAGTAGCTATGAGCTAAATCATCGGAACCTGAAATGGTTGTTTACTTTACTTACTGTAGGTGTGAATTTAATGGAATCCAAACCTTGAAGTATAGCTTGAAAGTTCTGCAAGTGCATGTCAATAGTGTTATCCCATTGCACGGTGAAGGATGGGTTGTAAATGTGAGGTTGTGAATTGTGGGGCTCAGTTCATTCCTCTTTTTTCAAGTTGGGAGTAATACACTTCGATGATCAAGGCACACAGGTTTTTATAAGAAACACCAATAGGAAGAGAAAAAACCTGCCAGATCAACCAGCAAGATCTCACCTTGGTACGTCAAATGATCTCGATATGTCCATAGTTAATGTCATAAGACCCATATTTGGTTCATAAAAACGACTGAGTTGGAGCAATTTACGTTATTTTCACATTCCAAGAGCCAAAAGCGTGGATAAATAGGTCTCATCTGGAAAACAGGGCCTAGAAAAAAGGTATTCACTTAGGAAACTCCCTCAACTTAGTTGGAGATGCGGCACGTGTTAGCATTGTCCGAGGGTAACCAAATTTTTTTAGGGGTACTTAGGTACCCAATGGAACAAAATGAGAGGGTAAGACTTTCAGTTTTCGAAGAGTTATTTTTAAAGCCTATGTAAGGGACAACCTGATATACATAGAGGACTTACCGATTTCGTATGAGATCTAGTCTCTTTGTGGGAAGGAATTTTTATGTTAGACCTCAATTTTGGAGGTAGCACCCTCCAAATCTAAATGTGCAGATTCTGGGTGAGGAGAGAGCTCTTAACCAAGAGCCAGGATGAATAGTTTATCCTACTATGGCCAGCTTGAAAGTATTTATACAAACAAGTACTATCGTTATTTTTGTTGCTGACTTATTAGTCTTGGTCCATTCATCACTATTGGATTCCTTTATAACCTTTGAAATTTCATTTGATAATTTCGGTACCACTGGAAATAACCACTCAGAGACCACATAAAAGTACTCACATATCCAAATGATCGCATCTGACAGTTCATAATGTAAGGAGGTCATCTTTTCAAGTCATCTCGAGCATCTCAAAAATTTCAAGAAGCTAATTTTGGAATTCAAGTCGTCACGTATGTTGTGATCTACAATCTGTGTATCCTTTCTGTGTTGTTGATCAAAATAGGTGTATCTTTTCTACTCTTCTGGATAAGGTGAGTAGAGCCTAACCATATTCATTTTATCAAATTTAGTCTCTTGTAAAGTCAAATGTGAATTATTGGACAGGTACGAGTTTTGTGCCCCTAATGGAACAGACTCTTGACAGCAAAGAAAACTTCGAAATATAAAGTGCTCCCGTTATTCTGTGTTGCCACCCTCCAAGGTGAGGGTTGAAAATGCATTGCGGCCACAAGGGGATTTTCTCGTGAAGGTGAGACTTGGCTGACTGTGAGATGATTCTCTCCCTTTCCCTCGACGTCGGATGAGAAACTCTTCCTTCTGCTTCCCCGGGTGTCGTCTTTTATCTGCGGGGACGGGTCAGGACGTGTCAGCCAGTTACTGATGGTTTCCATGGAGATCCACCCTCCTTCCCGGACCGTCATATCCCTTCTCACTGACAGCCGACTGCATGAGTAATAGTTCCTCTTCGTCCTTTCCGCGCAACGGGGTAAAGCAATTTTTGAGTCTGCTGAGCGCCCAACATTATGATGAACGTGAAAGTAGTTCTTCCCATCCTGAAAGGTTATTAATATGCTCTAAACTTTATTTAGGCATTCAAAATAGCTTCCAACCAATTTGAACTGAAATTTTACACTCAAGTTCCATACTCTTCTTCTCTTCAGTTCTTAAGGTACCCATTTTGAGTTTTTGAGTTCTCTGAACAATTTTCGTTCAATGTCTATCAGAAATTTTTTTTTTTTTTTTTTATTTAAGCGTTTATTAGTCAATATATCAACTAGTTACAATTGAGGTATTATACATCACGTAACTATCTAGATATTTACTTCACATATATATTACGCGTTTCTCATGCAAGTGTTAGTCCAATGACTTTCACTACATTAAAGTTACACTTCAGCATCCAAGGTCCAGTGGCTTGATCCTTTTTAGACGTCGGATTTCATGAGTGTTGTCCAGAAGCTGGATGGCTTCTGGGTTTGTGTGTGCTCGAAGCCTCTTTTCGTAGTTTCTCGCGTATCTTTTTGCTACCTCGCTAATAGTCTCAATTTTGAGGTCCTTGTGGAGGTCATCATTACGAATGTACCACGGAGCATTCACAATACTCCTCAGTATCTTATTTTGAAACGTTTGAATAATTTTCATGTTACTTTTAGCTGTGCATCCCCATAGCTGTATACCATAGGTCCAAATTGGCATAAGTACTGTTTTGTATAACAGCACTTTGTTGTGTAAGCTAAGTTGTGAATGTCGGCCCAGGAGCCAATACAGTTTTCTGAATTTGATTGTTAGCTGTTCCTTTTTCTTTTTGACGTGTTCTTTCCACTTCAGCTTCGCATCTAGTGTCATTCCCAGATACTTAGCTGAGTTGGAATATGGGACTGTGCATTGATTCAATATCAGCGGCTTATTTGTAATTTTTTTGTTGGTGAAGTTCACATGAGTGGATTTGGTTTCGTTTAATTTGAGGCGCCATTTTCGAGTCCAATCTCCAATAGCATTCGTAGCTTCCTGTAGCTTTACTGTAGAGGTTTCAACTGTGTCTGCAACTGCCAAAACAGCTGTATCGTCTGCGAATGTGGCTATAGTTGTTCCCAATGTGCGAGGAACATCATGTGTATATAGCAAGTAAAGGAGGGGTCCAAGAACACTTCCCTGCGGGACACCTGCTCTAATTTTGTTGAGATTTGAGTATTCATCTTCGTTTTTAATTCTGAAGTATCTATTGCTGAGGTAAGATTCCAGAATTTGGCAATATTGATTAGGCAACATCCCTTGCAGTTTGTTGTTTAGTCCATCGTGCCACACTTTATCGAAAGCTTGTGACACATCAAGAAATACAGCACTACACACTTGTTTATTTTCCAGTGCATTTTCAATTACATCTGTTATCCTATGGACTTGTTCAATCGTTGAATGTTTTGTTCTAAAACCAAACTGGTGTTGTGGAATTAAATTCCTTTCTTCTATTATGTTTATGAGTCTTTTCTTTAGTAGCTTCTCAAACAGCTTGGAGAGAACCGGAAGCAGTGAAATTGGTCTATAGGACTTGACGTCCGAAGGTTCTTTGCCTGGTTTCAATATCATGATCACTTCAGCAATTTTCCAAGATTGCGGAACATGATATAATCGAAACGCTGCATTTATGAGGTGTAGTAGCTTACGCAATCCTATCTCCGGAAGTTCTTTTAACACTTGACCAGTGATCAGGTCATATCCTGGCGCTTTTCTGGTTTTTATCTCATGTTTGACGCAATTAGCGAGTTCGCTAAATTTCACAGGTTTAATTGGAATACTATCCATTCTGTGGGGTTCATTCAGAACTTCTTCGCTCGGTGACTGCTGTAGCAGGGGGGAGAAGGTCTGGGAGAGATAGTTCGCAAATATTGTCACTTTCTCTTTTGCGTTTCTCGCCCAGTTGTTCCCAACCCTGATGGGTCCTAGAGGTTTTCTCGACGTTTCCGTGCCTTTAGCTGCTTTGTACAGAGAGTAATCCGTAGTTGTATCTGCCGTTAGACTTAGAATTTTTCTTGATAGTGTTTCTTGCTCTATTTCATCGATAAGTGTGCCCAATTTTTTTGATAATCTGTTAAGTTCTGTTTTATCTCCAGGGAACCGAGTAACTTGCCATCTCTTCGTTGCTTTGCGTTTCTTCCTCAGTAACTCCCTAACGGCAACTGGGTAGTTGATTGTAGTGCCTCGTGTTGATTCATTTATTGTGGGGGTTGAACGCCACGCTGCATCTTGAATAAGTTCAGTGAATTCTGAAACTTCGTTATCAAGTTGTTCTACTGTTCTAAGAGGTACATTCAGCTGAACTCTTGATATAATATGAGTCCGAAAGTTTTCCCAATTAGTGTGCTTGCTGACAAGACGGGGATCTTGTTCCTTCAGTATTACGTTTTCACTTAAAGTTAGAATGATGGCTGAGTGGTCACCAGACAGTTCAAAGCTTCCTGATACATTTGCATATTGACATGAAATTCCCCGGAGAATAAAAAAGTCAATGAGATCAGGTATTTTATTAATATCTGAAGGCCAGTACGTTGGCTTTCCTGAGGACATGAATTCACAGTTGCACACTTGGCCTGCTGTAAATAACTCACGACCTTTTGTTGTGATAAGTCTTGAACCCCACGCTGTATGTTTTGCATTGAAGTCACCCCCTAGGATAAAGCAGTTTCCAAGCAGAGTGAATAGATTTTTATAGTCAGTTTCTTTCAGATTATGCTTTGGTGGACAGTATATCGAGGAGATGTTACAAGCCTTCCCCTTCAATGTAATGTTGACAGATGCAACTTGCATAGTTTCCTCTTCCAACTTGTGGTTCTCATAATGTTTAATAGAGTCTCTGATCAGTACTGCTAATCCGCCTCTTGGTTTATTAGCTGGGTGTAAGGCATGGTAAAGATTGTATCCCTTGATATATAGATGAGATTGTCTAGTGAGATGTGTTTCCGATATCAAACATACGTCAATTTTATTGCTATGAAGGAAGGCCTCAAGTTCAGCGACATGATTGTTGATCCCATTGGCGTTCCAAGTTGCTATGCGGATGTTAAAACGTTCCATCATCTTAAAGTTTTGCTTTTTAACTGGTTATTTTCCAGTCTTTCAATACGTTCAAGCAATGTCTTGTTGTTAGAACACTGTTTTTCCATAAAATCCATTATTTTAATGAGAATTTCTTCCATTTTAGGAGATTTTCCAGCCACGTTTTCCTTTGGAGTTTGTTTTACACAGCTGGCGTAGGACACTGATGCCCTTCTCGCTTGGGTAGGCGCTTTGTTTGGTTGATTATTTGGGACACTCACAGGTTTCTTGGAATGATCCCGGAGTCTTTGCAATTCTTTTGCTATAATGCAACCTCGGAAATTTGCGGGATGCTGTTTCCCACAGTTTACACATTTAGGTGGTTCATCAGCACTAGTAGGACAATTTTTCGCCTCATGCCTTCCAGCGCATTTCACGCACCTTGGAGTTTTTTCGCAAAACGACTTTGTGTGATTAAACCCTTGGCATTTTTTGCATTGAGGAATCTGTCGACCAGATTTCCTCATTGGTTCTATGTGAACCACTAAATTCAAAATCGTTTTAATGTTATAAATCTTATCGATGTTCTCATCGTTGTCAAAGGATAGCATGTAAAGGGGGAGATCCTTCATGGTTTTCGTCTTGGTGCCATTTTCTTCGAACACCACACGTTTTTTTAGGTTTACTGCATCAAGTACTTTAAGTCCTTGATTCAGTAAGTCCGTCACAATTTCATCCTTTGGGCACGTAGGATGCAATCCTCTAGCCACTACTTTGATGGCTCTTGCATTCTTGTCCTCATAGCTGAACCACTCTATTTCTTTTTCTCTCAGTTTGGCTGAGACTTGTCGGTATATGTCCCCATCAGAGACATTTACCTTCCACTGGTCGCTATTAAGGGCTGTGACCTTACATGGCTTGTCTGTGGCTTCTTTCAAAATACCCAGTAGCACAGGATACTCTTTGATTCCAGAAATTGTAATAGGAGGTATTGTATGGAGGAATTGTATACCTTCTTTTCTTTGGAACTTATACGAGAGGGGGATTTTTCTCGTACTTTGCCCTGCTTCTCAGGAGGAGATTTGTAAGTTTTTCTCCTTTTATTCTTTACTCTGATCCACTGCGTGTCAGTAGCCAAATCATCCTCATCGGCTGTGTCTGTATCCTCTTCATCGCGGGGTTTTAAAGTTTTAGACTTTGGTTGGGAAGGCTCTGTTCTAGAGATCGTCGCCACCTCTCTTAGAACTGAATTCTCCGACTCAATAGCTATAATTTTTTTATTAGATTCTATCACTCTTTCATTTATTTCGGACAGGTAGTTACATAACGCACTGATAATATCGTACAGCTCACCTATTTTGTTCCGGACGTTGCGGTCTGTTGCTTGAATTGGAGCTGTTTCTTGCTGATGTCGCGCAATCCGCTCTTTTGTTGTGGAAATAATGTCGGGGATCGTCCATCCATCGCTTTCTGAGTTCATCGCGCCGCGGGTAAAAACATCTACACTCGGCTTCTATTTTGCTTTTGTCGACACAATGTTCCTCCTTCGGAGATTCACGAACGACTGTCTATCAGAAATTGGGGCTGAAAAGCAAAATGCCAGTGAAAATGTTAATTTTTGATAATTCAATTTGGTCAATGTTCTATTCACATATTAGATCTAACAGGGTGAAGTCGCATGTAGATTATATGAGGAATACTCAAAAACTTCTTGATATGTTGCTATGCACGAGTGTACATCCATCTACATAGGTGAGTGTAAATAAGGCGATCTCCGAACAAAGAGAGGCAGGTACCATATATAAGCGTGTAAGCCAAAGAAGACAACTGCGATGCGTTCTGAAAACGTTTTATTAATTAATCATTATGATAATAATATAAATAAAGTTCATTAGCTGTGAAGTTTGGTAGAAATACCTGAAAACGAATCGAAACAAACAAGCCTTCTTTCGGCGAAGTAGTCTCTTCCACAGCCAGTTGTCGAAAAGTACGAAACGAGCGAACAAATAAATTCTCGGAGAGGAAATTAAAAGTGATGACGCGCATCCTTGGTGACGAAACGATCATACGTGTTGCTTGTATAAAACTGGAGTTTTACATCCCCCCACCCCTGGGGAGTGGCACCAATTTGGAGATGTGAAACATGTTTGATTCCTTCTTCTTGTGGCCAGTATCTAGCTCAAAGATGGAGTTTGATATCTTCTCGATTATCTTTAAAGGTCCAATTCTTATTTCCTCTAATTTGCTCCTACTTATCTTTGAAGCATGATCTACATAAACAAAATCCCCTTCTTTGAAATCGTGATGTTTTCTTTTTTTGTCGATCAATTGTTTGTTATAAGTATGATTTTTAACCGTGTTTTGGTAGGCTATTTCCCGATCTCGTACAAGATCTGTTTTTGGTTCGAGAGGTGCTGGAATTATCGGACTAGTTTTTCCAAATAATAAATACTCTGGGATAAAGGAGGTAACAGAGTGATCTGAGGAGTTGTATTCCTGAACACATTCATCGGCTACCTTCGACCATGCTCTTCTTTGAGTTTCATTTATTTTGCAGCTGATTCGATTTACCTACTAATGTTTGATTCAATATTTCATTCAATCCATTGGAGGCAGGGTTATTTACTGAAGTGAATATGAGGTTAATCTTCTCTCTTTTGAGGAAATTTTTAAATTCAGCAGAATTAATTCCTGAGTATTGGTCCGTGAGAAGTGTTTGAATTGTATGCTTGTCATGGACCTTCTTTATTAATTTCACAAAGTCACTTGCTGTTTGATTTTTGGAAGTTGAAATGAACGCGTATCTTGTGAAATGGTCCACTAACAAATGAAGGTAGCGTTTTGAAGAACGGTTTCCTGCAAACCCCCCTATCGTATCAAGGGAAACGATCTCAAAAGGTGCTCTTGCTGGTCCAAGTTTTGATAAAAATCCGTAAGCACAGGGTGTTCGGGTCTTATTTTTTATGCAAATTTCGCAATTCTGGCAGTAATCTTTCACTTTTGAATCTAAATTTCGTGTGTAATAGAATTTTCGAAATTTATTCATAACATGGCTTGATCCTATGTGCCCATATTCTTTATGAATTTTCGCAATTAAAGCATTTGCTAGATCCTCTGAAATTATAATTTGTTTACTCGTATCAGTCATCTTATAGAAAATGTCACCTTCTTTTTTTGTACTTCTAAATCTTTCAATTTCAGCCATATGTTGGGTTTGGTCACGAGTAATATCTGATATGCTCAAAAAATTCACTGTTTTTATAAATTCTTCCGAATTATCACATTCTTGGAGAACTGGGTTCCTAGATAATGAGTCTGCTTCCATATTTCTTTTTCCTGGGCGATAAGTTACCCGAAAATTAAATTGTGAGAGGAATAGCAGCATATCACCCTATTCTTCATCAGATCTTGAATCAATCTTCAAATTTTCGAGAGGTTTGTGGTCGGTGATTATTTGGAAAGTTTGACCGACCAACCAATGCTGCCAGAATTTTATGGCCTCTTTCATTGCTAGGCATTCCAAGTAAATTGCTTTATTTTTTTTCTGATAGTCCTTCAGCTTTTTTGAGAAATACGCTACCGGCTTAATTGTATTGTTTTCTTGAAGCTGCTTAAGTACCGCTCCAACTCCCTCTCCACTTGCATCAGTTTCAATGATTATTTTTAGTTTTGGGTCGAAAATTGCTAAAATTGGTTGGGAGCATAGATGCTTTTTTACTTCCTCAAAGCTCTTCTGGCATTCGTCTGTCCATTCAAGATTCGTATTTTTTCGTAGAAGATTGTGAAGAGGCTCTAGCAGAGTTGAACTGTTTGGTATATATTTGTGGTAGAAATTGACTTTTCCTAGGAACTGGCGAACATTTTTTTTTGTTTTTGGAATGGGAAACTTTTGTATGGCTGCCATGTTATCTCCCCCAAGTGGGCGGACTGTATTTTCAGAGAGAATATGACATATCCTAGATATTTAACTTCATTTTTAGCAAACATTGTCCTAGATATTTAACTTCATTTTTAGCAAAATTACACTTCGTGATCTTTAGCCGAAATCCTTCCCTGCAAATCGCATCCAAAAGTTTATGTAGGTGTTTTATATGATCTGTAAATGTTTGGGAAAAAATTAATATGTCGTCCATGTAGCAAACTGAAAATTCCTTCAAGTTATTCCGTCTTAAGATTGTGTTTAAAATACGTTGAAAAATTGATGGGGAGGTTTTTAATCCAAACGGAAGGCATTTCCATTGCCAGTGTCCGTCTTGAGTCACGAATGCAGTTTTGTATCGATCCTTCATTCGAATAGGTATCGACCAGAAGGCTGAATTTATGTCCAATGCTGTGAACCAACGGCAACCTCTTGTTTTTGCGATGAGTTCATCAATTAAAGGGAAAGGTTGTGGTTCAGGCACTACTAAACGGTTCAACTCTCGGAAATCGGTACATAATCTGTTCTTTTTGTTTTCTTCTCGTTTGTATGCCAGTGTTACAGGCGAAGCAAAAGGTGAAGTAGATTCCTCAATTAAATCTGCTTTTAATAATTGAGATATCTGATTTTCAATTTCTTGTTGGTCTGGAATGCTACAACGGTATGGCTTTCTTGAAACAAACTTATGTTCGAACAATTGTATATGTGCCTCGTGATCTTTTACTTGTCCCACATCTTTCACTTGTCATTCATCTTCAAAAGTATTCAATATTTTAATGACCTGCCAAAAGAGATAAAGGAAACACAAAACTATAGTACCTTTAAGAAAAGTCAAGGAACATTTATTTTTAAAATATTAGCACCAGCGCACATTAATTCTGTAAATTAATTACATATATTTTGTCATTTAATTACTCCTATATTATTTTGTTTTATTACGCAGATGTATAACTATTTTATTCTTTACTAATTTGTATCTGGTTAGGTGGAAGAATGGTCGACAATACGACCAAATCTTGCCAGATTTTGAAAATAAATCGATATCAATCAATCAATCAATCACATCAAATTTGTGTTTTGCGAAGATGCCATTAAATTTGTAAATTAAGTTCTCAATTTCTTGTCTTTTGGTTGAATCAAGATGGTCAACTTTTGCCTCAAAATTACTGACATCTATGCCCTCATTGTAATTTACATAGATACCTTGAAGTCCTTCTATTTTCTGATCATAGTTTTCGACATTGTCTTTGTTGTGTTCTTCAGGGAGGGTCTGATATAGATGCAATTTACAATCTAAGTTCAAGTAAAAACTGACAATTAGGTCCAGGCCCAACAAGACGTCGTATCTAAAGTTTTCATCATTTACTACAAACATCTGAACATCTTTTTCTAAATTCATGACTTTCAATTTTATGTTCACACAACCAGCAAAACCTTGCCTGCCACCAATCGTTCGGAAGGTCATATTATTATCCTGAATTCGTAATTTCAAGTTCTTCACACATTTCAATGTAATAAAACTGATATTTGCGCCAGGATCGTAGATTCCTGTGCCTTCATTATTTCTATTTATTATGACCCCGAGAGTAACTAGTGGCAGCAAATTTAGTTTTTTTGATCAGTGATGGATTCATTAAGGGTGTCTTGAATTTCGACGTTATTCACAGTTTTTATACCCCTCTCCTGTTTTTCGGTAGATAATCGATTACGACATACTGCCTCAGGATGAAACCTCCCTCGATAGCCTAGATTGTTACAGATAGAGCAAGGCTTCTTGGTCTCAGTTGTTATTGTTGGTTTCTTTATTTGTGCGAAATTATTGGGAGAGAAAGATTTTTTTTTTTTGTAGTGATAGCGATGAAGGCTCTATTTTTCTCAGCTCTCCTAATAATTCTGCAATTGAATTAATTTTAGATCGATCAAGCTTGTCTTGTACATTGATTGGCAGCCCCATAACAATAAGGTTTATTTGAATCATGTTATCTATTTCGTGCTCTTGTTCCAGTAAAAGGCTCTGTTTCCGTAGAACATAATCATCAAAATGCCCTCCAACGTACCGAAAGTTGTACGCTTCTCTAATTTTCTTCCATCCTTGTTCTTTGAACGCTTCCCTCATCTTCAATTCCCAATCCGTGAAGTCTCTGTCCAGTCCTAATTCAACCAATGTTGAAGAGTACCAATTTTTGGCAATCCCCTCCATAAATAAACGTAAAATTAGAACCTTATTTACTGAATCAGTAACTAAGCATTCGCGAAGAAAGATATTTATCCATCGTCCCACTTCACAACTCCTACCATCAAAATTTTCTAAAACAAAATCCGTTTTTACCTTCGTAAGATTTAGACGTCGAGGATCATCGGTTCTTGGGGTCAGCTTTTGTAAAATATCTAATATCGCCGCGTTCGGAACGTCTGACGTTGATGGAGGTGGAGGGAACATATCCGATCTCCAAGTTTGGTAGTCTTTCTCTTGCAGGAAATAATCCTCAAACACGACGTTCCCGTCCCCATCGAAGTATATAGGAACGATTTCAGCCGGTAGAGTCACCGAAATTATCCGGTATGAGCCGCGTTTGCATAATGACTTCTGGACATTCCTTACTATGGGTAATTGAAGTAAATACTTGTGTTTTGCATTTAGTTGCTGATATTGAAACGGAAACTCGTAAATCACCGTATCATCCTCTTGTGTTTGCATCCATTTCAGACAATGAAGTGATGTTTTGGATTCATTTGGATTTTGCTCTACTGTAATGCAAATTCTTACCTTTTTAGGTTCAATAGCAGGTCCACATTCTTCCATTGTGGCGAATTGTTTCGATTTATAAGCGTGTAAGCCAAAGAAGACAACTGCGATGCGTTCTGAAAACGTTTTATTAATTAATCATTATGATAATAATATAAATAAAGTTCATTAGCTGTGAAGTTTGGTAGAAATACCTGAAAACGAATCGAAACAAACAAGCCTTCTTTCGGCGAAGTAGTCTCTTCTACAGCCAGTTGTCGAAAAGTACGAAACGAGCGAACAAATAAATTCTCGGAGAGGAAATTAAAAGTGATGACGCGCATCCTTGGTGACGAAACGATCATACGTGTTGCTTGTATAAAACTGGAGTTTTACACATACTTATTGTAAAAACTCCCAAAGCGTCACCAAGACTCTCCAAAATTTAGTACCTTCGTTGAAAACGTCGCATCTCTCGAACCGCATCATCCCTCAGCTCAATAAAGAATGATTCAAAGTCGTTGGGGTGAAGGCACATGTGCGCATTCTAGGCAACGAAACCGCCCATCACTTAGCGAAAAATGGAGATTCATCCAGTAACTTCACCATGGTGTCCCTGCCTCACACAGACCTGAAGGTCACATTCAAATCAACAATGAGGAAGAAAAATTGGCTGCTGTACCACGATGCCTACTCAAAATCATCACGGAATCAAAAATGTTTGGACAGGGGAAAATTTTTCTTTACCACTTTGGCAAGACTCTGAAGCGGGCGTAGCAGCGCCTACTTACACAAAATAGGACAAACGGACGGCAGTGAATGTGGACATTGTGGTGGAGTGAGATCACATTATGGTTATTTGCCCAGAATATTATGTTGAACTAACTCAAAAGCCTGATAAGAGCCGGCAAAAACAAACCGTAGATAAACACGTAATTTTATAAGAAGAAACAAATTTTATGTCATGGCCTGGAATCGAACCCAGGTCCTCCACGTTCGGACGACATACGTACAGTCTTACAGATGGGGATCTATGTATCAGGATTCGGTATCTGAATTAGTGACCAATCCTTTTAATTTGAATTGTTTCTTAATTTCTCAAAATTTAGAAGTGTACAATATTATTATCTAGATTTGTTACAGGCATAAGACCTTAGTGTTTTGTTTCGAGGGTATGTTTGAGGTAAGCTACTTAAGAAAACGCTGGCTATGAAGTGAAACCTAATGCCAATAAACATTTTTTTTAATCTTTACAAATATATATTTTACGTACCCTCAATAGTGTTTTATTATTGAATGAAAAAAAATTAATGTTGTGTTGAACCACTTCCTCCTCAAGAAAATTAATTTACCTACAATTCATTTAGCAAATTATTGAACCGATATTGAAGTAAGTAAGTAAGTTACTTTATTAATCTTCTACAAAACAATCTTTCAGAGAGGATGTAATATATCGATGAATTCTAGGCATTGATATAGTGAGACATCGCCGAAGAAATATTCAGTAGAAGAAGTTGCCTTCGTGACATTTCGTCTTAACTGGCTCCTTCAAAGAAGCTTCCGTCTCCCCAAAGTCTGCAGCCCCGCCGCATCAAATTATCTCACTGATTGATGGTGCTGCCGTCTATTTGACGTCGATCATACGCCCATAAATTATTTATGAAGTCGAATACAGGAGGAGTATTGTTCTCAAATTAATGTGTGCGTCCGATGTCTCGTTTGTTTCCCAATCAGCATTTCATCAGGGGCTCATTACCTGCAGCGACATGGTTGCAAGGACGTATTCAAAAAAGGAGGTAAACATACAAGAGTTATGAAAGGAGTCAATGGTTTTCTATTCTCGTGTGCAGTCACGGACACTCGGCAAGTGTTGTGAAAATTTGTTTTTAAATTATTATTATTATTTTGTTGTTGTTATGAAATGCTATAAACGGCATGATGGAGGAGGGTGCATGATAAATGAATAGGTAATACTACCAACCGTATTAATATTGTAAGTATGAATGCTGGTAGAATATAATTATTATATAAATATTAGAGCCGGATCTCACCCTACCCTTTCCAATAAAAACGGAGTTGAGTAGAACGTTGTCTATTTCCACGAAAATATTGAGTTACAAGTTAAATCGATTTCAACGGTTAGGTTATCATCAGTAACAAACAATACCTAACTTGATTGTTACTGATGATTACCTAACCGTCGAAATCGATTTAACTTGTAACTCATTATTTTCGTGGAAATAGACAACGTTCTACTCAACTCCATTTTTATTAAAATGGTTTTCCACAATCTCATCGCGAGTGATTTTATTCGTATACCCTTTCCAGCTATTCCAGTGAAGTCTCCATCCGCACTGCTGTCCCAGGACTTGCTCCCAGTACCAATCCACAGAGATGTCAGTCCCCCAACATGGAAACATGGAAAATTACAGTGCCCTAAGCCATTACCCCTCTTGCATCAGACCATGATAGCTTCTGCTAGATCTTTTAATGTCCGATGGAATGACTTCAAGTCTTCATTATGCCCTTGAGCCCTAGTTTGCAGTCAAGATTTCGTGTCGTCTGTTTTCGATTACCAAACTTCATATCAAGAGCATTGACTAGGTCATAGTAAGTACACCATATCTGGACCCAACTAACTATATGTCAATAACGTCAGTGGAGGACCTTTGAGAAGAACTCCCAGCATCGCAGCCATTTCATCATTATTCCACCCATACTTTCGTAGCCATCTGCTCATTTCTTCTCTTAAAGTTGTGGTTTCAACTTCAATTTGGTACATAATAATGAATAGCTTCCTGATCCCCATACCCGGTGGCCTCCACATAATTCATCATCCTATTACAACTAGAGATAATGTGTGATTATTATAGTGACAATTCTATGCAAAGGGTCATATCAAAGGCAACCATTTCTGATGTTAACATTCAAACTTTCTGCTGTATGTAGTTCTGTTTGACGAATCCATCATCATTCCATGAGGTTCCATAATTCTCCTTGAGGTCATGAATGAATGTAATGTTGAAAAATCTAGTATCTGCTAGAACCAGGAGGAAGAAATCAACCAATTTCCAGACTGTGGAAAACTACTGGGTGCAGCAGATGATTGGAGTAGAGGCTTGACTCATTTTCCAGCAGTCAAAGACTCCCAAATTGTTCAGCTTCCTGACAAGACCACATGTGAAGCCTACCTCGTAGCGCTTCTCGCTGGCCTCCTTACAATTCATCATCCCAATACAAGTCGGCACAGTAATTAGTAGGAATATAATAATCCCAGTGACGATTCCCTCCCTCACATCGCGGCCGTTGCGGCACCACAAACGCAAGCCATGGCCGCCCTCCGCGGACCACCCAGTCTCTTCATTGAAAAGGTCTCGGGCTCCGCTCGCATTCAACATCCGCTTTCCAAAAGCCTTTTTGACAAATCTAATAGACTTTGAGGCCTCACTGTGACGGCTCGGTGCATGAGGTCTTATCCATTTATCATCCTTTTCGGAATCACACCTTACTTTTTTTTCTCTTCTTTTTTTGAAATGTTTTGTAAAGTCTTTCAAGACGGATAATCTTTCAACTTCCGAGTCTGCAGGTTGGATTTTTTACTTTTCCTGACCAAAGAATGAGAATTGATGAGAAAATACCCCTGCCGTATGAACGAAGGATATCTCATTCCGTTTGGCCAAGGTTGACAGCAGAAGACATCTTTACTTGAGAGAACTATTGATAAACATCAACTACCGACTATCTTTGGATGAGACTAGCTAGTTGTACATGTATAACTGGCAAATTTTTCAATTTTTATTCATTGTAGAGATGACAAGTTGACTGTCAACTCTCAAACAGGTGATCTGACTTTATCACGTTCACTTCGAGAGGTTCACATGAGCTAGTGTACCAAATTTCAGAGCTGTATTATGAGCTGGAGTGACTGTAGGTGATCTGACTATATTTCGGTCACTCCTGGATGTGCAATATCAGCGACTCGAAAATGTGGAAAATTTTGTTCACTCTGCTGATTCATTGTTCCCTTATTGCTTCCACCAGCAACATCAGTTCATCGCTCATTTAGCTGATCTGACTTCTACCCAATAAATTCATATGTTCTAACAACCTTTTCCTATATAAATACATATTTTGTCACGTTTCTGGGAAAATTCTGGGAAGTCCCCTCTTCCTTCATTAATTTCCTCTAAATATCTCCCGCTCTTTCTTGGAAATTATCTCTTTGTAAATTTTTGAACTTACTGTAGAATATCGATTACTAGTATGAATATCGTCATACTGACATAATTGTGGAATTGTAAACTGGGCAAGCCCGTGAAAAAATAAAACCTAAAAATGCGAGCCAATTTGTGCTTAAGTAAGGAAATTGACCAAGAGCAAGGATAATATCATGAATATGTCTAGGTGTTATTTTCTCCATTAAACGAAAACTTAAAATGAACTCAAGTAGAAAACGCTGCAAATTATTACACAAAGGATTATTATTTCTATATAGATTACTCGTCTGCAAAGAACACGGCTTCGCCATTGTTATCACCAACCAACATTATTTTCGCTTCACCGTCAAGTTTATTCGGAAGAAATAAACGCTTCACACTCGATTCGAAGAAATGAAGAGTTGTGGGTGCCTTCAATAAATAGGAAATAAATAGGAAATTTGATTACTGGTTGCTACAGACGCAAAACTGAAGGTTACTCGAAGAAACGAACAAGAGTTGCATTCTTTCAGCTAAAATTTCAACTGAGATTAGTCCTCTTTTGCGATTCAAACTCGCGCTTTTTAATTATCGTAAGCGCAACCTTTAAGTTCACGTAAGGAGCAATTGGTTGGTACTACAGAGCTCCGCGTGGTCTCATTCGATTCTAAAAATGCAATAGGTACTATTTTAAATTGTTTCAAAAACAAAACCTTTTTATCAAAATCTTTCGAGTTAGGGCGTTCTCAAAATGTTCGTAAAAACATGTCCATGAGTTATACAAAAATATTCATCATTCTAAAATACCCGTGGTGGCTGTTGCAAGTTTTATTTCGTTAAAAAAAAATATATATATATTTATTGTGAAGAAGGTGTATAAGCACATGAGTGAATTTTGGGAATATGATGATAATTGCAATCTAGCTTATCGCAGATTAGAATGATTACATTGTAGAGAATGCTTCGGAAAAGACACATTTTGAATGAGTTCCAGGGTGGTTCCGCTAATGGCGCCAAGAGACAGCGCTCCAACCTTATTAATCACCATTAGAACGGCGTAATTAAAGTTGGTGCGATAGAAGAAGGAGAAGAAGAAGACGAGGGTGAAGGAGAAGAGTTTTATCTCAATCTTCACGGAACGCCGAGAGGGAAGTTTTAGACGGATCGTTATTGATTGAAACGAAATCGTCCGAAGCAAATTAGAGCGCGCGTACGGGTGGCTTTCATCTCCTGACGGTGAACGGAATTATTTTCAGGATGACAATAAGAATGTAAGTAGCTATAAGTGTGAACCACGAGTGGTGATCCTCGTATAACTGTATCGTAGTAACCATGTGAAAAATTTTACCTACTTCTACCTACAGGCCAGGTTCCCGACACCCGTGGTGGACTGAAGCCAAATTTACTGCTGGGATATTGGCAATCACTCGATTGCTCTTCTATGAATCACCCGTTTGTCCTTGTCCGCCTGCTAGCTTGAAAAAATACCCAGAGCAGGCACAACGGTCCTCAGCACAATTTGCCCAAATATTACTTGCAAATTAGGGAAATTGAATAAAATTTAGCCTCCATCGAAACTCTCATTTTTTTATAAGCATAAAATAATCAGAAGATTTTCATGACAGGGCGTTTTTTCAGGAATATTGATCAGTCTATCACCATTATTATTATTACCGTTACAGTCGATATCCATCTCATCGTGGTCATCGAAATCATTTTCAAGTTCGGTTAGATGATTTTCTGGCACAATACCATTATTTGCATGCTTACGTGTCGGTGAGAAGGGGCGCTTACGATACGTTACTCGAATTTGGTCGGTGCATACGATATAGTTGTTTCTGACGCTTACAGTAATAAAAATATTTTACGTTCGTAATTATTTTCGACTCTCGGCACTTACGTTCTGAATTAATGTCGGATACGATATTTTACCAAATTGGTGGTTACGATTCGGAAACTTTGAAGCAGTTTTTGAAGGCTTTAGAGAAGTGCGTCGCTTACGATAAGTGGATATATATATGCGCCTTTTCAAGACGAATCCAACGGTGACAAAAACTCAAAATCGCTAAAATGGCGCTTACGATATTCTGCCTTTCATGGGATGATATCTTCATGAGTTGGAAATCAGCTTCACTCAACCGGCTTGGTTTCGACTTCTCTTCAAAATTCCAACTAAAATTCTTGCTCTGGGCCCTGACTTTCAAGAATTGGCTCAACCCCAACTTCCCTGTGTGGGTTGTAAGTACCCCGAATTCACATTTTATCTTAATTGGACCATGGAGTCACTAGTGTCACCGAAAACATCTTAGTAATTCCACAGTTATAAGTGCGAAGAAGATGCTGAAGTGAAAAGAAGAATTGCTGCTGCTAACCGAAGCTACTTCGCATTCGCCAAGCTTCTAGGAGACAGAAATTTGTCAAGAGCGACCAAACTTGGAATTTATAAGACTCTTATAAGACCTGTGGCAACTTATGGGTGTGAGACTTGGATTTTAACTAAGTCTAATTCCAGGAAGATGGACTGCTTTGAGAGGAGAATCTTGAGAAGGATATTTGGCCCAGTTTGCGAGAATGGAGCATGGAGGAGGAGAAAAAACAGAGAACTTGCCGAAATGTACAATGAACCCTCCATCCTGTCCATACCCGAACCCTGCGGCTTAATTGGTACGGTCATGTGAGGAGGATGCAACGTGATAGGCACGTAAAAAGAGTGTTTGACCTCAAAAATGAGGGTACACGACCAAGAGGACGTCCCAGGGCAAGGTGGAGAGACGAGGTAGAGAGTGATATGAGGCGCGCAAATATAAGATGGAGTGATGACAGAACAGTTTGGAAACGGGCGGTTATTCAAGCCAAAGACCGATTGAGTCTGTAGTGCTACCAGAAGAAGAAGAAGAAGAAGAAGAATTCCACAGTGTCCCAAAGTATCACCAGATTAGCAAGTTTTAAATTGCAATTTAAAAATTAAATAACAGAGCCTAAGTTTTTAAACCATTTTCTGTAATTTAGTAGTCGTCAAAAAATGATGTTATAACAAAAGTTTTGAAAATGTTTTCATCGCTTTCTTCAGAGATTTTTGTCATACTTAACTCTATTTTTAGGCTTCCAATGGCCCACATAAAATTCTGCTGTCTATTAAATTTAAAATTCCAATTTAATTTTGGTAAGCTCAAGAGTTTCTGAGATGTTTTCGGTGACACCAGAGATACCATGGCCCAATCGGGGTTAAGGATGGTGTGGGCTAGACTCCAAATGACCTAAGCTTTTGTTTTTGACCTGGACGTCATTTTCAGTTTACTCGTATGTGGTAGACCCTAAATGTTCTTGTCTTCAACTGCAATTTACGGGCTTGGCCCAAACATACCTACATTCGTGTGCTACACAATCATATCGTATTACATAAAACACATCCATGATTATATTATCTTGTGAGAAGCGAAGGCATATGTTGATTTATCTATAAGTGGTCTGGTTGTCAGCAGTAGTACCGAAATCTGGGTTAAGTAGTGGTAAGTTTGCGCTTCAGAAGAGATTATGAATTAACAGGTAGCTATCGCTAATGTTCTAGGTTCGCTATATCTTCAATGCGTCGTACGATATGAAACACAAGTCTTTCGCTCGTGATAGATCTTAAAACAATGGAGTGCGAAACCGCGACTGAATCCCAGATTCATTAGCGGGTGCCTTCCACGACGGAGTGTGTTCCCAGAGTGAGATCCACCGTCTCGACGGCAGCGCCGCCTGGAGTGAAAACAACAAGTGAAATATGATGTAGTCGGTTGATTTATGGAAGTGGAAATGGTGAGTTGGGAGTTGCGAACGTGAAAACGGACGGTGAGGAGGGGTTGTTGTCCCCGTGGAAATCTAAGCGATAAATCCAGAGTTAGAGGCGGCTGATGCAGCAGGGACTAGAGTTTACAAACTCTCAAAGCGCTTTAGTTGGAATTCTCATATCGATGTCAATAAAAAACATTTTTGTATTTGCCTCCGTACAAAACCGTTTGCCACATTCTCATAGCCTCATATGGACAAGGAAGTTAATATTATAAGTAACCTTAATTTGGTCTTGCCTTCCCTCACGCAAAGTAAGTCATGCTGCTGTGTTTACACCGCAGTCATTCTCGTAGCGTATTTTTCTCAAAATTAGAAAATTTGACAATCTGAGAGACAGTAAATTGAGGTGAGCTTGCTTCGGTTAACATTTTTATTCATATAATTGCAGAATATTGGGTTGAATGTGTAAACTTGAACAAAACAAGAAAACCTCAGGAAGTCTCGTCGCGCAGCTGCCCAAACACCGCTAGGTGACGACGCCTGAAGCAAATAGTCCTGGAAACGAAGGCACAGACGTAGAGGGAGGTATCCTAATACTAAAAGTCCTGGGGGTGGGGTACGAGCTCGAGGAGAGGCAGGATAAAGACCCCATTTTGTGGTTTTTCGTGAAAACGGTGCATAGTTTGATAAACCATGTCCTATAGTAAATGAAAGCTGATAAAATTCCTACAACTTTGATCATAATATGATCATAATATGATAAAATTCCTACAACTCTGATCATAATATGATCAAAGTTGTAGGAATTTTATCAGCTTTCATTTACTGTAGGACATAGTTTATCAAACAATGCACCGTTTTAAACGTATATGTAAGGTCTTCCATAATCAAATACAATACTGACTTCAACGAGTAGATTAGTTTAATAATTAGCAATCAGATAGTTCTACGTTCATAATAATATCAACAAGTATTCCAATACACCGCCAAGCACTGGAACGTAAAGAAAAATAAGAATGAGGAAGGCAGAGGCAATATCCATAGTAAAGAAGGAAGAGCGGGAGGAGACCATCCGTATGTGGCAAGCAGAACTTGTCTGTGATGCCCGTGGAAGGTGGACGGTCCTCATAATTGACGATCTAAAGGCTTGGTTAGAGAGAAAACACGGTGAGTTGAACTATTACCTGACTCAATTCCTTTCGGGCATGGATACTTCCGCTTCTTCTTAGTAAAGATCGGGAAAGCCACTGACCCAGAGTGCAGATACTGTGGGATAGAAGAGGATGATGTCTGCCAAACCTTTTTCACATGCCCACAATGGGAGGATATGAGGACGAGTGAAGAAGAGGTCATAGGAATGGAGACAATCATACATTAGATGATTAAGAACAAGTCGAGCTGGGACGCAATGGCAGTATTTGTCACTGCAGTCCTCAAAGCAAAAAAGCTGGATGGAAGATGGGAGGAAGAAGTACAAGCGGTTCCGGGTGAGTCATAAGCAGAGGGAGTGGGGTTTTAGTTGGTAGGCCCAATGCTGGGGCGTCCAACGCTGTTGGGATGAACTTCCCCTCCGCTCTTATCCCTTACTAGCCCACGGTATCGTTTTGGAAGACCAACTTTAGAACGTTCTCAAAGTGGTCTTCACCCCTACTTAATGGCTACTGTGACCTCTCTAGAATAGAAAAGAAGAAGAAGTGTCAAAACAACAACAACGTTGATATGATAATAAGTTTCCCCTGAGGGCGTCGGTGGTCTAGTGGACAGTGTACCCGACTGCGATGATAGGATAAGAACCGTCTTGCGGGGACGCGCGTTCGAGTCTGGTCGCCAGCAGGAAGTTTTCTGTCTATTAGACGATCGGCAATCTCTCGTTCCAACCCAGGGCGGTGATGTTTGGGAAGCCATGAGCGAAATCATCAGAACAAATTCTGATCTCCCCTTAGGAAGAGAGCTGATGACGTCCGCGACGCCAAGAATGGCAGTCGGACGAAAATTCAACCTGAAATGGTTGCTTACTTTACTTTACTTTTACTTTTTACTAATAAGTTTCCCCTCTCCCCAAAAAAAGTACAGCACTCGAACCCATACATTTAATACCATGTATTGCTCTTGTTTATCGTCGGCTTGGTTTTTTTGGTCTTTCCGGGTATTTATTTTCAGTAGTACCTACCTAATCTTCGCTTCTCTTTTCAAAATATTCATCTTTAGGACTGATATTCGATGTTGGTTTTTGTTAAATTATAAGCCTTAGAGTTTTGGAAAGGAAGTATAAATGTAAACAATTATTTAATTTTTATTTTATTTTTTTTTTTTTGGATTTTTTGTTTGTGGCAAATAACGGGGTCTTCGTGGCACCAAAGCTTCAGAAACCACGCCCAAGAATGTTTATGATATGTGTTATGTATTTTTCGTTGAAATGCGGAGGTAATGCACTGACCTCGAGAATGCATACAACTTTTGGTTTATTATTTCTAATAATAAGCCTAGGTATGTGATCGTATCGCAAAAAATTTTTATAACCCCCCCTCAAACTTTGTCACTTTACGTTTCAAGGTGCGTAGAATCCAAATTTGCAATGTCCGTCCGCCGTCCGCCGTCCCCCGTCCGCCGGCCGCCGTCCGCGGCACTTTTCTTAGCAACACTGGACCGATTTGGTTCAAATTTGGTATATGGGCTCCATTTGGGGTCTAGTTTTGCCGCGAAGCTTTTGGTTGATGTAGGTCACTTCTAAGGGGTGAAAATTAAGGGTTGAAATTTTCAAGAGTGCCCTAGCTCGAAAACTCTCGAAATAAAGGTATCGTTTTTTCACCAATTTTAAATAGTGTTGAATTTTTAAACATTTTTGAGACCACCCGGAGCTCTGTAGGACAAACCGTTCGGTCCCTACGAGTACTTGAAGGTTTTCCTTCGATAAAACAGAATCATGAGTGTGAACCGCAAAAGAGGTCTAATCTCCATTCAAATTTTATCGGACTAAAATGCGATCGCTGTTCATTTCTTCGATTTGTATACAGTTTTGCCTTCTGCGTAACCAGTAATCGAATTTCCATATGAAGCTTTCTATTTTTCCAATCGAGTGTGAAGCGTTTAGTTCTTTCTAATAAACTTGATTGTGAAGGTGTGAAGCCAGTATGGTGTGGTAGGTAGTACCTAGCTGGTAGGTAAAAAAAAGTTGGTAGGTAAAAAAAATGTTGGTGGGTAAAAAACGCTGCAAATCATTGCTCAAAAGCTTCTTCATTCTTCAGATCACTGATCAGCTGAGTGAGCTCCGAAGCCATTTTCAATCCTATTGAATGAAAGTGCTCTTCCAGGCGTCTCCAGCATTCGAGGAGATCTTCTTCACTCCTCAGATCACTGATCAGCTGAGTGAGCTCCAAGACCATTTTTAATCCTATTCAAATCAGAAGGGTGATCTATACAGAAAATAATAAACCTCTGAGCAATGATTTGCAGCGTTTTTTGAGTGATGCATCATACTTCTTGGTGAACAAGCGATACGTTCAAACAAGTAGGTAATCATTATGTATAATCAACTGTCACAAAAAAATTGTCAATTCGAAGATTGAAAAGAAAAAAAATAGACGCAAATCTGAGTCGAATGTGGCGAGTATTTGAGTGCATTGTATTATTGATTTTTGAAAATTTTTCAAAACCATAGAACCATCCATGAGCTAGGTAACTATTGATTAATAGACTCAATCGGTACATAACATTTCTATAGAATTTTGAAAAATTGCCAAAAATACATTTTTGACTTTCAAAGCTAAATTGGATTTTAATTGTTCTAACAATTCCATCTCTGCTTAAATCTTACTTCTAGAAGGTAATCCTTAGTTTTCAGGAAATATTCAAATCGCCGCCAAAGGAACTTTTCAAGAGGATTCATCGTGCAGTGATCGTTTCTTATCGCACCTCCATGGAAGAAGATAAGACCAAAAGTGTAGAGAAAGAAGGACTTGAAAGGTGTAGCACTTGGTGACAGGAGTGTTGAAGTTTCCTGAGGGTGGATTAGTCCACTCTGACACGTGGTCGAGTTGGGAGAAATATTTGGCCAGGGCTGAAGGGGGTTCAACACCAATCACGGTGGAATCAATGTTGTCAACCCTTCAGTTGGAGTTGCCATAGCAACCGTCAGTCCGCAACCCCCCGCCAGTGATCAGAGAATCTCAAAACCTCAGGTGAGCAAAACATTGTTTTATTACATCAAAAATGTATATTTCCATGTGTAATTTCATTGGCTCAGTGTTGAAATATTTATATTTGGCTAAGTATTGTCTTACACATTTTCAAATAGTCAAGTTGTGAAACAAATTTTGGTTTACCAATTATTTTCAATAATGAACCTTTGTAAACAACCAAGAAAAAAAAATTTAACCCCCCCCCCCTCAAAAATTGTTGGTTTACGTTCCAAAATTTGGCCGTCTGTCCGCCGAACGCCGCATTTTCCACAGTTAGCATTGACCGATTTTGATGAAATTTGGTATGTGAGCTCCATTTGGGGTCTAGTTGTGCCCCGAAGCTTTTGGTTAATGTGAGTCAGTTCTAAGGATTGGAAAATAAGGGTTGAAATTTTGAAAACGCCCTAACTCAAAAAATGATGATATAAAGATATTGTTTTTCCATCAATTTGACAAAGTATTGGATTTTTAGAATTTCGGGGGCCACGTGGAGCCCTGTTGGACAAACCATTCGCTCCCTACGAGAATTTAAGTGTTCAGAAACACGAGTGTGAATCGCAAAAGAGGCCTAATCTCCGTTCAAATTTTAGCTGATCGAAATGCGATCGATGTTTTTCCTTATGTTGGTTGGTGGTAACAATGGCAAAGCCGTGTTCTTTGCAGTCGAGTGATCTATATATAAAAATAAACCATTGAGTAATAATTTTCAGCGTTTTCCTTCTACGGTTCTGGTGTCCACTGCACTAGCAGGCGTTCTACCGTATCATATCAGGAAAAATCGGTGATTTATTGCGGGTTTGATTCGGGCAAGCTGATTGGTGCATTGGTAGTATCGTCTTGATGGAAACTTCTGGACAGTAAAATATGATAGAGTTTCGTTGGCATGTCGGGTAATGACGAGGGCATCACAAGGCACGCGAGCTCACGGAAGATAATTGATGGTGTTATAACAGAAGAACGAAGACGAACAAAAGAAAAATATTACATCTCCTAGTGCAGCTTGGAGGTAGCGTTTTCAGCTTCAGCTGGTAGTGAGTACGTTTGAGAGCAGTGTGGTTCGAGGAGCCATCAGTATGATTAGATTTTTTCCAACATTCATTGCCTAATAAAGAAGTGTGTTGCTTAAGAAATGTGATGTATTTATATCATATTTTTATGCTTGTGAATACCAAATGTTAAGAATCATCAGCTCTCTCTAATAATATAATTATGCAATATAATGGAACGCGCAACTGGTCTAACTCCAAATCGTAATTCCTCAAGGCTTTCATCGTAAATATATGATATGCCATTTTTGAGTAAGTGCTCTGCTTTTCGCGTATTTATGCACGACTTGGAAAATTTGAGAAAATTTGGGGAAAATCGAATCAATGTTAGTTCTTGTCCCTGAATGCACACACAAAAATATTTGTACTGCAAGTTCTGAATTCTCTAGGTCACAAACTTGGGACAGTTCGAAGTGATTTCAAAAACACAAAATACTTATCAAATATAAGTGATGAGGGAGATAGTTGGTGAGAAACTAACTATACCGACCTAGAGGCAATGGGTCCTACGTAGTATCGTCCAGCTGGGATACTTGAATTGCTAGGAGGTGAGGGTCTTGAAAAATTGCTGGAAATTCATCTCCAACACAATCCACCATCATTTGTTGCAATTAAAATGCCGACCTTTAAAGGTCCGAACGACAAAGGTTTTACTGTAGTACTTTTACTGTAGGTTTTACTGCCTGGTGTAGATACCAGGCAATCAACAGTCAGACGTTACCCTTAGAGTAGTACTTAGTACAACAATTATCACCTGAATCTCAAGGTAATTATCAACACCACCTAATGATTATTCCACGTCTTCATGATCTTCTCCTAGACCTGCTGGCGGAGGAAAGGGTGAGAATTTACATTTGCAGAAATAGAGAGTATTAGAGAACAGTGAGAAAGGAAGATAAATAGAAAAGACACTCGGAGAATCGCAAGTCTGATGAAACGGAGAGTTTAGAGGTCGATGGATTCATTGATTCATTAACACTCTAAAGGGCCTACAGGAAGTGTGGTGATACCGTACCCGGATATTTCTTTCTTTCTGAAGAAGATCGGAAAGTCAAGGGACGACCTTTGTATATACTGTCATGAAGAGGAGGACTCAGCAGAACATATTATTATACATTATTCTTCTATGCTGAATGGAAAGCTCCAATAGTGTTTAGCGGAAAAGATAGGAAGTTTCAACCCAGAGATTGATTGATTGAAGTTTTCATTTACATAATCAGGGTTACATGGGGCCCTCTCTTCCCGTAACCCTGAAAGGTTTATAACAATATCCAACCTCGATCACTTTGGTAAACATCATTTGTAAATAAAATCTTGATATAAACATCTAATCTTCTACATTTTCGTATAATAGTATATTTATGTCCTGATTTTCTACGTCTGCACCTCATCACATAGTTTATTTATTTTTTCTGATTGTTTCTATATAATTCATTGTTAACGTTTTAGTAAAGTTGTTTTGAAATTCAGCCACTGATTTCTTTCAGATCAAATTGTTCTTCTTAATGTGCCTTATCCAGCTAACCGGACGTTGGCAATCTCAGCGGCGAGAGTATCGCGGTCCTCCTCACTTCTGAATAAGTCCTCCACACGCTGTATACCCGTCCACTTAACGAAAAGTTAACGATTGTGTTTACGGTTCTGATGGATGGGGAGGTGAACCGACAATGGTTGAAGAACACCACAACAGGCATCACTTTAAGCCCAATGATACTATAACATGTGGTAGAAAAATTAATTAAAGAGATCACACGTTTGAAAAAGGCGGGCCGCTATAAATGCACACACACTAGGCAAGGACTACGCCGCGGACTACGCCGCGCGCGTGTGTGAGTAGAATTTTGTAGTATCCAAGAGGTCCTCCAAGGGTTTCTGTGCATGGATACTTTTTTCAAAGACAGTTGGCTAGCTACGTTACGATTGGCTAGCTACGTCACACCATTCAAATCTTCAACTTTCCTTAGCTTCTCTGATTTTTTAAAAACATTTTCTCGACGAACAGACCCGATTACTGAGCTATACTCTTTTGAAAAAAAAAATAAAAAAAAATTGACTGAAATACCCCATTATGGCAGAATAATGAAATCTGGAACGTCAAGTTAACGATTGTGTTTACGGTTCTGATGGATGGGGAGGTGAACCGACAATGGTTGAAGAACACCACAACAGGCATCAACAAGATCAGGCGAGTCGAGAAGCACAAGTAGTTTTAGGGTGGTCAAGGAAGTACAACACTATCTGAATTCTAAGTTTTCAAATGTGCATCAAGCGTTTCACGCCACTCAAAAAACCATAAGTAATCTTTATTACAGTCTTTTTATAACAAAGGTGATTTTTCTTAGTGCATCATACTTCTAATAAAAATAAACCTGTTTCAATTTAATTGAGGCCACAGTAACCATCATTACTCGTTGAGACAACATAATTCGAAAAACAACGTTTCCATCCATGTTTCTTTATAAACATAGTTATGTTTAAGTTTCGGGTTATTGTTTGATGTTTGAGTCCAGAGACTGCAGTTTCGAGACTTAGAAGACTAAAGGAAACTGATCAAGATCATGAACGACACGCTCAACGAAACGGAATTTAGAGTTCAATCTTTTGCCGTTTTCGACAATATTAATGGTCTTCCAGAGCTAAAAGGAGGAGTTAATGACGGAGCGACACTTTATGCCTGTCTTTGGTACGTATTCATAATACTGGTGTCTGGATGTTCAAAACTGATGTTCAGCTTCCTCGCCCCGACGGTGGTTCATTCCTTCATGCTGCTGTTTGGTTGGCTTGTTGGACACGTTTTTGTAGCTTACGTCCCCAAAGAGTGGGCTCCTGTCGGTGTGAACGATCTTCTAATCGTCAACACTCTGCCCGTGCTGTTTTTTTACGCAACTTTTCGAGTCGATTACCACACCTTGGTAAGCAGCATAGGACTCATTTTAGTAGTGACAATCCCCGTACTGTTTTGTCACTATGCAGTCGTCATCCTGATCACTTTGACTGTTCTTAATGAAGAGTTCCGATGGGGTATACAGGTCATATGGTTGTTCGCTGTCGGAATAGGGGTCATACAAGTCGAACACTGCATCAATGAGCTGAACAGAGTTCAAGGACAGATGAGGATTCTTCAACTAGTTCTCCTTGGTGAACGATTCCTGTCCTTCGCCATAGCCAGCATCATCCAACATGTGGTAGTGCGATACCACAATCCAAACCTACCAACGCAGCATGACCGCTCCCCAGCTCTCCTCATTATGGGGTGGTCCATTATGACAATGTGCTTTTCCATCATCTACGCACAGTTATTCAGGTACATGTTGCGATACTTTTACAAAGATATAGTATCTCAAGCCACACTCAGCGTAGCTGCAATCTATTTCGTCTACTGGATAATGGAAGCCATTCGAGCTAATGGATGTCTCGCAGTTCTCATATTCGGAATCACAACAGGATACTCCAACGTCAAATACAGTTCAGCTGCCGAAAGGTTCTTTGGTAACTTCTGGAAAACCATCTACTATACTTGCGTATCGATTGTATTTACCACAGTTGGATTTTATTTGGGGGTGAAACCCCACTGGGTCATGTCTGAAATGTGGGGGTACTGTTTTCTGGTATACGTCCTAATGATGATCGGAAGAGCGTTGGGTTTTGTAGCAGCTTACCCCTTCGTCAGCAGATTTGGTTATCAAATAAGTTTGAAACATTTCATCATTGCTATAGTGGGAGTCAATAGAAGTTCTGTATCACTCGTATATGCATTTATGGACAAAGGTTACAGTCATGGGTACATTTTGGTTGAATTTTGTACAGTAATTATGCTTGCATCTACGTTTTTCAATGTAGTTCTCCTCCAAAAGTACTTATCGGTTTTCGATATGTATAAGATGTCCCGATCCAGAGTTGTAAACATGAACATCGCACTGGTCCAAATGAACGAATGTCGAGAGAAATGCATAAGGTCCTTGAAAATGGACCGTCTTATTGCGGACTCCAATTGGCTTATAGTAGACAGAATCACCAAACTTTCCCACCCATATGCTGATATCATGGAGGACGTTAGGACTGACGACGGTATCAAAGGCATGAAATCCGCTCGATTCATGAAGTGCCACCAATGTGGTGAAGAACTGGAGATCCCGCCGACTCAAGAGGAGTACAATGATATGCTGCTCGAGGCTAAACAACGAATACTCAAAGCCCAGTTAGTATGTTTTTGGAAGCAGCATGAAAATGGTACTTTGACCCGGCAGGGTGTCTCCATTCTGAGCAATCTTATAGAAGGAGCGGCTGTTAGAGAAGATCCTAAACTGAACTACAAAGATCTTCGGATTCAAAGGGAAGGTTCAGCAACCCTTAGATGCCTCAAGCATAGTTTTGGCCACCTATTCACAGTAACTTCTGTTACTCACCGTTTCATACCAACCAACATCATAAGAGCAAGCTGTTTTCGGTTGTGTACGTTAAGATCATACCGAACTATAATGGCAGTACTATCCTTAATTGATTTGATAATTATATGCGCAATGCTGCGTCGTTATTACCTCACCGACAATCCAGACAGCAACCAAAGTTTAGCTGACTTTTGCGAGATTTGTGACATGATCTTCTTCAACTTATTTCTGATCGACTTCTTGATTAACATCTTAGGGATCGGCATAATACAGTATTTTTGCATTCATGTCAATAAAATTGAATTCCTTGCAGGGCAGTTAATTCGAGGGAATCAGCTATTGATGTTTCTTCATACCTGCTACGTTAACGGTCGGCCGTACAATATTTTTTCAGCAAGCAACACGATTTTCATCCAAAAAGCAATGATGTTGGTGAGATTTTCAAGGATCTATGTCTTCATTGTGGCTCTGATCCCCAAAATAATGGTGATGATAGATCAAAAGCTGGACCAAGATTTGATACGGTACTATGACATGGGGAAGGCGTACTTGATATCTCTGAATCGGGTTTCTTATTTCCTCAACCATATTGCAGACAACGAAAGAGTTTACCACGAGCTTATAAGAGAGGTCGAAGCGGATCGCCATTTGGTGACCAGAGAATTGGGTTTGATTCAGAAAGACAGGCCTACTATCGCAGTGAGCAACAAAACTTTGCATGCAATACGCCATGTCATCATAATCATGGGGGATTGCATATCAAGTATGAAGGACGAAGGTTTGTTGGATCCTGCTGAAAACAGAAGTCTTTCGGGCTCTCTCGAAAAAGTAAAGAAACGATTGCTGAGATTCAATTTGGTTCAGCCCAGCTTACCTGACAAAATCTTATTTGATGTTCCGTGGCTGTGTGGAGACAAGGAAACCGCAATTTTCTTCCTGAAACATGCAAAAATGTCGACTTTTGAGGAGAGAGAGAAAATAATTTATTACGGCGATGATGCTCTTGGACTTTACATACTGATATCTGGCATGATTAGGTGCAATTACGTTACTTCAGCAGAGGCTGTAAATAGAGTTCGGAGTTTAGGAGGACTTCCAAATTGTGATTACTTCACTAAGCTCGAATTTGGAGTGAATCAGACTGAATTGGTGGTGAGTGGGAATATGTTGGGAGAATTGGGTATGGTGACTGGACGGAGGTACGACATGGAGGTGTTAGCCGAAACAAGAGTGCAAGTTTATTACATTCCCGTGGAAGATTTTGAAGGTGGTCACTCATGGTTCGAGCAATTCGAGTCTCATACAAGCCAAAATTTGGAAGTCAATTGGAATCAAGATTGCCGTTCATTTGCTCCACAACACAGCGCGCTTTTCAAGGATGGCAAGACTACAGGATATTATTGTACCTTCAACGAGGAGTAGTTCCGTTGTTGGACGGCATCGAGTCGTTGCACATGAGCGATTTTCTCGACGACATCATTCTCATTGAAGGCAAATTGATGGACTATGCGACTCGGAAAGTATTCGTAGCTCCTATGTGCGTACCCCGAGTGGCGTCACAAAGGTTGGTTCTCCCCGGTACTTCATTGTGGGAGACTAAGTCGGTAATACAACCGAAGATTTTGATAATTCCCAGCGCTGAAGCGGAAATGGAGGACATCATGTCGAATGAAGGTCTGTACAAATACGCCTACCAGGATGTATCAAGGCAAAGGAAAGCAGAGGAATGTGATACACAGCACTCTCCTCAAAGCTACATTTCCAGGTAAAGCTGCTGAAACTATAATTTTGATTATTCGTAGTCAATTCGAGGTTTTTAAATTTAATAATGATTTTAATTTAATTTAATGATTTCAGTTTAGTCCTAATCATCCCAAACATTCTTCTTGCAACGTTCAAAATTGAATCTGGGTGTGACAATGGCAAGATGCCACTCAACTTATTCAACTCAATGGTTTACTGTTCAGATACAGTAAACTACTAATCACGTCTCAAAAGCTAGGTGATATCCCCCTACCGGCTCAACTTTTGAAGTTGTAAGTGTATGATTAGCATAATTTCGATTGAAATAACTAAAAGTGTAGGTGGAATGGCTCTGACAATCACTGATCTTATGATAGAGAAACAAAACTTTTAGATGCCTTTTAAGGTGGTCATCAATGATAGAGACCACTGGAAAAAGGGGGTGCCCAACCTTGCACCGGGCTCTCTTGTGTGGTACAGAGATGGATCAGTAATGTGTGGAAGATTTGGCATAGGCCCTTTGGCCAGCCTTGTAAAGTCTCTTGGGACGAATGCTATAATCTTTCAGGCAGAGGTCCATGCAATTCAGCTGTGCGCTGAAGAAATGCTCAACAAGCATCTCAACAGAGCCAAAGTGTACATTTTGTCAGACAGTCAGGCTGCTCTGATAGCCATTGCTTCATGCACTATAAGCTCGAAGCTGGTCTGGGAATGCCTGAATGCCTTCAAAACTGTGGCCCAGAACAACCAGGACCCATCTCTGGAATCCTGGACATGAAGGCTCAGAGTCCCTGCCGCAACCAATACTGGCAACCATCAAAAGCAGCTTACAGAATGTGGTTAACAACTGGGAAAGAATTGAGCGAGTAAAATACTGGCAGAACCTCCCAGGCCTGAGACAGGCAACACTATTTGTGACTTTCTCTCAGAAACGGGCTAAAGAAATCAAAGTTATGCTTAGGAAGGACATCGGAATACTCTGCTCAGGGTCTGCTAACAGGTCACTGCCCACTTCGTTATGATCTAAAGAATAGGCAAACTAACAACGGACATCTGCCGCTTCTGTGAAATGGAAACGAAAGATGCCGAACATATCATGTGCTACTGTGTAGCACTGGGTCGAGCTAGGTACACAATCCTCTTAAGTGATGGCCTTAGCTACTGACACCATTCCTAAGGTTGCATATACTGATCTTCTCTGCTTTGCCAAAAAGTGGGGGAGAAGTGGTTTTCAGTAAGCCCTTATTAGTGGGCTAACATAGCCAGGAGGCATTCCACAATAGACCTCGTTAGGTCGCAGTGGAAGGAGTTTGTATATCAACCCATTTAAGATCTCCTGATAATTGAAAAAAAAAAAAATAACCTCACCACTTGGAACACCTTCAACATCCATGAGCAAGGAGCCTATGAAATGGTACTAAGAGCTTGGGTTCAATTCCCATCTATTTTTTCTCCCCATTTTTTCGTGTTTCGAAGTGAATTTGTAGTTGACGAACTGCAATGTAGACTAAATAAATTAGACAGAATAGGTGGGGCGAAGTTTCCCTTTGGGGAAAGCTCCCGCACCATTCGTGATAGGGCATAATTTTTGAAAATTTCAGACACTTCCATGGTATTTCTCCAGAAGTTATGGATTCTAGACGTTCTAAAAACTTGTTGAAGTCGCGCTGGCTTATCATTTTAAATGGAATAAGTTTGAATTTGCAGGAATTCAACCGTTTGAGCCTGCGGGAACTTCCCTCCACCTACTTTACTTGTACTCAACATCGAAATAATCGTTATCACGTTCCTTCCAGGTTGGTTCAGGCTCAAAGAAGAAGGAGGATGATCACTCAATTCATGGACTACATGCCTACGGCCGACGGGGCTGTGGAAGGACTTCCAGTTTCATCTACGTTCATCGAAAAGGGAGAGAAACGGAGAATGGTGAAACCAGGGCCCCATCCTCGGACACGCATGTTAGCGACGCAAGAGAGTATACAATACACGCAGGTCAGTTTAGTTCAGCACCAATATCACAATCTGACAAATACGTCATTGAGATTTTTTTTTTTTTTTTTTTTTTCATTCTGTATTTTCTGTATTAAATTATTTCTCTAGTAGTTCGGTATTACATACCTTATAAAGGTAATAATAGAAAAATTCGTGTAGATTTGTTAACTCTACTCTTGAGGACCACCCGTGGTTATAAATATTTAAATAGCACTTCTAGCTAGTTGCTGGCCCATTATGATCTATTTGTTCAACTCCCAAAATCATGGTGATTATTACTGACAAGAAGAAACATACTAAATAGGTAGGTACCTACTGGAATTGATCTATTGGTCGATTCTAAGGGTTGAATATTACAAATAATGAACCGAAAAGAAGTTTTTGTGGAATCCAAACAGTTTAGAGTGAAAAATTACTACATATGTTTTGCTCCAAGACAATTTTTTTTAAATTTTGAAATTTTGAAAGTTTTAAAATGAAGAACTGTTTTAATGCTTGAAAGAACTAAATGGGAATTTTGGAAAGCTGCTTTCTTAGAAAAATTTTATGAGCTTTTCAATGTTTTTTTCTTGAATTTGCTGTATAACTAATACTGGAGAAGATATGGTTAGTTTTAAAGTTTAGGCGAAAAAACCCCTCAAAAACACAAATTCTGCAATATCTCCCTCACACTTGTGAATCGGACATGAGTCAAGAGACATTCTTTTGAAGCATTCAAAACACCTCCCAGCGTAATGAAACATTATCACCAATCACACTTTACACATTTATGTAGGTACTAGCTGAAAAGCCTGCTAAAAGCAGGCATAAACAAATCGTAGATATGTGAAAAGAAAACCGGGGAAGAGAGAGAAGAGGGGATATTGCACCAAGTCATAGGCCGGGGGATGTACACGGGAATTATGTAGTAGATTATGTAGACACGTAATTCATCAAATTAGGGAAAAAATTTGATGTCACGCCGTGTAATCGAACCCGGGTTTCCCAGGCGACGTACACGTACGGTTGGGATTTTATGCATTAGAAATCTGCCTAGGGCTATCGACAGTACGGTTAAGACTGAATGGGACGGCCCTCTAGTGTGATTCTCTTTCAGGATATGGCGCTCGCGTCGCATCAAAAGTTTTCCCAGCGTTTTTCACTCTCAACAAAAGATTTTTTCAATTAGAAAACGAGGATGTATCCAGAATAAATAAATGAAGCTTTCCTCCATTGACCTTTCACCTTACTGGAATAATTTTCATCATGAAATCGTAGAATTTGGACTGTTTAAAGTGTTGAGTAAAAAATGAGATAGCTTCCAAAATTATCATCATTGATAATTGATGGATGAGTTATTAGAAATTCGATTCTTGGAAAATTGGAAACGGAAAAAGGTTAACCAAAAATAATGCACGCTCATTGGTTGTTAGCAAATGGATTATGAGATTGGTTGGGTATGTATATCGTATTATTCGTATAATACAAGTAACAACTGATCCCCATACAGTTGGACCTGTACAGTCCGTACAGATGGCATTATCAGTTCAGCAGTTCAGCTACCCAATTTACTGTGAGTCACACCAACCAGTTCTGTAAATTACGAATATTGGAGCACCTGTTTGTTTGCTTCTAACTCCAGATCGCTCGAATGGCAACAAGGATATTGGGGAAAGGTGGGACTAAAAAAATCGAAACCCAAAAGTGGAAAACACTCAAGATCTCTAACCTATGGTAGTTAGTTAGTTAGATGCCAATAACGGCACCCCGCTTCAATAAAGTACAATACTCGTACATCAAGAAGAGGCTTCATTATAATAAGTAGCTAAACCTCCAATTCCGAAATCGCAGAATCGTTTCTAGGGAAACAACAATACATAATTATTTTTGAGTATTATTATTATTTGACCACTGTATCGAAAGATTTCTGATCGACCAACTTGCCATAGGAATTTTGATTTCTCACATTTCACGGCTACGATTTTTTTCCTCTAGTCCAGCAAGTTTGGAAAACATTTTATTTGTATCAGATACACACAACACATACATAACAGATTCTGTGAGTGAAGGGACTTACAAGACACTTCACAGTGTTGATGATTTTTAGATGTATCTTCAATAAAATATTATTGAAAGGCGTTAAATAAAGAAAACATTGCTTACATGATAATGTGCCTTTGTTTCTCCAAAACGCGAAATTTGCAGGACATCGAGGAGCAAAGCGAAGTTGGCATTTTGAAAGACGAAAACGAAGACGAAACGTCGGTTTACGAAAACGGTAAGAGATCGAGCAGGCATCGGTCGAGCACCCGAAAAAAATCGTCGGCGAGGAAGAAATCGAGCGGTTTCAGCTTAGCAAGCGATCGTCTGAGCAGCTACTACCAGGGATTCAACCAGCGAGACACCGGCAAGAAGGCGGAATTGGTGGTCGTCGAATCTTCCGACGACGAAGAAGAGCAATTGAATAACAAAGCGACTCAGACGTTGGTACATATGCGGACAAAACGTTTGTCCACGCAATCGCCTTCCTCCCACGACAAGGAAACCAAAAAAGCGTATATATTGAACTAAATAGAGAAATTGTTTTTATTCATCCATCTAAATTTTAACTCCACACTGCAAATCAGGACTGATTAGAGAATGGCAGTTATTTTGACTTGGAAGGGCAGTGAATTGTACACGAATATAAATATTACACTAGATTACAAAATTTAGGGGTGGTCTGACTGCCTCGTTCTTTCACCACTTTTCTTATGGTATTTGGTGCGCTGAATCCGAATCTGACGTCAGTTTTTTTTGTTTATGTCGGATTTTCAAGATATAGCTAGTTTTAAGATTTTTCTAGTTCTCACTTTTCTTCATTTTTTAGTGAAAACTCATCTTGCTCAAAAAGTACTCAGACTTATAGGAAATTTCATGTAGAATCCGAATATGTACTTAGTTTTTAAGTAAAACTGTGTTAAACCCCCTATTTTCCACAAAACGTATCAAAAAACACCGGTTTTCAACGTTTTTTCTTCGGGTTTTCCCTTACATTTTGCCACTTGAAAAAAAAATTAAGGCTAAAAAAAATGTTCTCGGGCCTTTACTTTGTAGGGGGGACACCCCAAAGGAGAATGAGACCAATCGCAGCATCCTAAACCCATTAATATCGAAGGAATGAGCTTTTTCATGGCACTGAGATGATAATTCACAAAAACCGTTAGTTAATTTTTGAGATAAGTATGTGCGTTCCTAAATCTGTTTTCCTCAAATGGATTCTACATTTTTTATGCTTGTCACCTATTAAGAGTAAGACCGAAAATAGGTACTCAAAGGGGGAGTAAATCATAATTGAGAAACTCTTGTTTTGTTAAGTGATTTTAATTCAGTTTTACAAACGAAACACAATAAACTGCAGAAAAGTTAAGGGTGTAAATCTGTTTCATGAAGGCTCAGATGAATCAAAAGTTGGTAAAATGTTTGGTTATTCCTCCACCTCAGAGGTTTCATCGCCGGCATCTATGTAGAGAAAACTTCGCCGCCTGAGTTAAATCTCTTTTTAAGGTCCAACAATAGTCCGCCATCATGTGAACTTCCCAATACCCTTTGTACCGTTCTTCCATGGTTTTATATCTTGGTGGAACCTCTGAGGTGGAGGAATAACCAAACATTTTACCAACTTTTGATTCATCTGAGCCTTCATGAAACAGATTTACACCCTTAACTTTTCTGCAGTTTATTGTGTTTCGTTGGTAAAACTGAATTAAAATCACTTAACAAAACAAGAGTTTCCCAATTATGATTTACTCCCCCTATGAGTACCTATTTTCGATCTTACTCTTAATAGGTGACAAGCATAAAAAATGTAGAAGAAAGGAAAATCCATTTGAGGAATACAGATTTAGGAACGCACATACTTATCTCGAAAAATTAACTAACAGTTTTTGTGAATTTTCATCTCAGTGCCATGAAAAAGCTCATTCCTTCGATATTAATGGGTTTAGGATGCTGCGATTGGTCTCATTCTCCTCTGGGGTGTCCCCCCTACAATGTAAAGGCCCGAGAAAATTTTTTTTAGCCTTAATTTTTTTTCTAGTGGCAAAATGTAAGGGAAAACCCGAAGAAAAAACGTTGAAAACCGGTGTTTTTTGATACGTTTTGTGGAAAATAGGGGGTTTAACACAGTTTTACTTAAAAACTAAGTACATATTCGGATTCTACATAATATTTCCTATAAGTCTGAGTACTTTTTGAGGAGATTTGAGCAAGATGAGTTTTCACCAAAAAATGAAGAAAAGTGAGAACTAGAAAAATCTTAAAACTAGCTATATCTTGAAAATCCGACATAAACAAAAAAACCTGAAGTCAGATTCGGATTCAGCGCACCAAATACCATAAGAAAAGTGGTGAAAGAACGAGGCAGCCAGACCACCCCTAAATTTTGTAATCTAGTGTTATCTACGTACAGTATTGTAAAATGCGTCGTAACCAGCATGTCCAGTACAGGAGGCGAGCGCTTTCGACGTAAGGACATCATCTTCAGATCGTCTAGAGACACATCAGACTTTTCAGAATTAACACTCGACGACTACACTTGACTACGCAAACCACGTAAACGACCATGGACATGAATGATTATCCGACATAAGAAATTGCATGACACTCCTCCACCCACAACAGACACTTTCTTGGTTGTTTTGGAGAAGGAAGCAGAGGACGTCAATATACTTTTTTCACATCTATTCGGCTAGCGCTTTTGAGGCAAACTATGGCCCCTTTCTCAAGCCTACAAGAAAATGCTTGCATACGAGTCTGCAACACATTGGGACATTTTCATGTCAACACTACACAACAAGGTAGTGAAGTAAGGTTGTTAGTTCATGTACCCAAGCATCAAAATAAGAAAACAGTTGATTGTTCTCTACGCAACACAGTGAGTCTATTTTATTTATTGGTCACGTGAACAAGACTTGCTTAGTTTTCGTGACGATCTTTCAGTTTATGTGCCAAAGCAAAGACATGAAAATGTCAAAAAACAATTATTAATCAATTATTGAAGACTAAAAAGTAACCTCTAGCATGAAAAATCACGGTTAGTATAACCAACCAGTCAAAAATATTATGTCTAAAATTTTTTTAATAATTACTTTTATTAAAACCATTAAAAAATGAGCCACCAAGATTAAACCTATTCTTCATAATTCTACCTATTCTTGTATAATTGCGGAGTGAACATGGGTAGGTTGATTTGTTTTCTTTCTATTTTTTTAAGGTTTGTATGTGTGTTAGTGTGTGTGTTGTTCAGTTCTTGGTTGCTTATATTTTTATTGTTTTTTTGATGACGAAGAATAGGTTTAATCTTGGTGGCTCATGTTTTTTAATGGTTTTTAAATGGTAATAAAATAATAATAAAAGTAATTAAAAATAGTAATAAAATAAAAAAATATTTAATAAAAGTAATTATTTAAAAACAAATTAGACATAATATTTTTGACTGGTTGGTTATACTAACCGTGATTGTTCATGCTAGAGGTTACTTTTTAGTCTTCAATTAATTTTTTTTCTTTTAGGCTTGAGAAGGGGCCATAGTTTGCCCCGAAAGCGCTGGCCGAATGAATGTGAAAAAAGTATATTGACGTCCTCTGCTGCCTTCTCCACAACAACCAAGAAAATGACTACAGCAGGAGTACAGCACAACAAGAACGACGACGACTCAACATACTTGAAAACATGGAAATATACAAACTTCGAAAATTTGACGGACATATCATAAACAAAAACCTACTTGACACTCCCTTAGACACGATTGATTTCAAAACCATTCGACAAACTCATCAAAAACGAAAAACCCGCACCACGAGGAGGATCTCGTTGTCTTTTATTCTAAACTACTAATGCATCATAAACTAACCTGTACAATTAGCTAATAGGCTTATTTTTTGTCTCTCCCTTTCACTTGACAAGCCGGACAACCAACCTTTCACCACTTGGTCTCGTTACCTCGTGGCCCCCTTTCCTTTCTGATCCTTTCACCTCCCCTTCACCCAGACTATAGAGGGCGTCTAAAAACAAATCTCATTCCTTCAAGCGATCGATTCTACAACTAATTTTAAACAAAAAGTGCCTCTTAAAGTTTTTTTAACGCTTCGATTCCGATTTATTCACGATTCAAGATATATTTTCGTGTTATCGACCTTGCTTAATTAACCTTCAATCCGGAAGGAGTCCCACGGACGTCTCCATCCGTCAGGGATCTACTCACGTCCATCTCATAGCATCTCATTTCCAAAGTAATCTCAAATCTAAACAAACCGTTGGAAAGATCGTAAAATTTCCTATCTCCCTAATACCATGCTATCCGAGTCTCCCAAAGTAGCGGAAGCTTTGTTTTCACTTTTCAAGGTTGAGAAAAAAAAGGCTTACAAAATCGAAATTTCCACTCGCGTTTTACGTTTCAGACCTTTTTGAACAACTTTGGTTCTGTGTGTGTGTCTGTCATGAAATCCTTGCCACAGCCATAACTTCTACAATTCTCATCCGCCTTCGATGAAATTTTCAGGTATTGTGAGGGTTGGCGTGTAGATGGTCCCCTACGAAAAGTATTTCCCCCGGACTGATAGTAGCCACTGTGCATGAGCAAAGTGAATTACTTGTAACAGCCATAACTTCAACATTTTGGTTTATTATTTTCAATAATAAGCCTTTGGAATCGAGCAAGAAAAAAAAATGTTAACCCCCCCTCAAAATTTGATGTTTTACGGTTCAAGGTACGAAGAATACGAAAATCGAATAAAAAAATTTCCGTCCGTCCGCCGTACGCCGCACAGTGGGGCCGGAGTGGAAAAAACTCCATTTTTGCAAAGTGACTAAAAAAGAAATGTAATGTGGTTTGAATCAGGGTGTGAAGGACCTTCAATGTTCAAAAATTGTTTTCACTGCTAAATGGGGGCTCAAACCTGATATTTCGAGATTTTAAGCACTTTGAGAGTGGAATTTGAAAATTTCCAAACACGTTCTATGTGTTTCAAAAAATTTAAATAAAATGATATAATGTTGGATATATTTATGTAGTATCTCTAAAAAATACTAATTATTTTTCATAACATTTTAGCTTGAACATTAGCTCCAGATTTGGGTTTTTATAGCGAAATACAACTTTAGAGGAGTGGAAAAACCGAGCTTCGCCTTCCTTCGGTTTGGCTCATTTTTTTTCTTGAAAATCTGACCATTATCAAGAAGCTGTAAAAATTTCATAGCCGTATTTCACCGAACTTAGATGTAGTGGGTTAAAATGTGATTAAAGGTACACCAAGAACGCCGTCTCTGCCGTCACCGCAGCTTCAGAGTAAAACCCTTTCAAGGGCTGTGACTGCTACATTTTCCTCTCGAAATCGATAAAATTTCCAGGGATTGTGAATGTTGACATGTAGAATGTCCCATATGTGGGCTGTTAGCTACAATCACTGAGTAACGGAGTCAAGTTAAGGCTACATTGGTCGGATCATCTATACAATCGGGTTATGGATACTGGGAAGCTATGTGCCACACCCTTTTGGCAGACATTTTTGTTTTATTTTTTATTGGAAAAAAGAATGATGTAGATAGCGACGTTTTCGTAAAATATTTCTGCTAAGAGTCAACAAGGTTCTGTTTGAACAAACCAGGTTCTTCGGATTGTCATTCGCAGTAATGTGGTCAGTTCGTACGGTCGTGACTTACCGAGAACATGTCATCGTTGAAAATCTCTTATTCGGATTTAGCAAACGTTTTATTTGGATTCGTTCCAATATTCGATCGCTTACTATCCAATTTTTAGAGGTTTTTATCACTCAAAATTTTGTCAAAATTAAATATATAAATATATATTTACAGATATATATATCTACACATATATATTTACACACATATTTAAAGAAACCTCAATTCAATCATCTTTATCGTATCCTATAACCTCTAAAATGAAGAAAAAAAACAAAATAACACACACCCATTGCCTGTAAAACCGCTTTTCTGTTTTTTTTTCACACGCTATTCCACTTTGAGTAACATTATTTTTTTTCAAAATTCAAGATTTAGTA
Organism: Apolygus lucorum; assembly: GCA_009739505.2. Lineage (NCBI taxonomy): Eukaryota > Metazoa > Arthropoda > Insecta > Hemiptera > Miridae > Apolygus > Apolygus lucorum. Next base: position 14,912,945 of record CM019182.2, read on the forward strand.
CTAAAATAACAAATTTAAACGTCAGAAAACATATTTTTCTAATGTATTTTCGTATTCGGAATCGAATGAAACCATTCCTAAGACGATACAGTAATTCGTTCAAAAGATAATGACTTTTTTCCGCTTTTTGGCCATTTGGCCCCACTGTGCGCCGTACGCCTTACGCCGTCCGCCGTACGCGGCACTTTTCTTAGCAACACTGGACCGATTTGGTTCAAATTTGGTATATGGGCTCCATTTGGGGTCTAGTTGTGCCGCGAAGCTTTTGGTTGATGTAGGTCACTTCTACGGGGTGAAAATTAAGGGTTGAAATTTTCAAGAGTGCCCTAGCTCGAAAACTCTTGAAATAAAGGTATCGTTTTTTCACCAATTTTAAATAGTGTTGAATTTTTAAAAATTTTTGAAACCACCAGGAGCTTTGTAGGACAAACCGTTCGGTCCCTACGAGTACTTGAAGGTTTTCCTTCGATAAAACAGAATCATGAGTGTGAATCGCAAAAGAGGTCTAATCTCCATTCAAATTTTATCGGACTAAAATGCGATCGCTGTTCATTTCTTCGATTTGTATACAGTTTTGCCTTCTGCGTAACCAGTAATCGAATTTCCATATGAAGCTTTCTATTTTTCCAATCGAGTGTGAAGCGTTTAGTTCTTCCTAATAAACTTGATTGTGAAGGTGTGAAGCCAGTATGGTGTGGTAGGTAGTACGTAGCTGGTAGGTAAAAAAAAGTTGGTAGGTAAATAAATGTTGGTGGGTAAAAAACGCTGCAAATCATTGCTCAAAGGCTTCTTCACTCTTCAGATCACTGATCAGCTGAGTGAGCTCCGAAGCCATTTTCAATCCTATTGAATGGAAGTGCTCTTCCAGGCGTCTCCAGCATTCGAGGAGATCTTCTTCACTCTTCAGATCACTGATCAGCTGAGTGAGCTCCGAAGCCATTTTCAATCCTATTGAACGCAGGAAGCTGAAATTTGAGAGGGAAGTTCAAGGGAGAATACAGATGGTGGTAGGTGCTATTGATGGAGAACCAGTGATCTATACAGAAAATAATAAACCTTTGAGCAATGATTTGCAGAGCTTTTCATCCGATTTTGACAAAATTTTCAGGGATCATGCAAGATTAGATTTTAGACAGTCCCCTATGAAAATCATCACTAAAAACGTTGATTTCGTTTAAAAAAAACACACTTTTCCGTGTTCAAACACAAATTTCTCTCCTAAGTTCTATTGTAAAACTTTTTTGATCATACCGTTAGGAAGCTGAGATTTTGGCGCACTTTTTAGGATTACCGGCAATAGTTATCTCGATTTATTTGAACATTAAGGGCGTTGGAAAACAGAAAGTTTTCAAGAAGTTACAAAGTTAACTTTTTAAGTTGGTATATTCCCCGTAATATTCAACTAAAAAAATGTTATTTGGTTCTAAGGAGACAGGAAATGTTACGATCTTTCCAACCGTTCCTTCAGATTTGACTCTAGAAATGAGGGAACTATGACCGTTTTAATTATGTTAGTTTTAGAGGCTTGAAAGAATGAAATTTGTTTTGTAGGCACCCTGAATAAATAGAACGAGCGACCAACAAACTTTAGTACACTTGAAGATTAAGTCCTCACATCGAAAGCGCTCTCCTCCTGTACTCGACTTGCTGGTTACGACGAATTCTCCAATATGGTACGTAGATAATAATGTGAATAGTATGTTTCCCTATTCGCACACGGTACCTTTGGAGCAACGGATATTGAGTTCGTGGAGGACTATCAAGAGAATGGGATACAAGAAGTTAACCGTCACAATCTCGGTAAATATGATCAAACTCCAATTACATAGCTAAAAATTTATAGTAGTCTTCCTTTAGAGGAGGTCTAAAATATGGAATTTTTGGTATTCTTTTATTTTTGGGGGTATCGAATTTATTTTACGATCTCCACCAAGAGTAGAAAGTTTCCCAACAGTTGGTTGTGAGGAACCAAAGTCGATGTTAAATCATCTTCTGTGGAAATTGGGAAAATTTAGGTCAGTTTTCAGAACTGGTTTCTTGAATACGTGATCTCTCCATCACGATTTTGATATCAGTTCACAAATCGAGCTGCGCCACTGCTGCATCTGTAGTGGAGCCAATCGATTCCACACGAGGAAACAAAGTAGGGCACAGAAGTCTGAAAAGCATCGGTGATGAAAAGGATGCGGAAAGTCGAAGGGTGCGGTGATGCAGGCGAAACCTCGCATTGAGAAAGGTGAGCTACGGGGAGCCGAATGTATTCCCGAGGGAGCAGTAACTGTATCATTCAACCGAACGTTTCCCTAAAAGCAATTCTCTTCACCCCTTCTCTCCCACGCTTACCTGGTCCCCGAGGTCTTATCAACAACCCTGCCTTGTAAAGAGGGGACCTTCCTACTCGCTTCACATCCTTTGAAGCGTAAATTCAATTACCTACACCATTTGAATGACCACGATGGGGGAATTGTCCTCAGATTCCTATAATTCGCTGGCTGAATTCAAGACCGGCTTAACCCTAGAGTAGCAGACTTCCCTGACTCACAGTTATCAGTAGACTACGTAAAAACGACGTGTGAAACTGAAAAACTATTTTCAACACAAAATGGTCATGTATTTTTCATTCATTCAACAAAAAACGAATATAAACTCATTCTTCTTAGTAGGTATTTAACTTTATATGTTGAGTGTATAAAATAATGTTTTGAAATGAATATATTATGCATGAAATATTTTGAAAGAGAAAATGAATGAAAATTTTAGAAAAAAGAGAAATGTCTTGCTATTTTGAGATGTGGAGAAAAGGTGTGCTTCATTCTCGAATTTTTCATAATATAAATGTTGTAGAAAAACGCTGCAAATTATTTCACAAAGGTTTATTATTTTCCTGTATAGATCACCGTTGGGAGGGATCTCCCTGCCAACCATAGGTACCTACTACTTAAGGGCATTTTTGAAAATTTCAACCCCAAATACCAACTAAAGGGAAACGAAGGGTTGACATTTTCAAAAATGCCTAAGTAGGTAGTAGGTACCTATGGTTGACAGGGAGGGACTCCAAATAATTTTCAACAAATAGGAGACTACGTATCTTTGACGTGTAGGCGTTATGGAAAACCAAGATCCTGACGGAAAGAAGTCGAGATGAGGTATTGACACCACAAAGGTCATTTCACTGCTAGGTACCGATAGCACCACTCATTACGTAATTATTACGTAGTCTATCACTCTAGGGTTAGGTGCGAATTTCACGTCTTTCTGTTTTTGAGTCGATCTTACCCAGTTTTTTTTAGCTCTTTCTAACGGTATATTGTGGCGTAATTCGATCTTTGCCCGATCCCCACTAGAGCGCACTTGCGACGTTTCCCACTAAACTCCATTTTCCTGAGCTCCAATGCAATAATGGAACTTACAATATGACAGTCTACCATGGCAGGGTAAGGTTATTTTCGTATATACTGACTTCAGTCAGTCTAATTTGGAGAATTCGAATCAACTAGTTTATTGTTCCATGCAAGATGTGTAGGGGCGATTGTGGAAATCAATAAACAAGATGTGACAGAACCCAGACATTATGAAGGTACACAATTTTTACCAGGAAGTACCTATTTTGGTTTATTATTTTCGATACTTGATGAAAAATCAAAATTTGATGTTTTACGTTTCAAGGTATGCAGAATTCGAAAATTCGTAATTAGAAAAAGTACAAGTTCTTTGCAGACGAGTGATCTACACAGAAAAATAATATACCATTGTGTAAAAAATTTTCAGCGTGAAAATTAAGGGTTGAAATTTTCAAGAGTGCCCCAACTCGAAAACTCTCGAAATACTTACTTAAAAGTATGGTTTTTTCACCAATTTTAAATATTATTGAATTTTAAAAGAATTTGAGACCAGCCGGAGCTCTGCAAACATGAAAGACTCCATGCAGCTGATCAAAACAATTTGTTTTGCAGACCTGTATAAATTACTGAACCATTCCAATAATGAAAAGAAATCGGGAAACACATTGTTACATTCCGAACTAGGAATAAATTATTTTTGAATTGAAAATCGGGAACACTTGATCTTGGTTAACTTCAAATTTTCAATCTCGTGATTATTTCACTCTATTCGTGATCTCGGCTTATCTTAGAAGCCGACTATTTTCGGCTCGTACTTGAGAATGTCTTCCAACAACAAAACTCAACCCCCGAAAAGCTTTTATAGTTTGCGCCCTGCCCTCACCCCCCCCCCCCCCACTCCTACAACTACCCTCCGCGGGGCGCACCCTTTCCTAAACCCGAGGCTTCTCTCCGGGTTTCTTATTTTCTATGCGGCTCTGACGTGTTTGTGCCATGGTTGATTAATGATGCCGATACCCCCTCCTCACCGCCGCTCCGCCACGCCAACGGCCAACAAAACAACCTAAAAACCTAATCGAAAAATCCCTCCTCCTTTCCCTTTGCCGCGGCCCCGGCTTCTACCCTTCCACCTTTTATTTTCTTGCCAACTTCCCTTTGGCCCTTTTTCGGGAACGCAGGTCGACGACGGAGAAGGTGGTGGAAATGAGGAGTGGAAAAAAAAACCGAGGATCCCATTTTCAAAAGTTATTAGTGTATTCTGACGAGAATCTACCTGCGAGGCGAATCGAGACAACCGTGACTGAATTTATCAAAGAGTGTACTATGGATAAATGGCCTGTTGATGGACGATAGGTGCTTAACCTTCTTGAAGGCGCGCATTTTGAAATCTATAAGAGGCTGGTCAAAATATCAATTTATTCAGATCGAAAGTGCATTTTATTCATTTGTATGCCGAACCATACTAAACATTCATAATTATTGTCCTGATAAGTTCTCAAATCATAGGCGAAAAGAAGGACAGCATGGGGACTTCCCCTTCATAGTCCTTCCCTTATAAGGGCACGACTTAGCCCATGAAGAGCACTTGCTTACGAGTCGACTAAACTTCTCCCCCTTGGTCTGCCTACCTGTGAATTGACTATGTTGAGAGGGGATAGATGTACGGTAGGTTTCCTCTTTCTTCTATCTCAACAAATCAAGACTTCGTTTTCATGCAGTTTCTTCATGTTTATACTAAAATTACAAAATAACAGAAAAATTACAAAAATGAAAGTAATCTTGATGGAATAATTACATGAACGAATAATGGATTTCAATACTCATCTGAATCTATTACAAAAGTGTCTTCTCCGAAGGAAACGTAATACAAATAGGTACAAAGAAATACAAACAGAATACAAATTCACAAGAGAATGGTTTCGTGGCGGTGTCCCACCTTCAGCTAGCTTACCTCTCCCTTCAGTTCATTGTACATTGCATTCTCCTCTAATCCCATAGCTAAGCAGAGATGAACGTACTATGAATCTTACACAGATTTCAACAATATTCTCGTGATTCATATAAAATTATGCAGATCCTCACTCCTATAATATAGGATAAATATTATTTATCTGGCATGTAGATTGGTAGGTAAGTAGCTAGGTATTTACCATTGACCTCGATAGAAAAAGCTGGGTTAAAATAAATGCATTTGTGGTGGGTTTCAAGTACCCAGGTACTCTTTTAGCTGTCGAAGCAAGATTTCCAAGAGATAAAAGATAAGATTTTTTTTCGTATAATTTTTCAATTTCGGAAACAAATTTGTTGGTACAGCTCTAATGCCTTGCCAAAGGTAGGAATCAATGCTGAATAACTTTTCCTGAAAAGACGTAGATATTCTTAGAGGTATATAGCACAAAATATATTTGATTTTGTAGAGAAAGAGATATACCAATGCTGACACAGCAAAAGTGGGACCTTGTTTGGTTCAGACCCAAATAAAGAATAGATATAGGCTATTTTTGCGATCCTTGTTTGGTTCAGATCCTCAATTTTAAAGGGTTCCATCATAGATAGAGTGTATCGGAGATTTTTCGGTGTGCAGAGATCACATGATCATTTTCACCTGAACACAATGACGATACTAACATAGCGAATGTGCACTTAACTTCTAATTAAACGATAGATAGATGGATGAAATATTGAAAAAATGCTTTATGAAGAAATGCTTTATTAGGTAATCAATTAATTACTACTCAGTTGACAATTGACTGCAAATAGCCATGCTATAATCGTGGTCAGACATGACCGTCTGATGAGTACGCCGGATACATTTTTATAATAAATTTAATATTTTATTATATTTATTTATTTTGTTTATCGCCATTTATAATCAAATTTTCTTTAAAAATTATGCCAAATAAATTATTAAAATATTCAGAACAACCACAATTTATAATGAACATCAATAATGAAATTAACAAAACGAGTGACAAATGACTAGCAACAGATGGTATCTTTTTGTTTTCCTTATTTCATGAAAACCCATATTCAATCCGGGTTTTGTACCGCAAGTCCTATGCAACTGAGCAATACATCATCAACATCGGACTTCCAACTTGTATTGCATAATATGCAACATATATATATGTAATATAGATTACATATATTCTTCCCTATGTATATCAAATTTCCCCAAATACTTTTCCCTCGCATTGCGCATTGCCCGACACTTGGCGATAAAATGGTACGCAACCTCACCACTGCTGCATAGGTCACATAATATGTGATCTAATTATAAGTCAAGTAAGGCCTACTTTTAAGGCTAAATGTCACGATGTTTTAGTGTGATTCTGAAATAAGGGATGGCAGCACCATCGGGGCCAAATTTCGTTTACTCCTCAGTTGAGAACGGATCGAGATATTTTAGTTCCGCAAACGGATTTCTCTTCAAGATCACCGTAGAATTCCGGGTAATTGGTTTAGAAAGTGTGCAAAAATTTTTGCACACAGTTCCAACAAAAATTTGTTTAAATTTTGAACATTTTCAAAAAGTGGCCTTATAGCCACTTGCAGAACCTTCATCAGAATACGAATCCGTTTGCGGAATTTTTCTAACTTGATTATAGCCGTCGGATTCGCGTTTTTACGATATGGAGCGGGGTGAGGGGGGCGATCATGGGCTGGGGGGGAGGGCGGCGATCAAACGCCCCGCCGCCTGCCCGACCTTCACATTCATGTTTTGCTAGTACGCACCCTTTGGTCTCTATTCTTTTTCCCGGCCACCTAATAGGTAGCTACCATCAACCTTCCCATTTCCAACTTCTCTGTCTTGAGGTTGATCGAATTGGGCGAAATTTCCATAAAAAGCAAGACACATGAACAAATAACTTATGAGACACATTTTGTGTTAATTTGATTCAGATAATGGTTTGCACTACTAAATAGTTAGTTCTAAAATTGTGATAATTTCAGTTCACTGTACATGGACTAGTTAGGTATCTAGAACAACTAGTAATAGATGGTTTGAGGAGCATATTCTTGGCGTTTGACGTTGATTTCAAAATTTTGCGAACAGCTAATGACGATGAAAAAATAATTAGTAGTTAATTCACTCTGCAATAGTGTTGAAAAAGGTAAAAACACCTATTCATTATTTACCAAAAATTCAAATATCTTTGAAATAATATCAAAGTAAATCTAAATAAATTTGAAACTAAAATCCCCCGTGTCTGATTTTTTTATTCCCGAATTCCCTCTTCTAAGAGTTAAATTATCAATTCTCTCTGTTTTTAAATGTCATTCTTGATTTCAAGTAATTATAACGCCTAACACTAGCGAAGTGTTGAATTTTGAGGTAGTACTAGGTATACCTACTACTAAATTACAAACATGACTGTCCCAAAATTACCGTTAGTGCACTGTAATAAATAGCCTAGAACTAGTGCTGTGGTCTAACAAGGTAAATACCATACAGATGGCAACCCTACATGTTTACCTTTTCGGATTACTCGAAAAGTTCGAGAAGAGTTCAAGGTCGCACACCCTTCTCATTCGCTAGCAATCCCGATAACATCGGGCACTGTTGACGTTCGAATCCAAAATTGTTCAGGAAGGTCTAAAACGTAGAACGCGAGGGGAAATTTTGATTTCGGAGATATTTTTTTTCTTCAATCTTGAAAAGTTAAAACAATACTTCCACTACCTTGGTGAACTCGGAAGTAAGAAGTGGGTAGGCACCTTATCTATTTTTGCTCTGTTAATTTTTAGTTAATCATAAATAATAATTTTGCGTTCGAGTCTACTACGGTAACGGAAGTATTGTTTTCACTTTTCAACGTTTAAAAAAATATCTCCAAAATCAAAATTCCTACTCAAGTTATATATTTTAGACCTTCCTGAATAATTTTGGTTCCGTGCCTGTCTGTCATGAAATCCCCGCAACGCCCGAAACTATACAAAGTTAATGTCCAATTTCGATGAAAAATTTTGAGGTATATTATGCGGGTTGACGTGTAGACGATCCCCTATGAAAATCATCGCCCCAGTATCAATCAATAATATGTATAACATTCTACCATAATTATGATACCTACCTAACCATTATCTGAATCAAATTAACACAGAATGTGTCTCATAAGTTATTTGTTCATGTGTCTTGCTTTTTATGGAAATTTCGCCCAATTCGATCAACCTCAAGACAGAGAAGTTGGAAACAGTGTTGCCAACAAGCGGCTACCAAAACCCCCTGAGCCAACCTCGAAAAACCCCCAAATCCCCCCAAAAAAGAAAAACCCTAAAACTTAAGGATGAAATAACAATATCAATGAATACAATGCAATTTTTTTTTTTTTAGTAGTAGATTGTAATTCATTAATGATTTGAGGGCGGAGTGGATCTTGAAGACAATGCAATTATTGTATTAGCGATATACGTTTCAGGTCATACAGGTTTTGAAAAAAACATTAAAAAATTTTTTAAAAATAAACTAGTTTCTTCAGGTAGGGTACTTTTTTGTACAAAAAATCAAAATGTCAAACAGTGAGGTCGCATTCGACCCCCATCTCCAAAACCTTCTCAAGTTCTTCAAAACTTCAAGTTTGCTAATAGTAACGAGCGTGAACGGACGAATAAACTTCAAGAATTTATCAAAGTGTGTGCTTGCGAAAGATCAAAGATCGAAAAAAGTTTGTCCTCCAAAACTCCAAAATTATAGTCCCATTGAGCCCACGATAGACATTGGTAAATTCGGTGAAGTTTTTCACTCCATTGAATATATATATTACCTGCTGCTATTTTAATTGCTGATTCATTTTTATTCTACCCAAATCCCCCCGACTCGTCGGTAAAAACCCCCAAAAAAAACCCCAAAAGATTTCTCCCCCCAAAATCCCCCCGTCAAGGAAAAAAACCCCCAAATTTGGGGGGGGGGGAAACCCCCAACTTGGCAACACTGGTTGGAAATAGGAAGGTTGATGGTAGCTACCTATTAGGTGGCCGGGAAAAAGAATAGAGACCAAAGGGTGCGTACTAGCAAAACATGAATGTGAAGGTCGGGCGGGCGGCGCACAGTACTGTGAGCATGTATAAAAAATCGAAAAAACGACCATCTATTAGTATTGGAAAGGAGTGCAAGAACCTATACCCAGATAGTCTTTGAGCACGTACAAATAGGTTTCCTGTCCTCACAAGCCTCTTACGGATCACCAGAGGACAAGTTCCGCGATCATTTATGTCAACAACTCATTTCACTCAAAACGCCAACGATGAACTCCCTGCTCATTATGAGTGCGGATACCGTCATATCAACAAGTTGGATCTTATTGCTCTTCATGACGAGTCACGGCATAGGTATGTGCTTTATTAACGGTTATTAATAATTTTTGAAGTATGAATTTCCCCTAAGGACTCGGTAAAATCGTCACAATAATAATCCCCAATTTTTCTTCTTGAACCTTAACATTAAATAGTGAATTTCTCAAAAAGAGGAGGAATGAGGAATTAGAGCATTTGATTTATGTTTTCTGGCACTATCCCTTGACTCAATCCCGTTGGAATTTGCTGCGACTAGCCGCGACTTTTTTTTCTATCAAATTTTCAATCTTTTTAGCTCAAGTTCTTACTAATGGAAAGCTTTATGAAAAATGGAAGTCGGGGAAAAGTGTGGAGAGAAAAAAGGACAACATCCTCGAATTTTTCATATCCGAGATGAAAATTGAAGCGGACGTGGACGAGTTGAAGGCCAAAATTCATTTCTTCCACATCTACATGAAAAAATTGTGGGCCGAGTGTGGCAGAAAAAGTGCCGTTTTTGATAAACGCCACAGGACGTGGCTGAATCAGCCGTCTTCATTTTTTGATGCTTTTTTCTCTTTTGATACAACGAAAAAATTTTTCGTTTTTTTAATAGTTCAGGTTGTAATTTAATAGAACTATTTAATAGTTCAGGTTGTAATCGAGGAAGGTTCATGAAAGCATTTTCCGAATGCAGTTTATTAACGAAGAAAAGGCGTGTGCAAGATCTCGTCGCGCAGAGAACTCCAGAAGAACTGCAATTCGCTGCAAGAAGAGCATTCAAATTGGAGCCGCCTCCAGAACCTCAAGTACCTTTAATTGAGGTTCTTGCTTTGTATTTGGATATGGATATGACAGAAAATAAGTACGAACGTTTAAGAGCATTTGTTAATCGTTATGTGAAGAATTTTTTACCTAGTTTATACAAAGTTCAGCAGTACAAAAAACAATTTGTGCCAGCCCAAGTATCAGCAACAGACGTATCAGCTGAAGTTGATCCGCAAGTACTTCTCAACAGAACTGCTGAGAGTATCATCGACTGTGCTGATATTTCGGGTGACTGCAAGCTCAAGCTGACTTGCAAGTGGGGGTTCGATGGGAGTGCGGGCCATAGCGCTTACAAACAAAAATTCGTGGGAGTGCAAAACGCCAAGGACGAATTTTTATTTGTGTGCGCTATGGTGCCTTTATTATTAAGCGATATTGAAACTGGAAAAACTGTGTGGTTCAATGGGAAGGCTTCGTCAACATTGTTCTGTCGACCTTTTAAATTGATTGTTACGAAAGAAAACGCCGACTTGGTCCGTGATGAGGAACTTCGCATGAACGAGCACTTCAAAAAACTGTCTGTGTACAGAAGCGTTAGAGGTTCTTCCAGCATCAGTATCGAAGTTCATTTTGAAATGTTATTTACCATGATTGACGGCAGTGTTGCTAACGTTGTGTCAGGCACTAATGCTGCTGCTCGCTGCCTCATTTGCAATGCGACACCGAAAGAAATGAACAACGATAACGTAACTGAAAAGCCTCCAAACCACGAAAACTTTCGCTTTGGCCTATCAACCCTACATATGTGGATAAGGTGTTTTGAGCTTCTGCTACACATAGCGTACAGGCTTCCGTTCAAACAATGGCAAATAAGGGGAGATACAAACAAACAATAATTTGCAGAAAGAAAAAAGAAAATACAAGAAGATTTCACAATAAAAATGGGTTTGAACGTAGATAAGCCAAAGCCTGGTTTTGGATCAACCAACGATGGCAACACGGCTAGAAGGTTTTGCTTCAATTCAGCGCTCAGCTCTGAAATTACTGGAATTAACAAAGAACTGATAGAGCAGCTTTCAGTCATCCTTAGAGTTTTGGCGAGTGGTGTTCGCATCGATTCTGAAAAATTCGGGACCCTATTATGTAGCACCAAACAGCTGTACTTGCAGAATTATAAGTGGTATTACACGCCCAGCTCTGTGCACAGACTTCTGATCCATGGCCGTGATGTAGTGGACAGTTTTGACTTGCCTATAGGCCTCCTTTCCGAAGAAGCTCTGGAGGCTAACCACAAAAGTCATCAGAAGTGCTCGACTACATCACTCGAGGAAATCTTCAAGAGCTCACATGAATAGAGACTTGATCAATTATCTGATACTGAATTCTGATCCATTTCTTTCCAGTCACAGACAGACGCTTAAAAGAAAACATCAGAATAGAAAAGATGATGAAGTCGTCAACCACTATCTAATTACGGACAACTTCATTGACAAGACCACCATCCACGAAACTGATATTGCTTTACCAAGCACATCGAATGCTATGGAACTGAGTTGTGGTAGCGCTCTCTCTAGCATCAGCAGCGCTAATGACACTGATGATCTAGAATCATCATTCAGTGTAATGCACTTTTAAAATCATCTGATTATTATGTTTTGGTCCTAAACTTTTGTATAGTTGGTAAAATTTTACTTTTGTGTTCAATGTAAAATTTCAAAATTTTTCATAAACTTCTTCCAATATTATTTATTGTAAAATTTTCTTTCCTTGAAACATGAAGTGGTATGAAATCCATGATCAGACCAACTTTCCCTAACAGAATTCACCACAAATTGATTTTTGATCACTTGACCCATACACTCACAGTACTGTGCGGCGGGGCGTTTGATCGCCGCCCTCCCCCCCAGCCCATGATCGCCCCCCTCACCCCGCTCCATATCGTAAAAACGCGAATCCGACGGCTATAATCAAGTTAGAAAAATTCCGCAAACGGATTCGTATTCTGATGAAGGTTCTGCAAGTGGCTATAAGGCCACTTTTTGAAAATGTTCAAAATTTAAACAAATTTTTGTTGGAACTGTGTGCAAAAAATTTTTGCACACTTTCTAAACCAATTACCCGGAATTCTACGGTGATCTTGAAGAGAAATCCGTTTGCGGAACTAAAATATCTCGATCCGTTCTCAACTGAGGAGTAAACGAAATTTTCTTCATTTTGGTGCTGCCACGTGGTGGCAGATTTCACAACTAAACTCGGGACATTTAGCCTTAAGTGCCAACAGGTCACCACAGATTTTTAGAATCCACTTCATGTATTGACAATTTTTAAAGCTTAAAGAGGGTAAGTATTGGGAATGATTTTGGGAGCATAACGCCCTTTGCCCAAAATCGGCCATCATTTTTTGACCTATCTTATTTATGCTTTCATTTATGAGCGTTTTCCAGTCCAGGAGGTTATCTACATTCATGAGTGAAATACCATGCATCTCATGGAGGATCCCCCACTCCCTGGCCCAATACACATTGAGAGCAGCACACTTCCTGGCGAGGTAGTTCGGAAAGCGCCCAGTGGGCATTTTCAGGACTTTTAAAATTTAATTGAAATGCATTTGAAGAGTGTGTAGGTAGACCGGTTTCTATTGAGTTTCAAGAAACAACATATACGTAGGTGTGCACTTAGGCAAGGCAAGAATAAATTTCAGGAAGAACCTTAAAACAGATTCAACGCGGACACTTAGAACATAGCCCCATACCTGGGATGAATAGCACAAAATTGAGCGCACAACGGCATCAAAAATCTTGAATTTTTCTGTTGATGAGATTTTCGGATGCGACAAAAAGTTTTTCCATATTCCATTAATGGCTAGTTTCGTCATAGAGCTCTTTTCTTGCAGATGCTTCCAATAAACGAATCATGAGGATATTTTCGAAATCTATTCCCTCTCAACATTGTCTATCTGAACGTAGAAAGCTCTTACGACCACAATCTGCGAATGATAATATCATTCGCATAATATCATTTAATATATTATAACCAATAATAATATCATTTAGAACATATTATATTCTAAAACTCTGAAATTCTTATTCTCGTTCATCCCAATCAGTTTGCCTACTCCAAACTCAAGAGCTGTTTTGGTACCTGATAGTTTAAATCCTCAATTTACAACGTATCAGGAAGGAAATGAAGACGACCATTAACTGATCACTATCCTACAGGTAAATTGTGAGCTTGCTGAATTCTTGAATTATGTAACATTAAGATTGAAATGTGACGTCCATAAAAATTTGTTCCACTCAATCTGACATCTTGAAAATATTAAATTTGGCTGTCGAAAATTGAGCTGAAACGTCCTATTCTTGGTTCCTCTGAACGGTCAATATTCAAATTCTAAAATTTCTAAATTGTTTCAAATTGGCGAACATAAACTCCTCCATCCAATTTGAAACTATAGCTGGGAAGTACCTAAAATCATGCGGCAGTCAAGACAGTCTAGAGGGCGGAGAAAAGCCTGTGTTAAACCTTCCCTTCATAAGTCAAAACAATCTGCAATGTAGTTATTTTGAAGAAAAACAATCTTTGAAAACGTTTCAACTCATTCAAGGCGTTTTTAATTGCAATAAACACTCATTGCAGCTGAATGAAATATCAATTCATTCCGACTAAAATTGTTTTTTGTTCATTTAGAGAACAGACATATTACTGACGGACACTATTCTGGAAGCGTGCTGGGCCCATAACCTCTTATGCAGAGTTCCTCGTCACAGTGGAATTATACTTTTCGTGTGGTTATTTATAACACATTTATTGCTTCCGAGTCTACCAAGGTAGCGGAAGCTTTGTTTTCACTTTTCAAGGACGAAAAAAAAAAGTTCTCCAAAATCAAAATTTTCACTCGCGTTTTGCGTTTTAGACCTTTCTGAACAATTTTGGTTCCGTGTCTGTGTGTCTGTGTGTCCGTGTGTCTGTGTGTCTGTGTGTCTGTCATGAATTCCTTGTAACGCGCATAACTATACGAAGTTATTGTCCGATTTCGATGAAATTTTCAGGGATTGTGCGGGTTGGTGTGTAGACGGTCCCCTATGAAAATCATCACCCTCGGACTGATAGAAGCGACTGCGCATGCGCAAACGTGAATTCCTTGTAACGGCCATTACTTCTACATTTTTCATCCGATTTCGATGAAATTTTCAGGGATTGTGCGAGTTCGTGTGTAGACGGTCCCCTATGAAAATCATCACCCTCGGACTGATAGAAGCGACTGCGCATGCGCAAACGTGAATTCCTTGTAACGGCCATAACTTCTACATTTTTCATCCGATTTCGATGAAATTCTCAGGGACTGTGCGGGTTAGTGTGTAGACGGTCCCCTATGAAAATCATCATCCTCGGACTGATAGAAGCGACTGCGCATGCGCAAAAGTGAATTTCCTTGTAACGGCCGTAACTTACACATTTTCCATCCGATTTCAATGAAATTTTCAGGGATGATACAAATTTGAGCTTAGATAGTCCCCTATGAAAATCATCACCCCCGGATTGATAGTAGCCGATGCGCATGCGCGAACGTGAATTGCTTGTAACAGACGTAACTTTCACAATTTCTACCCGATTTCGATGACATTTTCAGGGATTACGCGGATTAGGTTGTAGATGGTCCAGAATGAAAATCAAGGCCTTAAAATTTACAGTAGCCTCTGCGCATGCGCAAACGTAAAATACTGTAACAGCCGTAACAGTGGCGTGTGAGGTGAGGATCTCAAACCCCTTTCAGCCATCCCCTTGATAGCTCAGTCAGCAATGCTCTGGATTCCCAATCAGGAGTCCCAGGTTCGATTCCTAGTCAAACTAAAATTTTTTGATCCAATCACTTCCGCACTTACATTTTTCGTCCGAATTTGATGAAATTTTCTAGGATTGTCCAGATTAGCGTGTAGATAGTCCCCTATGAGGGTAGTGAAAGGTACTTAGAGATTGGTGTTTTGAGATTAACTACTATGCATCGGATCATCTATATAATCGGGTTATGGATACGAGGAAGCTATGTGCCACACCCACTTGGCATTTTTTACAAGAAATTCAAACGACAATAGTTACGAATTTTCAAAACACACAACACTATGTACCGGATCTCAACAATCCACAGGTTGTTTCCGGCCATATGACATTGACAGTATCGACTATACTGTAATCACATTTTAACAAGTCGCACATCATTCGAGACATTTTGAACCTCAATAAATTGTTGCGAACCCAGGAAGATCCCCAACTGTCCGACAATTAAGAGTTCTTACAAAGGATTCATTTTTATTGTCATTCACTATCAGCAAAAAGTCATTCATCAGCGGTTCCAAAAGAGCTGGAAATTTTCCATTTAATCCTCATGCTGTAGCAGCACTCCTAGAAAAGGGCTCTTTAGATTCACAAGGAATGATTTCTGTTCCTCTATTTTAACTGGCAGCTTCTAAGCTCTGGTATCGACCTGTTCTTCCTCTATTCCTGCCCTTAACGTGCTTCCACCAGCAAATACGTCGGATCTGCCTACATTCGACTCCTCTGTAGCTTCTACTTCCAGTGCTATGTAAAGGATTGGAAGACTTCTGGTTGAATTCAAGTAGCCCATTGGTTTATAGAATCGTCTAAGTAACGTAGAAGGTAACCTAAACACTTACATCTGCTACTATGTAGTTTCTCGTAATCCTAAATTTTTCCCCTCTTCATCGATTGCTCCTTCTCTTGATATCAATTGGTCGGCATGTTTTCTCTTGATGAGAGCCTCCGTCTGTACCTCGTACGAGTACCGTTCCTCATCTTTACTACCTGGCTTCCAACCTTCTCCAAGTTCTTTCTTTATCCATACTTCTCCCCCTTCCTCAAAAATTCTTTGCTTCCTGCCACCTGTTTGGATTTGTTGCTTCCAAGTTTTCAACTCTATTTCTTTTCGTAAATCAGGCTTCAAATTTTCAAAAATTGTGGGCAATCTTCTTCCTAAAATTATTTCAGCCGGTGCTTTCCCAGTAGTATTTTGAGGCGAATTCCTGTAACTGAACAAAACATTTTGAAGGGTTAAGGTGGTTCTTTCAACACTTTTTTCGATGATTTGTACCTTCTTTTAGTGTTATTATTCGTCTCTCAACCATTTCATTGCTTCTAGGATGATAAGTGGTCGTTTTTATGTGAGGTACTCCATTCTTTTTGAAAAACTTTCCATTTCAGATGAGACTAGTTGTGGTCCATTATCACAAACTATTTCTTTGGGAATTCCATATCGTCCATACCATCCTCTCAATTTTTGGATTATGATGGTTGATGTTGTTGATTTTAAGCACTCGACTTCTGCCCATTTTCATAGTGCATCAATTCCGACAAGCCATGTCACCCCATCTACCAGTTCTGTGAGTCTATGTGGACCCGCTCCCAAACTTGATTTGGCACGTTCCAGTGATAGATAGGAACCTCTTCAATGTCGTCTCTGTGCTCCTGACATGCTAAGCACCTTTTTTTCTTCTTCATTGCGGCCTCGCCCTCAGGTTCCGTAGGGCTGGCACCAGCCATCCTAACGCCCTCACCAGAAATTGTTTGCCTTCTGCCAAGCAACAAGAGACCAAGGGATCAATTATTTACAAATAGTTTTAACGTCTATTTCTCCCTTTTCCTTTATGGTTGAAAGTGCCCCACAGGGTGGTTGATTCCACCCCATTGGTGGGGCACTTTCGACCGAAAAACAAAATTTACGAAAAAGGTTATTGCATTTTCTGTTATGAATTAAAACAAAATTCGACCATGGCGATTCATACCAAAATACGTAAACCTTCCTGTAGGTGAAGAAAATTTTACAAAAACCTGTACCATTGGCTCTAGATTCTTTGCGTTCAAATTTGGTTGAAGGTACCCCACTCTCCTCTAAGTAGTTTTATCCTCTCCATTATAGCTTTATTCCTTCACTCAAGAATATTATGGTCTGCCTAAAGTCGAGGTGTAAGATGTGAGGTGTTTTCTCTAAGGTATACGAGTACGCTGGACAGAGCATGGAGATGTTGAGGGTGGGATGGAAGCACCGATTCCGTATTTTTGACTGGTTGCACCTTGCAACCATAACTTATTTATTGTTTCAATGATTTTCAGGCTTGAGGAAGGAGCATGTTAAGCCCTGAAAGTTAAAACCAAGTGATCAGTTCAAGTTTCTTCTGATTTTTCTACAAACTTTATGATGATTAGATGAATGATAATAATCATTACGAAAATTAATGAGATTTTTTTAAATCAAAATTAAAATTCAAAATTTACCAAAAAAATCGATTTTTTCCAAATTTTGCTCGGGTGTAGTTTTTGTTGAAAATGTGTTCTTTCAACTCATCTGCATGACTGGAACTTTTTGTCCCGATATGAACTCACCGCGGGGAAGTGAAGTTCTTCAAGTTGTCCCCCGCTTCTTCTTCCTCTTGCAGTTGGTAATCGATAAAAGGGTGGAGGGAGCCACCTTCGGAGGTGGAGGTGGAGGCGGAGGAGGACTGAGGGGGGGTTGCCTCGAAAGCGACGAAGGCGATAGGATAGCATTGCCTTGGCTGCCCGGAAAGGCCCAACTGTCCAGGAAGACATCGTTAATCAACGTCACTCACTCACATAGAAGAGACTATGGTTGGAGCGACGTGGTGACGAGGGGAGGTGGAGAGGGGAAGTCTTGCTTCGCCCCGCTTTGAAATAGCTTCGGGGGTTTTCCCGATAAATGAATAAATTAAACGGCCAATCGATAGGAGGAAGTTGAATGCGAGGGAAATGGGTGTCGGAGCCCTGGAGGAGGTTCCTATGATAACCTGGTATTATCAGCTCCCAGCTGGTCTGCTCAGTGCAGCAGTACCTCTTCAAGTTATACAAGACTCGAAAAAAATAGTTTGCCAAGTAGCGGAGGGCACATAGCTTCCTCGTATCCGGGTCATTTCAAAATTTGGGGTTATTTTGTCCTCGAACTTTTCCATAAATTATTGTTGAAGTTTTTATGTTTTTTCTCCCGTAAACGTCCTTTGTTTTGGCCACTGAGGCAGATCCGGAAGTGGGCGCACACTTCATCAAGTAGTTTCAAATTTATAGAATTTTGAATTTTTTTCCATAATTTTGACTTTGTAGGGAGAGAGAAAACCAAGTGTGAGTTGAACTCATGAAACCTTTTTATTCCTTCAAAATACGAGAATCTTAGTTTAGGAGTCTCTTTTACTTATCGCAATCACAGTCCGAAGCTATAATCTAGGTACATCAGAATTATCAGATTCTTCAAGTCTTTCAATCAGTCTAATCTTTCGTAAAATGTGGGTTAATGAAAAGTCAGAATTATATGACCCAGCGGTGTAAATAGTTCAGGTAACTCTTAAAAATGTAAACGGCTTTGAAAAAAAACTTCTCTCCCTGCAATTCCATCTCTCTTCCTACAAACCAGCCTCTTCCCAGAAGTTGTAGGTAGAGAGGTTGTAGGGAGAGAGATTTGTGAGGTTATCACTCTCTACTGGCCTAACCATTATTGATTCTGAACGTTAGAAAAAATACATAACACGATGGCATTCATAATTGTAATTTGAGTTTAATTAAACTTAGTTGAACACTTACCCTGATGAGTGAGGTGGTTGTAGGGAGAGAGAAAGTATTTACCTACTCTCAAAGCTTCAACACTTCACAACATAACCCACACAACTGGGAGCTTGGAAATTCAACAAACTTCAGTAGCTTCGGAAGCCATCTTGCAGCAGTGTTCACTTTTGTTTTTCATGACACAAAATAATCGTTTTCCAGGAGTGGGCAGGCATTTCAAAAAAATTGTAGGGAGAGAGCATAAAACCTTGTGACAGCATCAAAACATAGCAAAAGCCCTTCCAATTCATGGAATTTTCGTTCGTTTCTAATTTATTCCTAAAGAGGAGAGTATCCTGGACCAATAACGTTTTTTACTTAAATTAAAATATGAATATAGAGTTCTCCAAAAATTTTCAAAGTTCCCAACCTACCCTCTGTGACAGGTGTAGAGAGAGAGAATTGGGATCATCAATGATTTTTAATTATCTGAGTTAATTGATTAGTGAAATTCATTCTATGTGATCTTTGTAGACACCAACCTGCTGTATCTCCCTGAAAAAATTCTGAATTTCCAAGACAAATAGAGTGTTCACAAAAGCTGCGTGACAAGAAATAACCCCAAATTTTAAAATGACCCATCCATAACCCGATTTTATAGATGATCCGATGCATAGTAGCTGATCTCAAACATCAATCTCTGAAGCGGAATTCATAGTTTTAACTCAAGTCTGAGTGCACCCTCAAGTGCCTCGACAACGGTCGGTGCCTTCGCAGGTTAAGTATTTTTTTTGGGGAAATACACGACTATTTGTATTTATGAGTCCGAATATATGAATAATGGTATTTACATTAGCGAATACCAATGTATTCCGGTTGGGGGTGCTTTGGATGATATTCGTATTCCCCTAACTCAACACAAATAGCTGACAAAAGTACATAATAATTACTTTTTAGTGAATTTTACTAACACTGACCCTATTACAAGAACAGGAGAAATGCTTGCTTGGATTAAATACCAACCCATTTTGAACAAGCAATTCATCGAATTGAGCAAGGAGTCATCGGTAACCGGCCAGAGTGACCCATGACTTCGAGCAAAAACAGGAGCCACCGGTAACCCCTAATAGCCCAGACATGAAATAATTCGACATTTTCCGATTTTTTCTTGATTTCTCATTGAAAAAACAGCTCTTGCTACGTAAAAGTGAGGGAAAAAAAATTATATGCAAAATTTTAAAATTTTGTCGCTCCAGTGCAACATTGGGCAGCCCGATAGTATTTCTTGTTGCTCGGCAGCAACATTGGGCTATGATAGTCAAGAATCGATTGCAATACTCGGAATAGTAGAGCTTTCAGAGGTACTCATTCCACAAAATGATTCCTTAAATCATTATTTGCAGGCGTCTTCACCAACAATCAGTGGGTAGATATTAGAAAAAAACAATTTTTTACTCATTCCACTACTGACTATGGGAATCGAAAAGGTAACTTGACTCAGTTAGACAAATGCATAGGTAATTTATTATGATCAATCTTATGACAAATCCATTGCAATATTTTTATTACATCGTTGTCGAATACCACATACTCGTACCTACCTGGTTCCCAAACGATCACTCATACATAAGTTGCTCATACGATTGGACCTCTAAAATGAAGTTTTTTGGAACTCTTTTAACATTATACTTATCTAGCTAACGACAGCAAACGAATAACTTCAAACTAGCAGTCGTAAAAATGCATCACAGATGACGCAAATATTGAAAGGAATTCCCGGGGAAATTATTTTAAAAAACGATAAAATCTAGATAAGGAATTGTTTCCAACAAATAGAACATAGATGTGATATTCAAACAATAATGAACAAAAACAATTAGTTTCTTATTCTGAGAATAATGAAACAAAGTGTCAGAATTAGGAATTTCTATTTGAACTCCCCAAAGAAGAAATTGGGACTAAATAAGTAGGTATTTCAGCGAAACCCAAAGTGCAAAATGTAACACGCTCTCCTGAAAATTTATAAGCATGTTGAAAAATGAAACATGAAAAATTGAACAGTGTGAATAACACAAAGAGCTCAAGCACGGCCAACTTCGTAAATAAAAACATTAAATTATTTTTGGTTCCCTCATGAAAACTTCCAAAACAATTTTTATGATGGCGATAAAGCACAATAGGACCTTCCATTTTTTCATTTTCTTAACTTCATCATGTCTGATCTTGAAGTGAACAGAAGTTTCTATAAGAATAGGAAAAAACAAATTATTGCTCAAATAAATGTATCTAGTAGGTTGGATACTACTTTCGTCCAAATCTATGGACTAAATATCCCAAATATTTCTAAATTACCCATCTTACAGGATTTTTGCACTAATGAGGCAAAATCAACTCACCTAATCAGTATGCTTGAAACCAAGTACTGACTGCCCACTGTTGGCCGGGAGCAACAATCTACCAGCGATGGCTGCTAAACGTTGCCTGGGAGCAACAATCTACCATCACCTGCTTCCCAATGTTGCATGGGTGCATCAAACCTATTTTGACTTCTAGCAAAGTTAAAAATGGAGGAAAATTGCCAGAAGTAGATGCTACATGATCTTTACAACTATGCCAACGACAAAAAATGAAATTTATCGAAAATAGATTTCGGTCTATTTTGGTGGTAAAATGCGGTGGTAAACTTATCTTCACGCGTCACAGCGGCTTGTTCAGAGCGCTATCACGGAATCAGAGATAAAAGCGTCTTTATCAGCTAATATAATGCTACCACCACAACAAAAAAATACACGAGCTCTCGAAGGCTGTCTAATGAGAATAAAACCTTTATCAGCCGAAGATAGTAGTCCGCCTTTGTACAAAAAGTCGCGGAAGTTCATGTTGCACGAGTGCAACATTGGGCTATTAACCAGCTACAATGACCAATGACTTCGAGGAAAAACAGGGTAAGTCATCGGTAAGCAGCTACAGTGACCAATGACTTCGAGCAAAAACAGTGGGATTTATCGTTAACGAATATAGTAATAGGAATAGTAAATCAATGGACTTTCAGATTTTTGAAAAAAGAAGGGTACCTACCAACACGAAAAAAAAAACAACAGAAAAGTCACTTTTTTAAACAGAGAAAAACGAATTTTCAATTTCAAAACGCAGTGGCTTCGAAGTCGATTTTAATCGATTAGAAACGCGGAAAATGTCCCTACAGATCCGTTTTTTAAGAAGAAATAGTTTTTGACGTTCTGAGCATGATTTAGAATCGATACAGAACCTCATCAGACGTTCAATGTCAACAAAATGCAACAAAATTACATGCGGTCCCTGATAATAATGTTGCCAGATGGAGCACCTAGGAAATTCCAATTCAACAAAGAAAATGAACATTTTATTTACCTTTATAAAGGTATTAAATCATTAAATCATATATGGAGCTGAGTAGGCACTAATTCATATCCGCACTCAAAGAGTTCACGATTGGTTTGCAATCACAAAAACTTCCCATTTCGTGTGTTGGTAGTCTTATTTCCTTACTCACGTCAGAAATCCTGCCAGTTTTTTTTTTTTTTTTTTCTTTTACGAGTTCTGGCTGGAACCTCGGCCTCCGAGAAACATTCGTCCGATATTATGCGGAAAGAAAACAATGCGAAACTTGAAAACCACGCGAACTAACGAGCACAACTACTCGTAAATCGGCCACGAACCTGTGAAACACGCGAAAACAATGTCATGATAAGCCACTTGTTATCTGTCTGATCACACTGCCATCTTTCGGGGGATCATTAAGGGGGTCTCAGTCGGTTGGCGTTCATTCCTCGCTCCGGGTTAGTACCTATTTAGCCAAATGGAAGACGAAAAAACATAAAAAGTTGTACTTAGGTAAATTGGAAATTCTAAAGGATTTTAGAAATTCATTAGTACGCGGCCCTAGAGAATTGACAAACTGAAATATTCCTGCTGGAATCATCAAAATCGAACAATAATTGCCAAAGAAATAAGGAAAAAACATGGGAAAACCCGTTTATTCAAAAGTTTTTCCCATTTTTCTCTGGCAACAGGGGCGTTGGGTGACCTCTGAAAGTGGTGGGGCACCATACCAGAAAATACATGAACTTGACCCTAGGATCACACATACCTACATACTTTTGCGACAAACAGAGGACCCCGTGGTGAAACATCACATCTCAACTTCATTCCAGTTAATGATGAAAAAAAAAAAAAAAAAAATCATTTCTGGGACTCTAAAAGATAAAAATGTTAATTTGTTACTAAAACATTAAATATTCAATTTTTTTTAAACGAAAAGCACATAATTTCCTAATCATAAAGACGAGATAATAAAAAAAAGTGTCTCAACAAATTCTACATATTAGTCGAAATGTCTATAAGGCTTTTCGAGGGTCATATTCCCTTTGATGACTTTTAATTGTCTTTTGCAACGCCTACGTAGCATTTATATATGAAAAGTTGTGGAACTGAAGAGCACCAGGCTGCCTATTGTATTTCCCCATACCGAAATGTTGAACAGAAACGAAAAAATACGATAAGTAGGTAGGTAAGTCTAATCAGTGGTCAACTCTATCAGATCGTATTACAACAAACACCAAGACGACTTGAAATGCAGGGAAAATGGAATGGAAAACCGAAAATGATAAGAGGACCAGGAACGTAAACTGTCATTGTTTCAAGACACTTTAGGGAACACAGTAGGTAAAGAGCTCCAGAGAGACTAATCATTTCGGAGAAAAACCCCTAAAGATAACAACTTCAACAATATTTTATAACTTCGTTTCAACTTACAATAGTTTTAACTTACTTTCATGCCTATGTGACAAAATCTCTGTGTAGCAAACGCCATCCACAACAATGATAACACTCCAAAAATCATAATTTTGCTGTCAATCAACAAAATTGTATCATGTCAAGATGTAACCACCCTCCTGTTTATCAGATAAACTTTATCTCTTGTCGGTAAACACACAAAACACCTAATCGTGCAGTCTGGGCAACATACTGTGAAAATCTGTAAAAGTGGGGAGTATCCATTCAATTTTTAACCCATCTATAACTGATATCAGAAGTACTCCATGCGTTTACATCCTATGATGAGTCCATGTTATACAATGAACTTTCATGGCAACCTGAACAGAGTATCCATCCATCTAGTTGAATCAAAACAAGTCATCACCAGAAAGAATAAAAAATCGATTTTGTCTTCCAGGGCAGGGGCCGAGAAAGGGAGGGGATAAACTAAAATAACACTACTGCGCATGTGCGGACGAGGAAAAACTAAAAATAAACAACACGTTGGCATGACGACGCTGGGGTCTAGTAGGGTCTAGCCCCAGATCTTGGGAATTCGGGAGTGGAGAATCGATTGTTTGATACAAATCGATTGTTGGATACCTATCGATTCCATCTTACATCTTCTCTCTCGTAGCAGGCCATGGAGACAGCCTTGGGCATGGACCTAGTAGTAGGCATGGAAGCTAGCTCCATGGCCTCGGGTTTTACCATGGAAATTTGACATAATAACTGCATGTCAGTGTAGAATTATTGCTTCCGAGTCTACCAAGGTAGCGGAAGCTTTGTTTTCACTTTTCAAGGATGAAAAAAAAAAGTTCTCCAAAATCAAAATTTTCACTCGCGTTTTGCGTTTTAGACCTTTCTGAACAATTTTGGTTCCGTGTCTGTGTGTCTGTCTGTCTGTGTGTCTGTCTGTCTGTGTGTCTGTCCGTCTGTCATGATTTCCTTGTAACGCGCATAACTATACGAAGTTATTGTCCGATTTCGATGAAATTTTCAGGGATTGTGTGGGTTGGTGTGTAGACGGTCCCCTATGAAAATCATCATCCCCGGACTGATAGAAGCGACTGCGCATGCGCAAACGTGAATTCCTTGTAACGGCCATAACTTCTACATTTTCCATCTGATTTCGATGAAAATTTCAGAGATGTTACAAATTAGTATTTAGATGGTCCCTTAAGAAAATCATCATCCCCGGACTGATAGAAGCGACTGCGCATGCGCAAACGTGAATTTCCTTGAAACGGCCATAACTTCTACATTTTCCATCCGATTTCAATGAAATTCTCAGGGATTATGCGGATTAGATTGTAAATGGTCCCCTATGAAAATAATCACCCCCCGGACTTATAGTAGCCGATGCGCATGCGCGAACGTAAAATCCGTGTAACAGCCGTGCGTACGTCACAACCTCAAATTCTACACTACCTACTGTCAGGCGCCCGTAGCACATGTACAGCCAGTCATTTTGACTTGTGAGAGGTCACGGGTGCGATTCCCAGCCGTGCCAAGATATTTTTGGATTTTTTGAGTAGTGACTCACTTACATTTTTCATCCGAATTTGATGACATTTTCTAGGATTGTCCAGATTAGCGTGTAGATAGTCCCCTATGAGGGTAGTGAAAGGTACTTAGAGATTGGTGTTTTGAGATAACTACTATGCATCGGATCATCTATATAATCGGGTTATGGATACGAGGAAGCTATGTGCCACACCCACTTGGCAGACGTTTTTTTACTTGTAAAAGCTCCATGCTTCCATGGATCATGAGTGAGTTTTGAGGAAAAAACTTTCTGCTAGGGATTTTTTTCTACTTTATGGAGAACACTTTTTGAAGGGAGTTTTTCCAACTTTGGGGTAAAAAATCTAGGTTACAGTGAGAGAAAATTTGCCGGGGCTAGACCCAAAGTGGCCTTATGGACGCCACGCCCCTGTCTGGCAATTATTGTTCGATTTGATGATTCCAGCGACAATATTTCAGTTTTTCCATTCCCTAGGTCCGTGCACTACTGAATTTCTAAAATCCTTTAAAAGTTCCAATTAAGTAAAACTTTTTACCCCTTCAATAAAATAATACTAAAAACTAAATACTAAAAAAGAACGGCGATCGACTGAGACTCCCTTAACTTGTACGGTTGTTTCCCAGTTCTCATTGACTTAGTTGATTTCCTCCCAGCACGCATAAACTTTGGATGTTCATAACTCTTCACAATGCTTCTTTTTTCCCAGTTTTGAGCTTTCAAAACGGACAGAAGCGTGTCCTGAACACTGTAGTATCATTTTCTCGTGGCATCGTTAAGCTCGTGGGCGTTTTGTGAGAGTTTTTTTTTTGTGGGCGTTTTGGAGTTTTGTGAAGAGATATACACATCAGAACGTAACATTGGAATAGTGCTTATCCTCTATTACAGCTAATATAGTACTTTTGAAAGGTGATGAGATACGAGCGAATATACCCATACGGCCGACAATCTCTCAGCCCCAATGGAATGTTGAAAGACTGGACAGGGACATATTTGGTGCAATGATTCAGTTGGGCAAGGGAACCCTGGAGAAGATAAAACAGAGGGCAACTGAAGGGTCCCTTGCTGTCCTATTAGTTGCTGACCAAGGCTTGCGAGAGCTCTATGCTTAAGAAGAGATGAATGAATAACCGCCGCCCTGTCTACTGGTAAAACCAGAATATTGCTGAACTTAAGAGGGCATGTTTACGGCTCAGAAGACTATCTCAAAGAACTAGAAGGGACAACGATCCTTGTGGACTTGGGTACAAGGTTGTGCTCAAAAAGCTCAGGGGAGTGGATACATCCACGGAGATGTCAACAGCAGTAGGTAAAGGACATAATTGTATCAGAACTCTTTCCTGATCATGTGATAGAGGAGAGACCACCGATTGCAGTTTCGGGTGATATATCTCTCTTCACAATAGATGAATTTGCATGAGCGGTGAAGACAATGCGCAATAAAGAATCCCCAGGCCCAGACACAATCCCTGTAGAAATATTAAAAGCAATAGCAGATACACATCCAGAATAATGTTAGACATGTACAATACATGCCTCAAAGAAGGTATATTCCCGGAGCGATGGAAGTTGGCAAGGCTTTCATTGATTGGGAAAGACAAAGGAGACCTCAACACAGCTTCAGCACGGATCTCTGTGCCTGTTAGACACAGCAAGAAAACTGTATGAGAAGCTGTTTAAGAGGAGGATGCTGACAACCATTGCTGAAACTGGAGGCCTGTCACCGAGGCAATTTGGCTTTAGACCTGGTAGATCCACCATTGATGCTATTAGCAGAGTGGCAGGAATAGCAAAAGGAACTTAGCTGGGAAAAATTTCTTTCCGGTCGAGTACACCCACTTTATCCCGCAATACCGATTTTTCAATCATACTCCCTAATTGACTCGCACAAATGCAATCTATCAATCAATAAATGTTTTGTCTCAAATTTGGTGGATATATTCAAGTTTGAGCGGGATGTTCATTTGCATAAATCTAATTGGATGCATTCCATACTCGAAAAAGGGTAAATTGTAATTATTGCTTGTATGTATTCCGAATTTGGCCGAAAGCATGATAAAAGAGGTGGACTATTTTTTTTGGATGAATCGAGAGTCTTGGAGAATTAATAGCATCGTGGTTGGTACTCATCAGTTGACAAATGACCATGGAATTATTTCGGCGGGAACGGTGTTGAATGGAGCAGGAGGCCGATGTGGCCGAGGAGATTTCGCCGCGCCCTGGTGGACTCCACTGGATCTAGAAGTTCCTTGAAGCTGGGTCAGAATGCGCTGCGTATAGTTAAGTTGGGCCTAACATCACCCGCAGTCAGGAGTTTCATGATAATAACTTTTCTTATTTTCATTCCATGTAAGTGCAATATGAAGGTAGGCAGGTAACTAGCAATTTTTCCCCATGAAAACGACGATTAGATTGAAAAGTAGGAACTTATCCGTCCACGTACTCCCAAAACAGGAAATCATGAATACACAACAAGGGCCTAACTCTGCGTTACTCTTATATTAGTTCCCAACATATCCGCTAGATTGGACCTTCAGGACTTTTGCTTCCGAGACTACCAAGGCTGCGGAAGCTGTTCTGTCACTTCTCAAGGTTGAAAAAATAAAGTTCCCCGAAATCGAAATTTCCACTCGTGTTTTACGTTTCAGACCTTTCTGAACGATTTAGGTTCCGTGTCCGTCTGTCTGTGTGTCTAAGTGTCTGTCATTAAATCCTTGTAACCGGAATAACTATACAAAGTCATTGTCCGATTTCCATGAAATTTTCAGGGATTGTGCGGATAAGGTTGTAGACGGTCCCCTATGAAAATCATCACCCTCGGACTGGAAATAGCCGTTGAGCATGCGCGAACGTGAATTTCTTGTGACAGCCATAACTTTCACATTTTCCATCTGAATATGATGACATTTTCTAGGATTGTTCAGATAGGCGTGTAGATGGTCCCCTTTGTAAATCATCTCGGTTTTTGCTTCCGAGTCTACCAAGGTAGCGGAAGCTTTGTTTTCACTTTCAAGGACGAAAAAAAAAGTTTTCCAAAATCAAAATTTTCACTCGCGTTTTGCGTTTTAGACCTTTCTAAACAATTTTGGTTCCGTGTCTGTCTGTGTGTCTGTCTGTCTGTCCGTCTGTCATGAATTCCTTGTAACTGGAATGGATCTTGTCATGGATCTTCGGACTGAAAGAAGCGACTGCGCATGCGCAAACGTGAATTCCTTGTAACGGCCATAACTTCTACATTTTCCATCCGATTTCAATAAAATTTTCAGGGATGTTAAAGATTAGTATTTAGATGGTCCTCCATGAAAACTATCATCCCCGGACTGATAGTAGCCGCTGCGCATGCGCAAACGTGAATTCCTTGTAACAGCCATAACTTCTACAGTTTCCATCCGATTTCAACGACATTTACAGGGATTACGCGGATTGGGTAGTAGATGGTCCCTAATGAAAATCAATGCCTTAAAATTCACAGTAGCCTCTGCGCATGCGCAAACTTTAAATCCTTGTTACAGCCGTAGGTACATTTGTCGCCCTCGCGTGTGATGTGAGAATCTCAAATCCTCTTCAACCAATTACCTGGCCTCAATAGATCAGTGAGCAGTGTTCTGGACTTCCACCCAGGAGTCCCAGGTTCGACTCCCAGTCAAGCTAAGACATTTTTTGATCACATCACTACTCACTTACATTTTTCGTCCGAATTTGATGAAATTTTCTAGGATTGTCCAGAATAGCGTGTAGATGGTCCACTATGAGGGTAGTGGAAGGTACTTAGAGATTGGTGTTTTGAGATTAACTACTATGCATCGGATCATCTATACAGGGTGTTTCACGAAAAGGTTACACCCCCCTCCATTTCCGCAAAATACAGAGTAAAAAATCTTACCAACGCAATTCTTCATGATTTTTTGTGAGGATCTCAGGAAAAATACTTTTGAGCAAAAAAGTTGCGCGCAATCGTGCGCAATTGACACTAACTTCATTTTTTCAAATGGAACTCCCCCTTTTTTATTACAGATTCGGATTCTACGTCAAATTTCATGAAAAATTCATATCCAAATCGATTTGTTTTATTGCGCGCAACTTGGTTTTTTGAACGCTCTAAGTTGCGCAACTCCACAATTGCGCAAAAATTAATTTTTGGAGAACCCTTAATGTGGCACATGTTTTTTCATCATTTTTTGACGCTAAGTCACATGGTCTCATCCGTTTTTCAATTTGACTGGAATTTTTCTAAATGGCGGCCAAAAATTCGGTTGTTATTAGTGAAAAAATCGCTCTTTTTAAATCGTTATGATTTTTTAGGCAATTTTATTCAGTTCAAGCATGATCGTGCTGTCAGTTCTTATTTTTAACTCCACCGTACACGGTCCTAAGCCCGTGGTTCAAAAGGAGGAGAGAAAATAAAATAATAATCATGATATGGACCACAAAACTGAAGATTTTATGAAAGAAATGTTGATTTTTCCTTTTGAAATGTTGGTCTTTCTTAAATCGGATGACACCCTGTGATTCAGCGTCAAAAAATGATGAAAAAACATGTGCCACACTTAGGGTTCTCCAAAACCTAATATTTGTGCTATTGTGGAGTTGCGCAACTTAGAGCGTTCAAAAAGCCAGGTTGCGCGCAATAAAACAAATCGATTCGGGTATGAATTTTTCATGAAATTTGACGTAAAATCCGAATCCGTGATGAAAAAAAGGGGGGGTTCCATTTGAAAAAACGTCTGCCAAGTTGGGTGGGCAGTATAGCTTCCTCACTCATTGCAACATGGACGTATAGAATCAGTTGGCGAAAAAATTATGATTTGTATTTGTATTTTCAACGTAGAATTTTATTTAGCGGTCCACCCTCTAGGACCTAACCCACACAATCCCTGAAAATTTCATCGAAATTGGTTTAATAGTTGCGGAGTTTTGGTTGTAACAATAAATTTAAAGTTCGCGCATGCGCAGTGGCTATTGCTTGACCAATTTGATTGAAACTTATGGGGTGTCTCTTAGAAGTTAGTCCCTAACTAACCTCCAAATTTGAGCAAAATCGGTTCATTAGAAACCGAGAAACCGAGGTTCCAGGAAATTCACGTTTGCGCATGCGCACTCTCTCCTATTGGTCCGAAGGTGCTGAAATTGATAGGGGATCGTCTAGGACCTAACCCGCACAATCCCTGAAAATTTCATCAAAATCGGACCACAGGTTAGTATAGTTTTGCCCGGGACAAGGATTGACCACAGACAGACCGACAGACAGACAGACACGGAACCAAAATTGTTCGGGAAGCTCTAAAACGCAAAAACGCTGCAAATCATTGCTCAAAGGTTTATTATTTTCTGTATAAATCACCCTTCTGTATAGATCACTGGTTCTCCATCAATAGCACCTACCACCATCTGTATTCTCCCTTGACCTTCCCTCTCAAATTTCAGCTTCCTGCGTTCAATAGGATTGAAAATGACTTCGGAGCTCACTCAGCTGATCAGTGATCTGAAGAGTGAAGAAGATCTCCTCGAATGCTGAAGACGCCTGGAAGAGCACTTCCATTCAATAGGATTGAAAATGGCTTCGGAGCTCACTCAGCTGATCAGTGATCTGAAGAATGAAGAAGCGTTTGAGCAATGATTTGCAGCGTTTTTTACCCACCAACATTTTTTTTACCTACCAACTTTTTTTTTACCTACCAGCTAGGTACTACCTACCACAACATACTGGCTTCACACCTTCACAATCAAGTTTATTAGAAAGAACTAAACGCTTCACACTCGATTGGAAAAATAGAAAGCTTCATATCGTCCCCACTATGACAAACTAGCGAATCTTTTTCTCACTCCGACAAACTCGCGAAACTGCAGAAATTAAATTTTTCAGGAGAGCAAAAACAAAGTTTGATCTCGAGTTAAAAATCTAATAAGAGCCTCCATTTGATTTTTTTAATCCCATAATATCCAAAATAATAGCCTTCCTACGGGCAATAGTAATTTTTGTGACTCGATTTAATTTTCGCTCTGTCATAGCAACAATCATGTTTTCATGTAGCCATCGAATAGTAGGGAAACTAAGTACTATCTTAAATAAAATCAAAATAAATGTTCTGGGGTACTTCATTTATTCAGATTTTTCAATGAACTTTAAATAATCTAGTTATAATAATTGAGTAATCATCGAAATTTGTATTAAATGAACAATTAAACGATCAACGGGAACGTTCCTATCAAACGCCTTCAGGTTCGTCGTTCAATTCATGGATGTCGGGTTCTGGAAGACAATCCCTGGTGTCTCGGCATGCTGGCAGTCCGTGATAAAATTCATGATAAGTTCTTGGTATTTGCAAATCTTCACAAAGTTTTTCTAAATCCTTCTTTTTAGCTAGTGAAATTGATAATCTTGAGGCCTAGGGTTTTTGAGGCTCTGGTATTCCTAGTGGTCGGCCTCTCTTCTTTCTATGCGTACCTATACTCTTTGAAGTTTTCTTCATAGTTCGTGCTTACAAGAACCAAATCTGGAGTACTTCTTGAGAATCTAGACCATCCAGCTTTTCGAAATGGCAAGGGCTAGTTATTGTTTCCTACCGTCGAAAATGCCACCCTCCTTGAATTGAAATCCATGAAGTCCTGATGAGTTAATGAAGTTACACTGTAAGGAGCTGGTTTTCTTCTGGAATTTCTGATCCGCTGTACCCATTCCTCCGGAGTATAGACTGGAACACGCTTTGCGGTACGGAACATTTTCTGGTGAATAGAGTCGCATTCCAACAAACTATGGCCTGGTTCGAAGTAAATGTGATCAATTTGATCAACGTTAGGGTGGGATTTTATAACTTGTAAGCACATTGCTATAAAGTTCGAATTCTTTTGTTGCCCTCCAGAACTATCTGACACATGATGACCTTTTTCATTTCAGGGAATTTCATTATGTAAGTATAAATGCACGTTGATATTTCCAGACTTCTGGCTAAATCCACTAGCATTTTTCCACGAGACTACATCTCGTACTACAAGGGAAACTTGAGTAATTTCGAAATTACCAAAACTCTCGATAAATAAGTAAGTTTTCAAACGCTACTTTGAAAAAATGTCTGATCATCAGTCTCTGATGACGATGAGGCAGACCGAGCTGATACGAAAAAACGGAAAAAAATATCCAGAAACATGCCTTGCGAGATCAAAAAGAACAGCTACCCGTAGTGGATGCTTATAACTAATCTGCAGAGTGCAAAATAGGTTGCTATGGCAAAGTAACGAAGGTGGCAGATTCGTTTGTTTGTCAGAGCAAACAATGACGGAGACAGACCAAAGTTTGGTCTGTTAGTTTAGTCACTAAACTAACGAAAGATTTGCAGATTCGTTAGTTTTACGAAGTGGAATTTTCCCCAACACACAGATACGTAAACTTATAACTAACTGGAGAGGGAGATCGAAGTGACCTACTGACGTGAAATTTTGACAGATTGTAGACATATTATGAGCAAAGTTAATGGTGTAATAAACGTAGATTCGTTAGTTCTGCAGTTTCGCGAGTTTGTCGGAGTGAGAAAAAGATTCGCTAGTTTGTCATAGTGGGGACGATATTGAAATTTGATTAACCTTTATTATTTATATTTATTTATTTATTATTTATTTGATTGACCTTTATTTCGAGAGTTTTCGAGCTAGGGCACTCTTGCAAATTTCAACCCTTAATTTTCACCCCTTAGAAGTGACCTACATCAACCAAAAGCTTCGCGGCACAACTAGACCCCAAATGGAGCCCATATACCAAATTTGAACCAAATCGGTCCAGTGTTGCTAAGAAAAGTGCCGCGTACGGCGGACGGCGGACGGGGGACGGCGGACTGCGGACGGCGGACGGGGGACGGCGGACGGACATTGCAAATTTGGATTCTACGCACCTTGAAACGTAAAGTGACAAAGTTTGAGGGGGGGTTATAAACATTTTTTGCGATACGATCACATAGGCTTATTATTAGAAATAATAAACCAAAAGCAAGTGGAAATTTTGATTTTGGAGGACATTTTTTTTTCACTTCTTTCACGAATACAAAGCTTCCCTACCTTCGGTAGTGAGGAAGCAAAAATGAAGTTAGTGTCCATTGCGCATGATTGCGCGCAACTTTTTTGCGCGAAAGTATTTTTCCTGAGATCCTCACAAAAAATCATGAAGAATTGAGTTGGTCGGAATTTTTTGCGATGTATTTTGCGGAAATGAAGGGGGGTGTAACCTTTTCGTGAAACAACCTGTATACCTAATCGAGTTATGGATACGAGGAAGCTATGTGCCACACCCATTTGGCAGACTTTTTTTTTCGTTTCGTCCTCCACTTTTTCGTTACAAAAAACGCTTCAAATCATGTTTCACTGAATACGATCACTTTTCAAATTATTAATCCATTCCTGCCCTGCGTTACATAAATGCAATGCGGAGCAGCTCATCTTAGGAGGCCGGCCAGGACATCCATGGAAACGAAAAATTTTGTTCAGCGACTGGTTCTCGAAGAGAAGAACCTATCAATTAGATTACAATCGTAGAGTGGCGATTCCATTATATATAATAATTTTATTTACTTATTACAAGTGTTCTCTCTTCTCGATTTTGAGAATTGCTAACCCATTGACAAAAGGTTGGTACAATGTTAAGTACTGGTTTTAAAATGGGATGGATGTGACTCTTTACCTCTCTCAGATATCTGCATGAGCTTATGAGTCATCCAGCTTATGCATGATCCACCAGTTCAGAGAAGAACAATTGAAGAGTACAAAAAATACTGTAAAAATTATAGGCAGCCGTTCCCTCAGTTTTCGACGTCGCTACACAAATTTGTATTTCGAAAGTCGTGGTCGTCCGTCATAGTCACCCTCACACACAGTTATGTCACATAGTTTTACGGTACTGTCCTCCCAATTAGGCAGACATTTTTGCATCACACGATTCCAAAGAGGGATGTTAACTGTATCGGTGTGTCTTCGATTGAAGGATGGTCTTCTTGATGGCTTGACTGATTTCCTTTGGTCCCTACGCAACAGTGAGAGTGATCCTTATACCAGGTGTATGCACTATTTCCCTGGTGACTAATGCCGACTAATGGGAATAGTGCAAGAAGATAAGTATCTGCCAACTCTGGCGCCTATAGCTAGGCCAACCTTTAATAAGCAGAACATTTACCTAGTGCGCCTAGTGTTCCTAATGAAACTCTAAGGTTCCATGCAGAGGCCAGCGCCTTGGAAGGCAAACCGCTTGCTCTGAGGAACTATGTTAGTTTGTAGGACGAAGGTAAGTAGAAATTATCAAATTCATTTACTGTTGTAGACTGCATGAAGGGAGACCCCTGAGTATAGCTTTTATATTCTAGGTATGAAGGATGAGGAGAGAGTGGAGGAAGGGTGGCGTGTTCTCCCCTCGTACCTCACCCTCTTCTTGTCGTGATGTCTCACTCAGGAGTTTCCCTTCACCTTTCTTTATTGAGGAACAAAATTGTTAATAATACTAGTTTTATGTGGGTCATTACAAGCAACTTCCTTAATATCGAAATATCATATCAATAACGATGTAGAGATTGAGTTTCAGTCAGAAAGTCGTATATTTGAAACAAACAGATTCAAAAGAACTCTAAAAACACAAGTAAAACTGATCGAGAAGAATTGGTAAACAAAATTGAACGTCCTTTCTACATCTTAAGTACTTATGAATATAATTTATCGAACTATGCAATATTATTATACCTTCAAATGATTTGATATGGACATGGTATTCAAAGTACACCGGTTGATTCGCCAAAAGATGTTGTGTCAAACTTTGGAAATTTTACAGCAGAGCGCTTCGAAAATTTCCCAGACCTACGGAAGCCAGTAACAAATTAAATAAGTGCCTGTTCCTCGTGGAACAACTACTCTTGTTCTTTTGACAAATTTCATTTTTCATGCCCTAAATTACTAAATTTTTTCCCCATTTATTCAGGATAAATATCACCATCGTTTGGATTTCAAGGATCATACTTTTACAGACTATAGATGAGGATTAATGTGCAAATTTCAAGAACTCAACAAAATATGTTTCTGAATTCGAAGGTGAGACCAAGTTGACACCAATCTAAATAGCAAAATCAAAATTCGTAACAAAGTTAGTCAAAAGCGATATTTATACACTAACAGCAGTTCTACTAAATTTGAATGGTTGATGATCAACAAATTTATATGACTGGGTTTTCTTTGAATAAATAAGTACCTATCTGTTTCGGGAAATGTTCCCTTTTTTTTTTTTTTTTTTTTTTTGACATGGATATGTCTTAGTTTTGGGGGTCATTCCAAAATTTTCGACACACAAAACAATGGAAGGTTTTTTTTCTGATGCTGTTGAACGCAGGAAGCTGAAATTTGAGAGGCAGGGTCAATCGACACATACTTCTATACATCATCAAAGTTGATGATCACTGATCAGCTGAGTGAGCTCCAAGGCCATTTCCTCTCCTGTTGAACGCAGGAACCTGAAATTTGAGAGAGCGGGTCAATGGAGAATGCTGAAGGCGCCTGAGTGGTCATTGATCAGCTGAGTGAGCTCATAATTTAAATTGTTATCATAAGACATATCCATGTACAGATGTATCTGCATGCAGTGTAGATTTTTTAAAAGACAATGTTCTTTAAACCAAAATAATTTAGAATTACTTAACATTTTACATAATAGTACATAGAATCCAATTACATAACATATTTTGGGTGTGATTAATCTTCATAACTCTATACTTCATAGTCCTTTTATTTACTTGTTTCAAATACTGAAATATCTTTGGTTAGTCATTGCTGACGAGAGACACACGAGTCGCATCAGACCTCCCCTTTACTACTTGCACTTCCACTCACCATTACTTACCCTCTCCTTCAAATTCCTTGACTAGGGTGATGTTTTGTCCAGGTTTGTTGTGGTTTGGCAAAACATGTTACGAGACAGATTATAATATAATATGTCCCATATTATGGGACATGGATTCTCTGATCAAAACTTTTCTGTGTGAAGGGTGGCAGAACTGGTAAAGTTCTTATCAACTTTAGCCAGATCGTAGTCTTGCATTCTGATTGTCATTCGTTGTTTAGATTATTTCCCGACGTTTTTACTATATCATATTTCGCAATAACAAAGAGCTTTCAAAAAATGTGAGTGTCGAAAGATATCTGACGAATCAACAAATCAATACAATATATCAACATACAATATGCTTTTACTTACAATGGATGTGAAAATTATGGCTATGATTGTAGCTGTGGTTTAACATACTCGTATTGTAGGTATGTATGACATACATAATATGTCATACACATTGTGTATTATTCGCTTGGGTAAGACTTGAACCCGCTTTTTAAAGGGGTTATGTGTAATTTTTGGCCATTTTCCGGTTTTGCTTCCGAGTCTACCAAGGTAGCGGAAGCTTTGTTTTTTATTTTTTTCATTTTCCGGGTCTATGTATGTATTTGGTCGCATCGATTGCAATTAAAAAGAGCTTCGAATCATAGATGCTTCCCAAATAGAAATCGGGTTGAAATTTCCGATGTCTTTTGAAAGGGGCTACGAGAGCCACATAGCCCCTTTCAAAAGAGAACAAAACGAGAAAAAAAGAGAACTCACTCACTCGCTGTTTGGTCGCCATGGAGTTTCAGAGATGATACACTCAAATAATGGACTGTTCGAGGTTCGAGGGGGGATACATTTTTTTCTTGGTTGATTCCAAAGGTTTATTATTGAAGATAATAAACCAAAAACACTCCCTTTAGAATGTCTTACTCGCCCTTACTAGGCATAGTTTTCTCGCATGCTATCGTGATTTCGCTCTCATCAAAAGAAAACTGCGCTTAGTAGATCGGCAGTACAACATTCACCTCAAAAATCCTCCTCAAAATTTGTATGACCTTCAGCTATGCTCAAAAATCCAGTGTGTGGATTGCCGGACTACCACCAACCCCTTCAAGTTAGCTGGCCTAGAGAGGTTGAGGAGTTACATTTCCTGAGGAAAATGTTTATCATTTCATGTTGTCCGAATAATAAACCGATGATATAAACATTTTATGTCTTATCTCAAATACTGCAAATTAATCAGAGAAACGGGTGATTCGCATTACCAATTTTTCTTCTTCTTGTTCACAATTGAGGTAGTATCTATATTTTCACTTTCAAGTCAAAAGGCTTAAAAATCCACCAAACTAGCGCTAAAATCGGTACAAAGTAGAGGGGAGACTTACAAGATATCAAAATTTCATAGTCGCCAAAAACGCTGCAAATTATTACACAACGGTTTATTATTTTTTATTTTTCTATATAGATCACTCGTCTGTAAAGCCACCAACCATCCAACATGAAGAAAAACATCGGTCGTATTTCGGTCATCTATAATTTTAAAGGAGATTAGGCCTCTTCAGCGATTCACACTCGTGTTTCTTATTTATCGTACGTCCAAAACTTAAATTCTTGTACGGAGCGAACGGTTTGTCCTACAGAGCTCCGGGTGGTCTCAAAAAATTCTAAAAATTCTATAGAATCATAAATTGAAGGAAAAACAATTCCTTTATATCAAAATTGTTTGAGTTAGGGCGTTTTCAAAATTTCAAAATTGATTTTGGAACCCCTAGACATAACCTACATCAACCAAAATCTTCGGGGCACAACTAGACCCCAAATGGAGCCTACATACCAAATTTCATCAAAATCGGTCAATGCTAAGTGGCAAAAGTTCCGCGTACAGCGTATGGCGGACGGACGGCCAAATTTCTATTTGATTTTGGATTCTACGTACCTTGAAACGTAAACCATCAAATTTTGAGGGGGTGCTAAAAAAATTTTTTTCTTGGTCGATTCCAAAGGTTTAATTTTTGAAAATAATAAACCAAAATGGAGACACTTGGTCTTAATTCGTCGCCGCCGTTATTCTGTTTTATGTACATATTTTCATCAAAATAAGTTTCATTCGACGAATAAAGTTTTTTACTTAAAAATTATTTTAGTCCTGAAAAATCGATTTTTTTTAAGGGGGGTGACAGAATTGTGACAGAATTTCAAACTGCAATTTAATACACTTCCCCTTGCTGAAAATTTTTAAACATTATGGAGAATTGAAATCTTTGGCTGTATTAAAATATTTTAAAAGATGGGATGTTTTGACAGTTTCGACAACTTGGGACAGTTTTTTGCGTTTTCCTAAAAGTTTCGTAATGACACATTACCCCTTTTAAAGAAAGGGTTCACTTGTTTCGTTGACAATTCGGGTGTCAAAATATATGTCAATAAGGTCGGTGTCAGTGCAACAAAAAACACAGGTGTCAAAAACTAAACTTCAATTCCCATTGCAGTCGTAGTTTTAAAACGTAGGGTAAAGGCAGCGAGTGGAGACCTGTGATGAAGTACCTCGGGAATCAATATCAGTGGAAACCACCCCAGTCTGCATTGGTATGCAACTCGCCTCTGCTGTCTCGTCCCCTGCAGCCTCCGACCTGACAAGGCTGTAATACGAAGTAGCGCAATTTCACGTACCTTCCGAAACAGTTTTATTCCTCGAAATAAAGTGAATTGACAGTAAAAGAAAATAGTGTACGTGCTGTGAACATAAAACTTATGAATGATCAACAAAATATCGCTTTAGGGTAGTCCTAAATCACTTATTTTAGACAAAAATATTACATGATAAGTAAAAGAATTAGGTTACTCAGAGCGATTTTTGAAGCAAACTTTGAAACCTTTTCGTACATCGTTGTTCAATGAAATGCATTTGGAAATGGGCAAGTGCACTCGTCACTTATTTTACCAGTTAAGCAACTCAAATAAGCTTTCTAACTATTAATTTTATTAAATCAGGTGTCCTTTGACAGCCAATTAGATTTTTTTTCATACGTCTATATCCATGACAATATAATAAAAAATAATTCCATACAGTACATGTACATCCGTACATGTTACATAGAATATTATTATAAAATTCAAAAAAATGGGAAATTACTCTCCCTATATGGTGAACCGTGCACAGGGAGAGGAGTAGTTGAAAATCAACATAAATATGCTGTTGATTCGTGAACATAAGTGAACTTTAACTTTTTTTACATATTATAAATTTACATAGAGAAAATACTTTATACATTAGTTGAAAAGAATTTACGATACACACAAATAAAAACAAAAACTACCATCTTTTTACGCTTTCAGCGAGCAGGTGTTTCGATATAACCGATTTCAAATTAGATTGATGCCACACATTCTTCACATTCTTTAACTTTAACTTATTCTTTATTAAGATTTTTCTTTTGAAGATATTCTTTAGTAAGATTCTTTGACTAATGTGAATTCCACTGAACTACTATTTCTCAATTTCTATTACTCTAAAATCCCTTAAATTTAGATAGTATTTTGGTTCAAACTCCAAATTTTTATAAAAATTAAATTTTTTGAATTTTTG
The DNA here is from genome assembly GCA_009739505.2 of Apolygus lucorum. NCBI lineage: Eukaryota > Metazoa > Arthropoda > Insecta > Hemiptera > Miridae > Apolygus > Apolygus lucorum. The sequence continues at coordinate 14,952,628 of CM019182.2, forward strand.
ATTAAAAAACAACTTATCATAAAATTTATTGCATGTAATCCAGTAAGAGTCTCAGCATTGGAGAACATGTAGAAAATTTCCCGTGCAAAACTATGCGACAAAATGATCAAATTTTGATGTAATATCACGAGCGCACTTGGGCTTCAGAAAATTCGAATTTTCTCCATCAGGATCTTTTGAAACACATATGGAGTAAAAATATAGGAATTAGTGGGAGAATTGAAGGATTCAACATAGAATTGAGAGTCAAAGTTGACCTTGACAAAAAGTGGAATTGTGTGGTCACCCTGAAGTTCAAGAATTATGGGAGGAAAATTATTAGATTACTAACAGCACAAGTCAAAAACACAAACTTTAAAGCTTACTGAAAAATAATAACATTGTAACAGTTCTTGAAACTGTTCCACGAACGGTACGCGGGGTCACTTTCCTGGATAGAAAAGAGGAGCAGTCACAATACGCCTTGCAAACCACGCTCTGTAAAATAGAGTTGAAAAATTTCCAAATATTTAATATTCTGATGGAATAACCAGCTCGTATTTCTATCCAATGATTCAAATATAATATTTAAAGTAATTAGTTAACTACATATATGTAGGTATGAATTGGGTATGGTTCAATAACAAATCGGAAATAACAAAAATTTCAATATTTTGTGGTTTCCCATGATAACTAAAATCCATTTTCTATATACAAATATATTATATTGACTCTTTGATCGAATGAAGGTCCGAAATGAAATGAAAATGGATTTTGGTTATATAGATTTGGGCCTTGCTGCTGGTAGGTAAGTGATCTCTTCACATTTTTCAATATTTTGCCGTTTCTCTTGATAACTATTTTCTCCATTTTCATTAACATAACTCCATTTTAATTTCATTTCGGACCTTCATACGATTAAAGAGTCATATGTATAAACCGTACTCTGATTTGTAATTTAACCATATCCAATTCTACCTGTATAACATTTATATTTAGTTAAATAATAACTTTAAATTATATTTTAATCATTAGGCAGAAATACGAGCTGGTTATTCCATCAAAATATTTCCAACTCTATTTCAACATTTTTATATTAGGTAATTTGATATGAATCTTCACTATCTACTTGCTGGTATCCTTTGATTTAGGCAGTATTCAAAATTCCCCTTCTGAGTTGATTCCTTTGGAATCCCGGCGTTTACATCGTGAGAAATCGGTGTCGACAAATCAAGTCATCATGTTGTTTGCAATGGGTAAATGAGGGAGGGAGGGGGGGGGGGTGCGCCTGTTTTTTTTTTTTTTTTTTTTTGTAAATTTTCAATTGAAAGTAGACCTCATCTTGAAAATTTTGACAACAGCCGTTCTCTTTTTGGATGAGTGAAATTGTTTCTATGATTTTTCAAAGTTTCGAATGTTTATGACGTCACGCGCCCCTACCGCCTGGGCGCCCCCAGCCATCTGTGACGTCATAAACATTCAAAACTTTGAAAAATCATAGAACTAGGCCTTATTACGCTGAAAGGTCGCATTTGGTGTCAATATTCTCAGAATGAGGTCTAGCTTAGATTAAAAATAACAATAAACAGTTTTTCCGACCCATGCGCACACCCCATTGAAGTGGTGTCTGATTCTTCTGAATTCTTTGAGATTCACACTCGTGTTTCTGATTCATTGTAAGTCCTTTTAAGGAGCGAACGGTTTGTCATACAGAGTTCTGGTTGGCCTCATTCGACTCTAAAAATTCAATACTATTTTCAATTTGTGAAAAAACAATACCTTTATATGTAACATGGGCAATAATAACGTAATAATTTATTATTATGTTTTTGAAAGAATGGGGAGGGAGTTGAGTGTTTCATGGTGCATAGTTCTATATTGTTGAAGCAAACCTGACTCCACTTGGACTTTGCTCTTTACAGGTGGTTTTTAAAGTAATTTATTCCGAATATATAAAAAAAAGATTTTTCCAACAATTACAGTTTTGTACGCTGATGAAATAACCTGAAGGCAGATAATATATTCTAATATTACCCATATATTATATGGGTAATAGTACTTTTCTCAATGAATTCCTTTTGTTCTCTCAATATATCGATATCGATCTTAATAATGGAACAGGTTTCCCACCATTTGATCAGGTGCAAAGAATCCTTCGGAAAATCCTTGGAGTCGTGGTAAAGTTATGAACCTTCCACAGAAATCCAAAACTAGATTAGTGCCAAAGGAGGAACATGAGGGGTGATAGAAAAGGAAAGTTAAGCCTCACTGGTTAGCGAATAAACACTGGGGTAGGACCTGAAAGTTTTTTTTTATCATCAGTCTACCTATAAGTGGAGAAAAACACGATGAGTGTTGGATAGTCACTGATAAAAGTGAAAGATACTATTCGGAGTTCGTTTTCAACGAATTAATAGGATTGAACGAGGTATCGCGTGTCAACCCTGCACCCTCACCACTCTCGAGAAGCCCCTCGCCAAAGAACGGAAATGATTCGCCCACACTTTTGATGTATAGACTAGCCGTTTTCATACTATCACCTTACGAAAACCGTCTACATCAACCACTTGAAATAAAAACGGAATTAAGAAGACCGTTGTCTGTTTCTACGGAAATAATGACTAAGTTAAATCGATTTCGACGGTTAGGTCATCATCAGTACCTAACAAACAAGAACTTTCAATCGTATCAATGTTACGCAGTAACAGGCATCTTCACTACCTTCTGTCAATAACTTTACCTTTTTACCTGGGAACCTCCAGTGCAATTCTTGTGCAGCCCAGAAAAAATCACTGGCTCTCAGATCCCTAAGGACTACGGGAAAATTAATAATTGACGTAATAGTTGAAACGTAAGAGGTACAGAAAAGAAGATCTCTTAGTCTTTAGTCAAATAACAGGAGTGCACTTTGACTGTAACGAAAACATTTCTAAAATCACATGAAAGAGCATTTTATCATTTATAAATCGACCAGTACTCTCTAATTTATCATTTGTAGAGGTTCACCTCATGTTTGACGTTGATCTCACATCAAATTACTTAACTTTTTCTTTTGTTCGTTGAAAGGACTGATTGAACATAACGAATGTGAAGATTGATATGATATCTATGGGAAACTCGTCTCATATTCTTAGCTTTCCCACACACAATAATACCTATGGAGGTTATTACAAGCTCGTAAAATAGGGGGTGCGCCTGATTTTTTTTAAAATCTTTAATCAAAAGTAGACCTTATAATGAGACTTTTGACACCAGGTTCTCTTTTTGGATGAGTAGATCTTTTTTTATGGTTTTTCAAAGTTTCGAATGTTTATGACGTCACGCGCCCCTCCCGCCAGGGCGGGACCCCCCCCCCCCCCCCCCCCAGACCGCTGTAACGTCATAAACATTCGAAACTTTAAAAAATCATAGAAAAAGGTCTTCTCGCGCTAAAAGATCGCGGTTGGTGTTAAAATTCTCAGAAAGAGGTTTAGTGTAGACTAAAAACAACAATAAACAGTTTTTCCGACCCGCATAAGCACACTCCATTCATTGGGGTAGGTATCTGTGAAAAGTTTTATAGAGCAGTGATTGCAATGAATTCCCCCAAATTATTCATGAATTGCATGTTCATCAAGTTCATTATTAAGTAGGTGATTTTTTTTTTACCTTGTGAAAATCATCATCTGATTATGTGAAATAAATAAGTGATCATCTTGATGAATTTCTCAATAAAACTGATGAATCGATCCCAACGATCATGATGATGATAACTTGTTTGAGTGTACCGGGGCTCCCAATCGTGATGATATCAACGTGTATTATTTTATCAGATAAAATACAGAGTATACAGAATACACAGAGTATACAAAATACAGTAAAGGACAGATTCTGTCCGTTGCACCTGTGATGGATTGATGAAAACGAAGACTGAAACCCTGATTGAACCAGATTGAACGTTTTCCATTTCACTTGCATTATCATCAGATTTACTGACATTGTTATTTTAAACAATTGTTATTATTTGAAACTCGAAAACACAGTAGTGTCCCCACAAGCTGCTCGTAAATCCCCTCGTGACAGGTTTTGAAACTATTGAGAGAAGAGAGGGGGGCACCTGTTAAGCCCTCCTTTAGTTGTGTTGGAACAGTTATCGTTGTAGTGTGAACCTTTGAGGTGTCATGTGATCAATTTGATATCAAATTTGTAGTAAATACTGTCCGAGGGGGAGTATCGCTAACTCGAGTTCCGTTTCTGAAATAGTACAGTCTCTTCAGGTAATAAAATTAGTTTACAATTCGGAAGTGTTGTTCCTTTGCAAATACCGTGTCTTCCGACAAAGAGGAAGGTCAGCTTCGGGAGGAGGAGCCCACCATAACATCAGAAGTGGGATAAACAACTTACGTGCCGGATTAAGTGAAAATTGTGAATTCAATAGTGACTCTGTGAACAATTATTTCGTGAAAACGTCGGAAACGCTCGGGATGTTTGTGAAAAAGTCGGTCATTCAAGTCTACGTCCGCCATTTTCAGGACGAGTCGAAAATACCTCGAGGGGGAAAACCCTCCACCGGACCAGAGAGGATGGACGAGGCGAGGGGGGTACACCCTTCCAAGATCACGCACTTCCGAACGCGATGTTGCCGAATTTTTACGAGTGCTGACGAAACACGAGTGGAGATCGTCGGAGACCTCCTGTTCCTCCACCCCCCTCACCATACGCTCATGACAAGTATTATTTCAGGAATGAATTACACAATTTATTATTTGAACAAGCGAGAGTTATGAAAGAAATGGCTGACAAAATCTCTTTGAATCAAGAATTACCTCTTCAAAACGCTGCCCAAATGATTAAACCTCTTTTTTCTCATCTCCTCAAAACTTCAATCTTCGCTGTGGGCATTGTCAACGAACTGAACACAAAGTTTTTGAGCGTCACACATCAGTGTTTGAGACTACCTCAGCAAGTCACCTATCAAAGCAACCCATCACCAATGCAATTATTACTTGCTTTGCCTGCAACCAAGGAGGATACATCGCACCGAACTGTCCCAAGAAGAAGCAGTTATCAAGACCAGGCCCGGGAGAATACAGAAGTTTGATGTCCAAGCCAGCAGAGAAGCACGTTGGCCTATGCGTTGCTAATCCAGAAGGCACTTTTACTTACCGAGGTGATGTATTCCACTATTTTTGGTTTATAATTTTCAATAATGAACCTCTGGAATCGACCAAGATTAAAACAATTTCTAACCCCCTCCTCAAAATTTGTTGGTTTACATAGAATCCAAAAATTGAATAAAAATTTGGCCGTCCGCGGCATTTTTTTTTAGTTTCCATTGACTGATTTTGATGAAATTTAGTATATGGACTCAATTTGGGGTCTAGTTGTGCCCCTAAGATTTTGGTTGATGTCGGTCACTTCTAAGGGTTAAAAGTTTGAAAACGCCCTAGCTCAAAAAAAAAAAAAAAATTGGTATAAAGGTATTGTTTTTCCTTCAATTTAAGACAGTATCGAATTTTTGAGACCACACGGAGCTCTGTAGGACAAACCGTTCATTCCCTATGAGAACCTAAGGGTTGGACTTAAGATGAATCAGAAACACGAGTGATCTATGTAGAAAATTTATAAACCTTTATGTAATCATATTCAGCGTTTTTCGTCTCAGGATCAGAATGCTCTCTCCTTCGTATGTCCATTAGTTCTAAATTACAAGGCACTTCCTTTAACAATATAGTTCATTTGCATGGAATAGGATCTGCAGTAACCATTTCTAAATGCCAAAAACGAGTTTTAATTACCACCAATGGTCGTGATACCATGTTTTGTTTCACATAGTGGCAGATAGAGCTGTCTTCCAGTGCCCATAATTTTGGGGCGAGAAATTCTTGTGACAGATTATTATATGGTGATTATCCCAAATACGTGCAAATTGAGGAAGGACATCCTCCTATCATGTCTTCTACTACTGAGAATATTTTACTGGACACTACTGGACTTTTTATGAATGAAATTCGTGTTAAATCGAGGACACAATTCTTGGAATTGAGTCAAAAGTTTTATTGGATAATGATATTAAGAGAGATAAGCATACTGGAACTGATAACACTTGCAAATCTAATTATGAATTTTCTGATTTTTGATAGATCGATGTTCTCTGGATCGGTTTACAAAGGATGTGGTTGTGTTGTTCAGTGAGATCCCAGGCTGTCACACCATAACCGTTCCATTCTTTGATTTACCCACACATACAGACTCATTATCAGAAAATCGTCAAGTTTCACCAGTAAATGATGTGAATTTCAACGAATTACACACAGATATTCCTATTAGTCAAAAATCAAAACTCGTTAATATTTTACAAAAATATTCAAAATTCTTCATCACAGGAGTTCTAACCACACGCATTACCACTGGAACATTTAAAATTCTTCTCATTGATTCAACTAAAACAGTACAACAACGTCCTTATAGACTCAGTCCTGTTCCTGTACAATGTGAATTAGTTCGAGAGCACATAAAAGAACTTGAAGATGCAAAAGTAATTTGTCCTAGCTCATCCCCTTTTTAGTCCAATAGGTACTTCTTGTTCAGAAAAAGACTGGAGGTTTTCGGATGACTGTTGATTTTCGTTCCTTGGATTTGAACACAGTCCCAGAACATTTTCCTTTGCCGTTGATTACTGATCAAATTGCTCGATTTAGTGGAGCTAAGTATTTCACCATCTTGGATGCTGCCTGTGGATTTTATTAAATTCCTGTTCAGGAAGACTCCATTGAAAAACTGTCTTTTGTAACACCAGATGGACAGTGGGAATTTTTGGTTTTACCTTTTGGGGTACGTAACGGACCAAGTGTCTATCAACGAGCTATCATGAAAGCTTTAGGAGTCTTAGCACATGATTATGTCACATGCAACATGTACGATAATTATGTTGATTTCTGCTAGCACTCCGAGTGAGGCATTAGAACGCTTAGATTGTATTCTGGGAATATTAACAGCTGCTGGTTTCTCATCCAATTTCTCTAAATGCTCATTTGTTGTAACTAAAATCAAATATGTAGGTTATGAGATAGAGAACGGAGAGTTGCGACCCAATAAAACTAAAGTTGAAGCTCTCACAAATTGCGACCTCCCACAACTCTTTGTACACTTCGCCAATTTCTTGGTCTAGCTTCAAATTTTAGACAATTTGTGCATAATTTTGCACAGTTAGCAACCCCTTTGTTCCAATTGATGACAACAAAGGATGGAAGATCATGAAAAGGTTAGACAACATTTTATTGGCCTCCTAATTGCAGAGCCAATGTTAACCATTTTCAACCCTTCTTATCCAATTGAATTGCATATTGATGAAAGTTCTTTAGGTTTTGGATCAATACTGATTAACATCATTGATGAAAGCCAAGACCTGTTGCATACTACAGCTGTTAGTGTCGTCTCCTCCGCTGTTTCATTGGTTAGGCCTGACTTATTTTTGCGCCTACTTGTGAATTAAAATTATTTGCAGTAAATCTCTTATGTCCTGCCTAGGTACTAAGTTTCCTAACAATCCTAGCTGGGGATTGGGTAAGCTGAAGTTTCAAGACGTATGACTGACCTGGCGATCCTCTTGGGTCCAGATAATCTTTAGAGATTTGTCCCATACGAAACTTTGTCAGCATGTGCGTCTGACAATAGCAAAAGAACCACTCTATCAGAATCACGTTACTGAAGGGTTTTTATTGAATTAATGGGAACAAGAACTTGTAGAAAAACTATTTATTCAAATAACGAAAGGTACGAGAGCGGTAAGTATGACTAGGCAGATAACGGACAACAAAACTAGTAATTAGAGTGGGGGAAACTTCTTCTTGTTCACTTTCAAATGTTTATTCACCCGAACAACAGTTACCACTCTTAAGAGCTGAAGACCCTTGTTGTGGTTTATGCCGCAATTCATTCTCATAACTATTTACAAAGCTACCAATTCATTGTAGTAACTGACTGTGCTTCGCTTCGTGCAACACAGAATAAACAAGAACTAATACCACGAGTCCAAAGAAGGTGGTCCTTTTTGCAAGGTTTGAAAACCCATTGATGACAATAATGATAGTACTGTAACTTCGGAACCAATTATTGAAAATCCAAATGCAAATTCTTTGTTAATCAGCACCCTCATAGAGCAGCAACACCAAAAACTAAGACCTCATGGAAAACATCGTATATTGATCCTGATATTCAAAACACTTATGAAATTCATGGAAGAATTTTGTGTAGGAAAGTACAGAGACATACACGCCCAAGATATCTTCACATTGTACAACATTCACTACGTTATGCTGTTGTCAACAATGTACAAGAGTCTCTTTTCCATTTTGGATATGAAAAAACCTTAGAAGCATTCTATTCACTAGCACACATGAATTTCGAGATACTGCTACTCGATTGATGCATAAGTCGATTTGACAGCATAAAGCTTGAGGAAAACGATTTGGTTTTTGCACAGATGGAGGTGAGGAATCTAATCATATTGGATAACGCTTATCGAGTACCGTTTAAATTGTTAAAGTTTTACCAAATGACCGCTACTTATTGCAGTATGTTTCTGGAGGATCAAGGAAGTACTTGAAATACCCTCACGAACAGTTGCGCAAGGCTCCTAATTTTGATGGCTCTAGCACTATCCCTGATGATAGCAGGGATTTATCGAAGTAATTTTGACTTTCTTGACTGTTTTTGTTCATAGTGGACTACCCACTGCTCTTCCAAGGTGACTGTGGATTCGCCCAGTCTTGTTATTTTGTTGAATGTGGATTATTCCACCTATGTTGACTTTGGATCCCCAAGTCTTCTCAGTGATCATCATAATCATTTTCTCAGTCAAGTATGAGTCTAATTTTGGAATGTGGGCTGGAGTCTACCTTGCTTGGCACCCTTACGTTGGCTGCGTCATAGTTGGACCCTTGTTCTATGTCCTTCCCTTTACGTGGTCTACGTCTTACAGTCATTACTTTTCTGATAGTGTGACTGTCAAGCCCAAGTGAGATAGACAACCTTCCCAAGTAGTTCTTTTGAATGAGTTCCTTTTGAACGAGTTGCTTTTAATGATTCCTAACGACTGGATTCACCTGGCTCGAATATATTGATCAAAGGATAATTCCTGTACCTCCTTGCACAATTTGTTTGTTACTTGGAATTGTTTGTTCATTGAAATTTTCCTCGTGCCTCCAACCTCCACTGTGCATGTGCATTAATTTACTTGCCAGTTCTAAGCTGTTATTTTGAATTGTTTGCCTGAAGGGGAAACCCTTCACTTATGGAGACGGGAGTAGGCTGATATTCTCTTCACTAATGGGCTGTGTCTGGTCCCCTAGGTGAACTGAGCTCCCGAGGACGGAAGCAACGTCAGGATCGCCGTGTGATGGATTGATGAAAACGAAGACTGAAACCCTGATTGAACCAGATTGAACGTTTTCCATTTCACTTGCATTATCATCAGATTTACTGACATTGTTATTTTAAACAATTGTTATTATTTGAAACTCGAAAACACAGTAGTGTCGCCACAAGCTGCTCGTAAATCCCCTCGTGACAGGTTTTGAAACTATTGAGAGAAGAGAGGGGGGCACCTGTTAAGCCCTCCTTTAGTTGTGTTGGAACAGTTATCGTTGTAGTGTGAACCTTTGAGGTGTCATGTGATCAATTTGATATCAAATTTGTAGTAAATACTGTCCGAGGGGGAGTATCGCTAACTCGAGTTCCGTTTCTGAAATAGTACAGTCTCTTCAGGTAATAAAATTAGTTTACAATTCGGAAGTGTTGTTCCTTTGCAAATACCGTGTCTTCCGACAAAGAGGAAGGTCAGCTTCGGGAGGAGGAACCCACCATAACACACCGATCTACCTTCCAAAGTTCAGTAATATCAGGCTACTAGATCGTAAGAGATCGGTGTTCCGATAGAACCACATTTACTCGAGCACAAGCCACTTTAATTAGTCCAACATTGATTCAGTTTATAGGGATCTTCTAGAAGCCTCAATCATGAAAATTCCGTTAAATTTGGACTATGATTTTTTGCAAATACCCGGGATAAGGCTACGTAGATAGAAGATAGAAAGTGTTAGAAACGCTCGAAACGCAAAATGAGTGAAGAACAATAATTTTTTTAAAAAATCTGCCAAGTGGGTGTGGCACATAGCTTCCTCGTATCCATAACTCGATCGATATTTAGTATAGATGACCCGATGCCTAGTAGGATATCATCAATCTCTAAGTACCTTCCACTATCACAACAATCAATCTGCACAATCTCTGAATACTGTTGGAAATATAGAAGTTACGGCTGTTACAAGGATTTCATGTTTGCGCATGTGCACAAAATACTTTCAATTTGGGGGCCATGTATTCATAGGGGATCATCTAAACCCCAACCCGCTCAATTCCTGGAAATTTCATCGAAATCGGATGAGAATTGTAGAAGTTATGACTGTGGCAAGGAACTCATGACAGACACACACGGAACAAAAATGGTTCAGGAAGTTCTAAAACGTAAAAAGCGAGTGGAAATTTTGATTTTGGAGAACTTTTTTTTTCAACCTTGAAAAGTGAAAACAAAGCTTCCGCTACCTTGGTTGACTCGGAAGCAAAATGTCATTAAGTAACTGTTATCCTTTGGGTTTTACTTCCGAGTCAACCAAGGTAGTGGAAGCTTTGTTTTCACTTTTCAAGGTTGAAGAAAAAAGTTGTCCAAAATAATAATTTCCACTCGCGTCTTACGTTTCAGACCTTCCTGAACAATTTTGGTTCCGTGTCTGTCTGTGTGTCTGTCATGAATACTTTGCCACAGCAGTAACTTCTACAGTTCTCATTCGATTTCGATGAAATTCCCAGGGATTGTGCGGGTTGTCGTCAAGATGGTCCCCTATGAAAATCATTACCCCGGACTGATAGTAGCCACTGTGCAAGCGCAAACGTGAAGTCCTCGTAACTGCCACGACTTCTACATTTTCCAACAATATTCAGAGATTTGCAGATTGATTTTTGTGATAGTGGATGTTTTGAGATTAACCTCTATGCGTCGGATCGTCTATACAATCGGGTTATGGATACGAAGAAGCTATTTGCCACACCCACTTGGCAAACGTTTTTATTTCAACTAGATCCCTACTTAAAGCTTGAATTCTTTTTCATTGAAAAATTAATTACCTAGCTAACGATATTTTGCTATGTTGGCTTTTACCGTGAAAGGTCGATACCAAACAATCATTCAGAAAGTATACTTACTACTCTTTTCTACTAGGAGTTTCATAATATACCTGTATGAAGCTGGTATTTTTCATATCATTTTGAGCAATCATTTCAGTTAAGATAGGTATCGACATAGTATGGTTGTGATATTTAAAACCAAAATGGTAACCAATCAGGAGAGATTAAAAAAAATCATAAGTAGTTGATTGGTCCAATTTTATAGATTAATTTGAAGTACTTAAGTTGTGGATGTCCTCGTATTTGAGGTTATTTTCCTGAATAAGAAGAATTTGATTGTTTGGAAAATTAATTTCTGATGTACATACTCATCAATTTACAAGTCAGAACGCATCATTATAGTGTAAGATTATTATTGAAATCAAGGAATAATACCTTAGTTGGTAGTTTATTTCTAGAATTAAATTATTTAATTTCGTTATGATAATTTCCTGATTCATTGATTGATTCTATCCGTTTATAAATTATGTTGAATATTCATATTTACTGCGATTGGATTTTGCCTCCCAGGCATCGAACGAAATCCGTATGAGTACCTGCCCACCGAACGTTATCATTATATTTTTTGACACTTTCCACACTTCGGGTCTTTTTCACATAAATAAATGATTAAATCTTCTTGCATTTGACCTATTTTCAAATATTTATCCTTTTTCTTGTAACGGAACGTTTTAATATTACTGACTCTTACTTACCTCTTCTCTTACTGACTCCCGAAAAACTCGAATTCTTGCACATCAATGATATTGCTTTTCTATATCATTGGGATAATTGAAATTTTCAATCAATTGGAACACAATGATTGTTTAGGTACTCCCAATTATTGTATAAGTAACTCCCAAAAAGATTCACTAAAAGAATTTAATTTAGAACTCAAAATAAGATTTTTTTTTTTTTTTACTAATTATGCTTTTGGAAGTTTTTGACGTAATAGTTTAAATAAGGTCTGTTTTTCTTACGAATGAAACTGAATTTGAAAATAGTTGCAAGCATGTAGTAAATAACTTGAGATCGAATAATTGTAGAACTAGTCAGTGCGTAGAATTCACTAAAAATTCAGATAATGATAAGTGACAGGTTGGGACTGGTTGGTTTTCATCCACATTTTTCTTGCAATTCCAATGAAGTGGGTAGGTAAAAATACATTTACCTAATTTTCACAATGTTTCACTCTAAACCTGTTATTCCATGTAAGTAATTCATTATCACCCTATTTTGCCCATTTTTCTGGTGATTGCTTGATTCATTTTCAATTCCTTACCACGACTAAGAAGATTACCGATTATTGGATGACACTGGCCACAGCGATGTTTGATGTCTTCTCACGTGGAATTGACGAACATCAGCCGTGTGAGGAGACCTTGGGGTGGGAATGTCTTCCATCCGTAAGATACCTGTAGAGACGAGCTTCTGACCAATTTTTCGACAAAAGCCCGGATCTACAGGGTAGATCACGAATGTGCTGTGACTGATCAAGTCTCCTCACGACCTCCGACGTCCGCGACTTATCCAGCACGGATCGACACCTGAAAAGAAGATCGACTTCAGTAACTCAAAACCAGCGTCATACTAAAGGATAAATAGAACCACCGTCTGTACATTGCTTTGGGGTTTCTTTCAGTATGGAAGAGCAAGTCATGAAAAATATAAAAACACTTTACAATACAATGAAAGAATTAATGATGTTCGAAAAACGTAGAAACAAAACCTTAGGTATCAGTTTTCAATCAAAACAGTCTATAAAATCGAAATGAATATAATAATTTATATAATAGTTATAAATACTGAATTGGTACCGAATAAAATCAAAACCATTGATTTTTGGTGAATTGCTCACGAACCTTGATGACTGATACAGAGATTGGCTACTCTGCATAAAGAAGTACAAATTAATAATAATAATTCAAAAATTACAACGTAGAGACCTATCATATCAGAACTAGCTGTAAAGCTGTCAAATATCGGGACTGGGGTCATCCAGAAAAACGCTATTATCGCCTAGCTTTCAGAAAATGTATTTTTCCTGCATCAGGGCCTGAAAAAATACAATGAGCGAACTCAAGCAACAGAAGCTGGAGTTTTGTTGGAGTTTGTTTGGTTGTTTTGTTTTTGTTGAGGGCCTGAAAAAATACAATGAGCAAACTCAGGCAACAGAAGCTGGACTAGTCAAAACAAGTTCAAGCAAATGCACCTACCGAGATCAATACAGGCATCTCGGTAGGAGACTTTGCTTGAACTTGTTTTGACTAGTGTGTTTCTTGCTCCAGCAGCAAAACTCCAGCATCAAAAACTCAAAAATAGAGCCCAGCAACAAAACTCCATCTTCTGTTGCTTGAGTTCGCTCATTGTATTTTTTCAGGCCCTGACGAAGGAAATAAATTTTCCGAAAGCTAGGCGATAACAGCGTTTTTCTGAATGATCCCAGTCCCGATATTTGGCAATTTATTCATACCGTGGGTCGATTCACTGAAATAGCTGAAGCTTATCTTAGCTGAAGAGCCTTTTAAAAGAAGGCAAAAACAAATCGTAGATATGTGAAAAGAAAACGGGGAAGAGAAATGGAGGATATTGCACCAAGTCAAGGGCCGGGGTATATTGCACGGATATAAACACTTGGATTACATAAACACGTAATTTATTTCATTAGAAAAAAATTGATGTCACGGCCTGGAATCGAACCCTGGTTTCCCAGATGATCGGCGACGTACACGTACGGTTGAAATTTTATGTTTTAAGTGGATATTTAAATCGCCTACTATCTGAAATGAGCAATCTTCTCGACAAACTTATCAACCAACAAATCAATATTATTAAACGTGATATTTTACACCTCATGGGAGGTTTATTGAGATTTAACATGAAACATGCTTCAGTCTTGAACTCAGTTACACAACTGTAGAAAGAAGTGCGTTAGTTGAGTAAGGAATCCGTGAGAACTCTCGGAATTTCACACGGTGCCTCTAAGACTGCTTAGTGAGATGCGAAGAACACTATTTGCCATTGCCACTACCTAATAACCAAATACTCGCTTCACACTCAATTCGAATAAATAGGGAGTTGTGGGTGCTTTTATCAGGATATTTGATTACTGGTTGCGAAGGACGCAAAACTGAGTACAACTCGAAGAAACGAACAACAATTGCATTTGGTCAGCTAAAATTAGAATAGTGCTTAGGCCTCTTTTTGCCATTCAAACTCGTGTTTCTGATTTATCGTAAGTCCTACCCTTAAGTTCTCGTAGGTAGCAATTGGTTGGTCGTACTGAGCTCTGGGCAGTCTAATTCGATTCTAAAAGTTCATTACTATTTTAAATTGATGAAGAAACAACACCATTATAACAAACGTTCTTCGGCTTAAAATTTTCAGCCCTTTTTTTCAACACGCTGAAGTGATTGACATCGACCAATAGCTTCGGGGAACGAATAGATCCCAAATGGAGCCCATATACCAAATTTCATCAAAATCGGTCCATGTTAAACTAAGGAAAGTGCAGACGGACGGCGAATTTTAATTCGATTTTTGGATTCTAGTTTCCAATCCTGAAACGTAAACCCACTGATTTTGAGGAGGAGCTAAAATTTTTTTTTCCTGGTCGATTCCAAAGGTTCATTAATGCAAATAGTTAACTAAAATGTGCTCCTCCTTGATCTGCTGAGTAAACTATATTCGTTCCCGGTGGCCTTATGAAGCTGAAATGTCACAGGGAGTTCCTTTGGAACGGCAGTGTTCGAATGACAAACTGAAATCCTCCCTGATCAGCTGGGTGAGCTAAATTCGGTTTAGAAGGATCGGTGGCTAAAGACGTCGAGAGAACCCTGTGATTGAAGGCGCTAGCCTCTTGCAATCGACTTTCTGGTAAGGATGAATTATTCAATGAGATACTTCAGCAATAATTTCATTCATTTGATACCACTCCGAGGACAGTTTCGTTCTACATGCGGGAGGCAGAGAGAACGAGTGGTCGGATTTTGTGCCAATTTTGCAATAGCTGTGTCCATCAGAAGTGTGCTGTAGAATAACGACAAATGAGATGAGTGCAATAATCCTGAATCCGTGTTTTCAATTTTAACTGAATTTAAAAATTTTTTAGAAAAAAGAAGGAAAAGGTTTCTAAGTTTAGTGCTTTTCAACTGTCGGTATGAAATTCATTTTCCTACTGACAACAATTCTCGTCACTGTGACAAAACAAAGTCAAGGCTTTAAAGAGTTCAAATGAAAATCGTAATATTTTTTTTCCATAGAACCTTTGAAAGCATTTGAAACAGCCTGTGAAACACAATTGACAAATTGTGTGCATGTTTATCATTACAACTTCTTGGTCAAAGAAGTTATGGCGGAATTAGCGTCAAAACGTATTCCGATGAAATCAAAATGATCAATCATAATGAAGAGGTTGGACTCACATAGCTATTAATTTTACCATCCATTAATTTCATCATCGTCTCCAATTCTCTGTACTGTAGGTTCATGAATGTCTGTCGTGTCGAGAACCAACCAAGCAGGCCTTATTTCGATGCATTTCGAAGACTCCCAGTCACCTGGAACAAGATGCAAATTGATATTAGGAGTATTCATAACAAACCAAATAATTAAATGTATTATTTATAACTAAAAATACATTCTGTAGGAATATTGGTGATGAATAAATAAATTCCATGTGATAGTCATATATTTATGCGAATCAAGAAAACTTTGGGATGGACTCCAACATCCTTCATTCTTCTGAACCAATTTCTCTTGGTGGGCTCAACTGCCTTTTGTGACCTACAGACGAATTTTATTTTGTGGGTTAGACCCCAACTCCCCTTTGTGGGCTCCTATACCCCACAACCTCTCACATTCAAATTCAAATTTTAAAACGTCAGAGCTAGACCCCAACTACCTCATGTGGGTAGACCTCAACTCCCCCTTGTAAACTCCTACATCCCACAACCTCTCAAATTCAAATTTAAAAAAGTTTTCATCTCGTAAAAACCTAGGATGAGGCAATACAAATGTCAGAGCTAGACCCCAACTACCTCATGTGGGTAGACCTCAACTCCCCCTTGTAAACTCCTACATCCCACAACCTCTCAAATTCAAATTTAAAAAAGTTTTCATCTCGTAAAAACCTAGGTTGAGGAAATACAAACGTCAGAGCTAGACTCCAACTACCTCATGGGGGTAGTCCTCAACTCCCCTTTTGGGCCCCAACCTCTCAAATTTAAATTCAAATTTTAAAAAGTTTTATCTTGTAAAAACCTAGGATGAGCCAATACAAAAGTCAGAGCTAGACCACAAGTACCTACCTCATGAGGGTAGACCCCAACTCCCCTTTGTGGGCTCCTACTTCCCACAACCTCTCAAATTCAAATTTAAAAAAGTTTTCATTTGGTAAAAACCTAGGTTGAGGAAATACAAAAGTCAGAGCTAGACCCCAACTACCTCATGAGGGTAGACCCCAACTCCCCTTTGTGGGCTCCTACTTCCCACAACCTCTTAAATTCAAATTTAAAAAAGTTTTCATCTCGTAAAAACCTAGGATGAGCCAATACAAAAGTCAGAGCTAGACCACAAGTACCTACCTCATGAGGGTAGACCCCAACTCCCCTTTGTGGGCTCCTACTTCCCACAACCTCTCAAATTCAAATTTAAAAAAGTTTTCATTTGGTAAAAACCTAGGTTGAGGAAATACAAACGTCAGAGCTAGACCCAACTACCTCATGTGGGTAGACCCCAACTCCCCTTTGTGGGCTCCTATACCCCAACTTCTCAAATTCAAATTATAATTTAAAATAGTTTTTATCTTGTAAAAGCCTGGGATGAGGCAATACAAATGTCAGAGCTAGACCCCAACTACCTCATGTGGGTAGACCCCAACTACCAATACCTTTCTTCGTGAGCTGTACCCCTACTCTCCTATATGGGCCAAACCCCAACATCTTTTAGTAGGCCAGACCTCAACTGCCCTGTATGAGTTGGACAGGAACTTCCCATCTCTAGGCTAGGACGCCCAATTTTCCATCGTCGACCAGACCCTAATTTCCTCATGTGGTAGACCTCCTTCCTTTGTGAGCTAGACCCCAACTTCCTATATGGCCCAAACATTTTTTTGTGAGCCAGACTCCAACTGCCCCTTGCGAACTTTACTTTAACAGTTCTTTGTGTGATAAACACACGTGATAGACACGATTTTTCCATTCGTGGACTGGACTCCAACTTCCCATTTTGTCTTCTAGGCACCTCCTATTCCCCTTCGTTGGAGAATCTCTCTTGGTGGGTTGAACTTCAACTTCTCTTCCAACTTCCTGTTATGGGCTAAACCCCAACCTCCCTCATGTGCTAGACCTCAACTTCCCTTTGTGAGCTGGACTGGGACTTCCCTTCTCTCGGCTGAAACTCCCAATTTTCTCCCAACCTCTCTTGGAAGGCTACACCGCCAACTTCCTTTCGTGGACTTCATCCACTGCAGACTTCAATTTTTGATGATAAAATGACTCGATGAAATAATTAAATTTCATAGTTTATTAACCGTAAAATTGCTGAAATGTTTTCCTGTAAAATTCAATATTTTTGTTGATGTGGCGTTCTCCTTCAAAGTTCAAAGTTTTGTAATTTATGACTGTCTATTATTACACCACCTAGATTTAGGTAGTGACTATAACTTTTTGGTAGTAGTACCAAGTTGGTGACGTCACCAGCCGCTCCCTTTGCCCGAACCAATCACCTTTCCCCTCCGATAAATCCAACGATTTCCTCATTTTTCTTCCTTCTCGCCTTCCACTCCTCCTCCCCTTCTTCTTCCGAAAAACGATCGAGCCCCTGGGAAAATCGTCAGACTGTGTCAAGGAAGGGTGGACGTTTTTGGTTCCCCGCCCGCCCGCTAGATGTCGGGCGAAACTGGCGCCTTTATCGACACAACCCGAGTTGAGATGTTTCTCACGTACTAGCCTCCCTCGACACGGGGGTGAATCCACCCTCAGGACGTGATTCCTCCACAATCCTCTTCTCACTCGACAAAAAATCAATCTCCTTTTAACACCTTTTTCCTCTTAGAAAACTACGATATTCCCCTCAATCAGGTTACTCAATTTATTTCACAGCATATTTGTCACCAACTTAGTATAATTTTCACGTACTGCCAGGTGGTAATTTTAGTAAGTACGTGATAAAAGTGATTTAGTAGGAAGAGATGGCACTGAATATTCATCACCAGTAAATTAAAATAACTATTACTGTTCAAGGAATTTTACGTCAGACAGATGAAATCAATATAGTTAGTATTCTGAAATAATTTTTGTTAGTAGGAATATGTAGGTAGAAATGTGTGTCTAAAAATATCAAAAGATGTGAGGCTTTGAATGATTTTTGAAATAAATTTAGGTTTTCCAGATTGACATATATCCAAATTTGATTGAGTATATATTTATGATTGTAAAAAGGTTGATTAGTTACAGAAATTTGGGGTAAGGAAAGTACGACTTTATACATGCGATTTTAGGGGGGAAGTAAGTCGTCAAGGGGGGGGTCAATGTTGGTTGTGTTGACAGATGATATGGCCACCTGGGCGCCAAAATGTTTTTCGTAGGTTATGAAGGGTGAGGGGGGGGGGGGGGGTATGCTAAAGATGGGAGGGTGATTAGTGCGGGCGGGGGCGGGAGGGGGAGGCACGTACCGGAACGGGTACCTCAGAATGGATATCTTATTGATTACGACTATTCACTTACGGTGTCAGCCGTCACCTGTTCCTCGCAGAACTCTGCTGGACTTCTCAGGGAGTTTTTCTCCCTTCAGAGCCTCTCAGAGTTGAGGGTGGCGTTGAAGGCGGCGGAGGCGGCGGTTGGAAGGTTCCTTCTCCGGCGATCGCCCGAGGCTGACTGCGAGTCGAGAGGGTGTCCCGGGGGCGCAAGCGCTCTCCGTCCCCCGCGCGCTTTCCCCTTTCGAAAATACATAACACCCCAGGGAAACCTCCTTAATAAAAAACCCCTTCATTTCAAACTTCGAGAAAAAAAATATCTTAATTCCGCGTCGAACGACGTCATTTTCCTTCCTCACTACCGAAGGTAGGGAAGCAAGTAATAAGTCACGTCCTCCATATCCAAAATTCCTTTCTCATTTGGTATTCCACAGCTTATAGCGAATTTCCAATTAGCAAATTTTCAAGAAAACGCTGCAAATTATTACACAATGGTTTATTATTTTTCTATAGATCACTCGTCTGCAAAGCCACCAACCATCCAACATGAAGAAAAACATCGATCGTATTTCGGTCAGCTATAATTTGAACGGAGATTAGGCCTCTTTAGCGATTCACACTCGTGTTTCTGATTTATCGTACGTCCAAATCTTAAATTCTCGTAGAGAGCGAACGATTTGTCCTACAGAGCTTCGGGTGGTCTCAAAAAATATTTAAAATTCTATAGAATCCTAAATTGAAGGAAAAACAATACCTTTATATCAAAATTTTTTGAGTTAGGGCGTTTTCAAAATTTCAAAATTCATTTTGGAACCCTTAGACGTAACCTACATTAACCAAAATCTTCGGGGCACGACTAGACCCCAAATGGAGACTACATACCAAATTTCATCAAAATCGGTCAATTATTTGCCCATAACTTCTATACGAATTAAGCGATCGGAATAGTTTGACGTTAGGACCAACTAGACCCCAAATGGAGTCTATGTGCAAAAGAACGGGTTTTTTTAGACCGATTCTAAGGCCTTTTATGGCCCGGACGGCGGACGGACATTGCAAATTTGGATTCTACGCACCTTGAAACGTAAAGTGACAAAGTTTGAGGGGGGGTTATACAATTTTTTTGCGATACGATCACATAGGCTTATTATTAGAAATAATAAACCAAAATGAAGATATTGCAATGGCCTCAAGATTTTTAGAATGGACTTTTTTGAAAAATGTTCACACTGAAATCCGTTTTGGAACATTCCGAAACGATCCCTGAAGTTTTTCCAAAACTCGTATATAGTAATATAATATATTACAATACCTTAAAGCCCAAAGAAGCTATGTCCACCCATCTTCCACATTTTTAATTTTTTTTAATTTTTGAAAACTCAAATTCAACAAAACTATTATTGAGTTTTCTTGTCGATAATAGCTTGAAAATGTATTGAGGAAATTAAAGAGTTTAGTGTAATAAGCCATTATTTTAGGAATTGTGCACTGGTGATAATTTCATTTGTGTGTTTCTCAAAACTCCGTTTTCGGACATAGCTCCTTTGTGCTTTAAGGTATTGATATGGTTTATTCGGATTCAGCACAAAATTTCTGATATCAGTGCGTTTTTCAAAAATGCAAATTGTCCAAAATTAAGAAAAGTATGTATCTATTTATATATATAATGAATACGAGCGTATAATTGTTGTACCCAGAAATGCAGTAGCCGTGTGAGTAGAGACGAGTAGAACATGAATATGGACTCCTAACATCTTCAACGCATACCCAGTGCATACAGTATGTTGGTATGGTAGGTATACTGAAAATCGAAAAAAACCAACAATAGCCGAGTGGGTACTCTATGAGTTTGTGGAGACGATTAGAACGTGAATATGGACTCTTAACATCTTCAAAGCTTACCCGGTGCATACAGAATGTTGGTATGCTATACTAAAAATCGAAAAAACTAAGAATCGTGTAAAAAAAACTTTCTAAAGGAAATTGCAACACCTTTGTTCCTTTTCTTAACCATACCTTCAACTGAAAGATTTCTTTGAAAATTCTCTGAATAATTCATGCTGCATGAATGGACTTTTTGAATATTTACTTCATTTTCGAGGACAATTATAAATCATGCTATCGCAATGGCTTCCAAATGTTGATTAACCCAGGAACATTTTTTCAAGGATTTCAGTTTTAAAATATTGTAAAGCATTTCCTCAAGTTCAACACTTTTCATAAAATGTGGCATCAACCATTTTTTAAATTAAAAAAAATCACATTTTTGAGCAACTTGTTTTTTCAAAAGGGCATCAGAAATTTTATGGAAAGTGACTCCTCAATCGATTTTGTTTTCGAGTCAACTAAGGTAGCGGTTTTTAGGGTTTGAAAATTCAGGGGTCCTTAATAGACAGACGACAAACAACAGTTGATTTAACCCTGGAGTACCAACACTCATATTCTACCCCTTTAATACCAACATTACGTCGAATTGACGAACATGAACAAAAACAAAAAATAAAATAAATAAATAAATAAAAATGTACTAGCTAATTAAAAGAGAAGTTCAAGGGAAAATGAATCTAAATATAACGTAAATTGCAAAACTTTAATGAAAAATAATCTTTCACTCACAATAGTGCTACAATATTGTCAAATATGAATATATGATTGATGAGGGAGCTATGTGCAACACTCTCGTCACCTGAGTCACGAATTCAGGCTCACTAAACTTTGCAAAAGTTAGAGCTCTTGTTAAAACATTAGCAGCTTCCTTCGCAGTAGGAGCATACTTCAATTCAACAATTCCCTTCTCAACATAATCCTTCACAAAGTGATACTTCACGTCTATGTGTTTGGTTCTTTTTGTCTAACTCTTACTGGCCATGGCGATGCTTGATTGGTTGTCTTCGAACACAATCAGTACACCGACATCAAACTTCAGAGAGTCTACCAATATCTGCCTGATGAAAAGTGATTCTGAAGCACTATGTGATAAAGCAACATATTCAGAGTCAGCTGACGATAAACTGAGGTCTTGAACGTCAAGAGACTCTCTTTACGACTGAAGTCAGAAATTAATAAAATTTTGCATAGCATCGAAATATATTTCGATGCTATGCAGGATTTTATTAATTTTTAATGAATATATTCATTTAAAAAAACAAGGTTCTCATTCGAAAAAAACAACAAGTTTGTGTGCGTTGCGCACAATTTGAAATCCATGGGAAAAAACCTGCGGTTTTATAATACAGAAATTGCAGTTTTGTAAGGGGGTGTCTGGTGGAACACCCAATACAATAACGATTTTTAATTTTTGAAATTTCATTTGAATTAGACATTTGTGCTGAATCCGAATACTACCTGTAATATTGTATGGTAGTAATGCACACAAAAACCCTTAAAACTTAATTTTCTTTGGAAATTCGCTACCTAACACGTTTTTGATTAATTTTCTGAAATTTTGACTCCTTAGGTATTTATGTCCAATATTCCTGGCTAACAAAGTCGTCTTTTCGTTTGTTATTATCGTACATAATACATTAATACATTTTTTAATAATATGCAGATTTTTCCTCATAGTGTCGACCTTGGGCCTTTCCCAAAAAATTCGACGATGCTCGGTCCTGGATTCGAACCCGCGACTACCTCGTCCCCCGCCGCCCACCTGCCCGCCCTCTCTTGGCTCGAAATTCACCTCACGCGCCGAGTCCTCCCCTCCAGTCCCGGTAACTCAATTTGCTCTAGAAGGGTCAACTAATGATTATTCCTACCTTACCTGTGTTATTTTTATTGAATTTGCCATCACGCACACCAAAGTTGAAAGGGTGACCTTTTCCTTTTCGTTTGTACTGCACGGTTCGATAGTATGACATCCTAATGGTGGGGCAAATAGATGAGACTGTAGGGAAAGGAGGTTGTGTTTTGTAGGTAATTGTATATGAGCTGTTGATCGTTGAGTGAGTGACCCCTAAGTGGACCATGGTGTCACTAGTGTCACGAAAACATCCCAGGAACTCTACAGTTTTTCCAAGGTGTTACCGGAGTGACCAAAATCGCAACTTTAAAATAAGTGGATACCTAGCTGATTTTTTTGGGGGGGGGGGGGGCTCTTGGAAGTTTCAAAGAAGAGTTATGTCCAAAAATCTCCAAAGAAATCGATGAAAAAAAAAAACTTTTGTTGTAACATCATTTTTTGACTTCTAATAACTTACAATAATGCTTCAAAAAATTCAGCTCTGGTCATTAATTTTTAAATTGCAATTTAAATCCAGTTAATCTGGTAACACTAGTGACACCATGGTCCAATTAGGGTTAATCGTCGGTTCAGAATCAAAAAACAGTGATAATATCACTGTTTTTTGATTCTGAACGCTATAATAGCATTCGCACTTTGAATTAAGACTTTCGCAAATTGAATTACACTTTTCACAAAATGAATTAGATTTTCCGCAAATTTTGCGAAAAGTGTAATTCAATTTGCGAATGTTTTTCTCATATTATGAGAAAAGTATCGAACCGCCACGGTCCCAATAATTGTCACTAATAATTGACAGTGCAAACTACGTGATGGATGTGTTTCGTCTGCTTCCTACAGCTTCTCTAGGACGACCTCTCCACTAACTGTTGCCTTTTTGTATCGACTTTGTATTGTTTTATGCAACTACTATGTATTGATTTTGTATTTTCTGTCAACTGCCTTGTATTTTCACTGATGCTTATATTGTACCTAAATTTCAATGTCAACTGTTCGTAGAAAGTGTTCGTTCCATCATAACCACGATTTGCGCTCACAACTATACTGAGATTGTTTATATTTTTTTATTTACTTTATTTTATTTATTTATTTTTTTAGTTGGTTTACGTTTCAAAGTACGTAGAATCCGGAAATCCAATAAAAAATTTTCCGTCCGTCCGCCGTACGCGGCACTTTTCTTAGCAACCCTGGACCGATTTGGCTCAAATTTGGTATGTCCCATTGGTCCATATTATGGGCTCCATTTGGGATTTATTTGTGCCGCAAAGCTTTTGGTTGATGTCAGAATAAGATAGTATTGAATTTCGACGATCCCCTCGCTCCCTACGAGTATTTAAGGGTTTTCCATCGATAAAACAGAATCACGAGTGTGAATCACCAAAGAGGTCTGATCTCCGTTGAATTATTTGCTAACCATAAGGCGATCGCTGTTCGTTTCTTCGAGTTGTACTCGGTTGTGCGTCCTTAGCTACCAGTAATCAAATTTCCTAACGAAGGCACCTATACAACTCCCTATTTTTCGAATTGAGCGTGAAGCTTTTATATCTTGAAACTAATGTTAATTGTGCAGCGAAAATATGTGTTCTTTGCAGGCGAGTGATCTATACAGGAAAATAATAAATTATTCTGTAATAATTTGCAGCGTTTTTCCTTTAAGATAGCTCGTCTCTTTCAAATAAATTAACTCATTTTCTGGTAGCTTATAACCTTCAGAAAAATATTGATGACTAATAGTAACGACTAATTAGTAAGTATGGGAGAAAGGTTGGAATTTAAGAATGAAGTAGCTAAAAAATACAATCCAACTTTAGCAGCTTAGGATGTGTAAATTCAATTACCAAAAGAAAGTGCATATTAACATTATTATTAAGGGTTATTCAAGTACAGTTAACAAAGTGAGTAATGGGTGTTTAAAGTACTTACCCCACTAATCCAGCAGTACTTAGTCAAGCCTGTAAGTGGTTTTGATTTTTTTTTTTATATATAATATTTTTATTTATTAAATATTACGACAACAGCTGGACACGTGCGGAGCCCTTCTAGTTAATTTTCCTTCAAAATTTAACTAAACAATTTCAGAGTCAACAGTTTAATGGCTGTGATATCAAGTATAGGAAACACAACATTGTGTCTCAATTTAACCCTGCGGAGAAGACGGAGGGCTTCGGGGTTTATTTGTCCATGAAAAGCCGATGTACGTGTTTGTTCGAATGTTGCTTGATGACTTCACTGACAGTTTCCATTTATAGGTCTCAACGAAGATCGTCATTTCGGACGTACCAGAGAGAGTTAACAATGCACCTTAGTACCTTATTTTGGAAGGTTTGGATTATCTTGATTCGATGTCTACGTACAGGCACAGAGGTGGATAGGATAAATGCACCAGTCGTTGGACAGTTAAGGAGTTTCACCAGACTAATAATACTGTCACATTTAACGGGTGTTAGTTGACAATTGATCAAATTTTCCTCCCTACTCGTTATTACCAATGAACAAAATGGCGTTAAATTTATTTCGATGTAATTAAAATTAGAATTGTAATATTAATTTTAAAACGTACGATATCGCATTTTTCTGAAAATCAGCAACACTTGGACACTTATGTCCCAGTTATTGGACAGTTAATCGGACGACGTTCGTTTGGAGACCATCAAGTATCTAGATAATGGATTTCAAGGTTTTGTGGTGATAAGCTTCAGAACAGAATAGGAATGATAAGATATAATGAAATTAATCAAGAGAATTGATGTGTTTATTAACAAAAAAGTTTCCATTCAGATAATTTCAAAATTGAGTGAACTTGTCTTATGCATCATTTCACTATTGATTTTTTAGTCTAATATATATTTTTAATTTTTAGAGACTTAGACATAATACGACGATTTAAAGGATTTCTGAAGCTAATAAAACGTCAATGTGGTGCGTTTGTAGGAATACTTCAAGTTCAAATGTTTTTTCCAATAATGCTTCGAGAGTTTCACGTGCAGATTTTAAGGTGTTTGGTTGGGATTGTGCTAGTCAATTAGCTTGAGAAGTTTGGGAACGATAAGTGCCAATGTTTGTACTAATGGTTGTAGAGTTGAGAGAAGGGAGTCGATTTTCAATATAAGTAGGTTGATTTGAGCATCTGAGTTGGTGTCAGATTTAGGTTGATTGGGATTGCTGACAGCCTCGTCCTATGATATTGGAGCAGTACTGTTGATGGAACGAGTCGTGGTTGAAACGGTCGTGTTTAATGGGATCGTATTGCTTCCGAGTCTACCAAGGTAGCGGAAGCTTTGTTTTCACTTTTCAAGGAAGAAAAAAAAAAGTTCTCCAAAATCAAAATTTTCACTCGCGTTTTGCGTTTTAGACCTTTCTGAACAATTTTAGTTCAGTGTCTGTGTGTCTGTGTGTCTGTGTGTCCGTGTGTCTGTCTGTCTGTCTGTCTGTCTGTCTGTCTGTCTGTCATGAATTCCTTGTAACGCGCATAACTATACGAAGTTATTGTCCGATTTCAATGAAATTTTCAGGGATTGTGCGGGTTGGTGTGTAGACGGTCCCCTATGAAAATCATCATCCCCGGACTGATAGAAGCGACTGCGCATGCGCAAACGTGAATTCCTTGTAACGGCCATAACTTCCACATTTTCCATCCGATGTCAATGAAATTTTCAGGAATGTAACAGATTGGTATTTAGATGGTCCCCTATGAAAATCATCACCTTCGGATTGATAGTAGCCACTGCGCATGCGCAAACGTGAATTTCCTTTTAACGGCCATAACTTCCACTTTTTCTACCTGATTTCGATGAAATTTTCAAGGATTATGCGGATTAGGTTGTAGATGGTCCCCTATGAAAATCATCATCCCCGGACTGATAGAAGCGACTGCGCATGCGCAAACGTGAATTCCTTGTAACGGCCATAACTTCCACATTTTCCATCCGATTTCAATGAAATTTTCAGGAATGTTACAGATTGGTATTTAAATGGTCCCCTATGAAAATCATCACCTTCGGATTGATAGTAGCCACTGCGCATGCGCAAACGTGAATTTCCTTGTAACGGCCATAACTTCCACTTTTTCTACTCGATTTCGATGAAATTTTCAGGGATTATGCGGATTAGGTTGTAGATGGTCCCCTATGAAAATCATCATCCCCGGACTGATAGAAGCGACTGCGCATGCGCAAACGTGAATTTCCTTTTAACGGCCATAATTTCTACATTTGCTATCCGATTTCAAAGAAATTTTCAGGGATGTTACAGATTAGTATTTACATGGTCCCCTATGAAAATCACCACCTTCGGACTGATAGTAGCCACTGCGCATGCGCAAACGTGAATTCCTTGTAACGGCCATAACTTCTACATTTTCCGTACGATTTCAATGAAATTTTCAGGGATGTTACAGATTAACTCGTTTTGATGTTTTGAGATTAACTACTATGCATCGGATCATCTATACAATCGGGTTATGGATACGAGGAAGCTATGTGCCACACCCACTTGGCAGACGTTTTTTATTTGGGAATACAGGGTGAGTTGTTGCCACGTTGGTGCGTCTATACGTAGGGGTTGTTTTTAATTTTTGTAGGACAGTATGGGAAGGGCAACCCTTATAGCAGTATGAGCTCCCCCGCAATTTGTGCATATTGGGGGTGACGTACGAGGGCGCTGACATTCAGTAGTCGCGTGATCTTCATTGCAGCGAACGCATCGAGGAGCTTTTAGGCAATAGTTCTTCGAGTGTCCGTAGTCCTGACACCGTAGGCATTGTATAACTGAGTTTTTCGGTTTTGGAGGCTCAACTTTGATTTAGATTGAATATTTCGTGATTTTTAGGATTTGGTTTCAGATCCACGAAAAATAGTGGGATGGGGGCTTTGGTGGCTGGATGAAACACGGGTATCATTTGAATGGGTTCACATCCGAGTTGTTGGAGTTCTGTCTTCATGAGTTCTGTGTCACATGAGTGGTGTAGTCCTGATCACAACTCTGAACGGTCGCTCAAGATTGGCTTGAAACGTATAATATTGCGCGTTTTTGGTATTCAAGTAATCTATTAGTTTGCGATAATCATCTATGGTATCAGGGGAAATTTTAACTTTCCCATTCGTGGCAACTTGTTTGATATTGACAACGCCTATCTCTTTGAAATTTGACATTACTTGGTTCATATTGGTTATATCTAGAAGATAAGTAGGTGGTGGTCTGGGAGTTGAGTTTGAATTTTCGTTTTGTCGATTTGAACCATCCTGAGTACTGTCATCCATAGGTTCTTGTAGAGCCGAAAATGAATTGAGCACTGCTATGGGAGCATTTGATGCAGAATTTGATCCAGTTTTTACTGGGACAGGGCCATTCTCAGTTTTGCGACGCTTGGCAGTGGTTATATCCACAAAACCCAAATTAAGATCGGGACTCGGAGGCCCTATAGTAAGTGAATTAAGGCCAATCATGCGCTTCAAAATGAACTCAAATGTAGTTCACGTTTTTCTCCTCGCCTATTCATCCAATTTTCAATCTGAAAGTTTTATTGTACTCAGAATACACATGAGAATGGCGCTCAACCCTTAATGTTTGTTAATTTTTTGAAATTGTACATTTTTTGACATTTTAAAATTTTGAAAGATTTATTTTGGGCTTTTAGGATAATTTCTTCGAAAAACTGGGATTATAGCGCACAATGGCAACTAAGTGAGAATATATAAACATTGCAATTTTGAAGATAGTGGGTGCAGCGCGATCGTAAAGCGTCGAGGCGGCGAATGCTTCGACTTCAAAAAAATCGAAGGCAGGCGAGGAATGCGAGGGCTTTCAGACCCAAACACGGAAGAGTTCGGGGTCACAAGTCAATCAGGTGCGTTGACAACAACATGGGGTGGTCGGGCGGTACTTGGAAGAATCACCGGTCTCGAGATGTTTCCTGATGAATTGCCTTTTTTTCATAATCTACTTTTTTCGCTCAAGGTATCTCTGAATAACCCAGTGATAGTTCTTACAGTTGATAGTGCTATTTTTGACTACTTTCTTTCCTGTAATTTATTATGTTTTCTTGTATTAGCTATAAGCGTCGAAGTTTATGATCCATAATAATGGGAAATGCAACTAGACCTCTTCGTCCAAATCAAAAGAATTTTCAACTACATTTTTTTTTCGTGATGATACAAGACTTGTAAGTAACACTTAGTGTTAATTTGGAAAAGTGAGCTCATAGAGCTCAATCGAAGTATTTTAAAAAATCTACAGAATTTTATGATTTGAAAATCGGGATTGCAGCGTCGGTGTTCTATTTTCTCTTTCTAGAATTCTCTATCTTTTAGAAAATTCTTTACACTTTTTTTTGTTTCGAGCAAGAAAGTAAATTTTATTTTAATTCGCAACAGGTCAAAAATTATCACTTGTTGCCAAATGATGAACATTTCGTTGTCGTAACAAATTCAAATAACAATCGTCTGCCAAGTGGGTGTGGCGCATAGCTTTCTCGTATGCTTCCCGATTGTATTGATCCGATGATAATAATTTATGTAGCTTATCTCAAAACATCAATCTCTAAGTACATTGAACTACCCTAATATGGGACCTTCTACACGTCGAACCGCACATTCTCTGAAGATTTCACCGAATTCTAGGAAAAACCGTCTGCCTAGTGGGTGTGGCACATGGGGCTTCCACGTATCCATTACCCGATTTTATAGATGATTCGACGCATAGTTCTGAAAACATCAACCTCAAAGTACCTTGCAATACCCTCATAAGGGACCATCTACACGCCAATCTGAACAATCCTAGAAAATTTCATCAAAGTCGGATGAAAAATGTAAGTGTTACGGCTGTTACAAGGATTGCGCATCTTGGATACATCTAAACAAAAGTTTCTTACTACCTAGCCATACATGAAATGAATACGAAGAAGCTATGTTCCACTTCCACTTGGCAAACATTAAATGTTCCAAATTTTGGAAACACACCGATTAGATTGTAAAAAGCGTGATCTTCCGTGGCCCATTCACAAACTACCAGCTAAATTTGAGTAAAATCGTGCAAATAGTAGACAGCGCACCCGTTCCTACCTAGATGCAATTCAAAGAAGATTGTCTCGAGGCTGATGCGCAACAATCGTGCTAATTTAATCTATATCGGATCTTGTTTCCTCATAGTTCAGCCCGGAACGAGGACACAGACAGACATTTACCATTGATAGACCCAGAACCAAAGTTGTTCAATGAGCTCTAAAACGAAAAGAAAGGGAAAATGTTTGTTTCTGATGTTCTAAATGAAAAGTATTATGACCACAAATTTGGTCCGGAAACATCTAATTTTATATTCTGTGTTGGTACGGCTAAGATTACGAGTAAAAGTTTCATAGAATATTTCCAAGGGAAATGCCAGTGTAGTCACCTTGATTTTAGGAGGAAGGTACCTACCTAAAAGAAGTATCTTACTTACCTAACATCAATCTCCAATCAAAATATGTTCTTTTTTTTGGTAATATAAACAATTTTTATTATTCTCGTAGTTTATTTTATTATTTCTAATATTATTCATTATTATTATTTTAAAAATATTTTCATTATTATTATCTCAATTTTATTTATTCTCGTAGTTTCGCAAGTAGGAAGGAAATAAGTACGCAGATAAATAGTTATAACATGAAAAGGTAGGTAGGCTTCTGATTACCGTCAGACGAACTGACATACCTACACCAAAATTATTCAGGAAGTTCCAAAATTCAATCAATGTGAGAGGAAATTCAGAGCGAAGAAACGAGCAGACTTGAAGTCACAAAATCGTAATCAGAAAGAACTAACAAGAATCGGGGTCCGTGTTGTGAGGGTTGCGGAGGGGAAGGTGACAACAAGTCTAGAGTCCAGAGGCGTAGGGGGGTCAGCTGCTAATCACCACTCTCTTCTTAGAAATTCCTTTGTTCTTCACCGCCGACGCTTTACGACCAATATATTCAATAAATTTCAAATAAAAAAATATTTTCGTACTCAGGTGAGTTAGAGGTTTGGCGCTATAACCGCAGATTTCGAAAAATGTGAAATGATTTTCAAAATTTGAACTTTAAAATTCTGAATAAAATTGAAATTACAATTTTATTTTGAAAATTTTGGCAGAGCGCCATTTGGAAACATGAGTACACAAAATGAGTACATTCCCGTTTTCAAAATGAAAATCGCTTGAACTGGTGGAGAGATAAACTAGAACTACGATTGCCCCTTTTTCTACAATTTCCGGTGCTGCCATCTGGTGAAAAAAAAATCTTATTAAAATCGGGGATGATTGGCCTTAACACTCACCTGTAGGATAAGACGTGTCACTCAACGATAGCAGTCGATAACGATGACACACGACACGTAAACAACGAGCGATAAGGTCTTCACTCAATGAAAGCCGATAGGCAACTGCCTCTGAAGTGGTCGTTTCTCTCAAGTAAACCAAAAAGTTTTGATGATTTCAACGATCATACTCGACTTTTTCGAACATTCGAAGGTGAAAACAAGCCTCTGAAGTGGTCGTTTCTGTCGAGTAAACCAACAAGTTTTGATGATTTCAACAATCATATCGACTTTTTCGAAACTTCGAAGGTGAAAACGAGGCTCTGAAGTACTAATTTCTCTCTAAATTTGATTATAAAATTTATCTAACAACACATAACAACAATAACAACTACATTCATTAACAATAACATACATATTCGTGAGGCGAACATGCATGTCATTCGGTGGCCTAGGCGTTCGTGCGAGCGTCTAAACCACACCTACAGCATCAGTTCATGTATCCGCCGCTAGGGATAACAAAGCGTTTTTCCTTTGAATTATATGATATAAGCTTAGTTACTTATTTTGGTAAAGCTCGAGATAATTCGATGCAGATGATTCAAGGGAAAATGCTTCACCAACCCTCGCGGAGGATACATGAACTAATGCTGTAGGTGTGATTTAGACGTTTGAGTTTCATCGTTGGACAAAGATCGTTGGATAAACATCGTATTGATCTGATGGTTATCCATAGGACTGCTGCTCAATCTTACAAGAGAACTTTGGGCCACTAGAGGTACGTCTATATTGATTTCAATAGAATATACGTATCGCTGAATTGATAACATGTGGGATAGTAGTGTCTAGTCAATCACACATTTTGCTTGATTGACATTTTGCTTTGTTGATTCCATTATTATTTTCAATAATGAAAATAATAATGGAATCAACCAAGAAAAAAATTTTCCAACCCCCCTCCCACCTCAAAATTTGTTTATTTGCGTTTCAAGGTACGTAGAATCCAAAAATCGTGTACAAATTTGGCCGGCCGTCCGCCGCATTTGGCACTTTTCTCACTTAGCACTGACCGATTTTGATGAAATTTGATATGTAGGCTCCATTTGGGTTTAGTTGTTCCACGAACCTTTTGGTTGATCTAGGTCACTTCAAGGCTCGAAAAATAAGGTTTGACATTTTGAAAACGACCTAACTCGATAAATTTTGATATAAAGATATTGTTTTTCCATCAAAGTAAGATAATATTGAATTTTTAGAGACACGCGGAGCCCTGCCGTTTGCTCCCTACGAGATTTCAAGGGTTGGACTTACGATAAATCAGAAACACGAGTGTGAATCGCAAAAAAGTCCTAATCTCCGTTCAAATTTTAGCTGACCGAAATACGATCGATGTTTTTCTTCATGTTGGTTGGTGGTAACAATGGCAAAGCCGCGTTCTTTGCAGAGTGATCCATATAGAATAATAATAAACATTCGTGTAATAATTCGCAGCGTTTTCTATTGCGGAACTTTCTTGTTTTTCTTCTCCCACATCAAT
Source organism: Apolygus lucorum (assembly GCA_009739505.2). Classification (NCBI taxonomy): domain Eukaryota; kingdom Metazoa; phylum Arthropoda; class Insecta; order Hemiptera; family Miridae; genus Apolygus; species Apolygus lucorum. The sequence goes on from CM019182.2 coordinate 14,985,048, forward strand.
CTAATTTGGGGGAGTGCTTCGGCTACATGGCGCTTGAATTAACGCTGGCTGAAGAACGATTTGTCTCAACACGAGGCGAGCAGTCACAACGGACATGCAGATCATTGATCCGACTCCCTCTCAGCATGCAACGGTTAATTAAAACCGTGTATTTGTACTCAACTTCCAGTCGGGGGTCGGAGAGATCTACTCGTCGGATGCTGTGGAGGCAACAGGAAGGAGTGGGGGGCGTCCCATGGATCAATACGCCAGGCTGTACAGAGAGGTTGAAAAGGGAGGGGCTGGTCGGTCCATGGGGTTGAAAAGACATCTCCATAATATTCATCTTCGGGGGAGCTTCGTGAAGCAACCACCGTGAAAGCGATGCTTATTCCAAAGCCGCTCTTCGGACCAGAAAACGGAATATCGGAAATGGAAGGTTGTTCCCTCAACCATGATATCATTTTGGAATCGACAATGGCCAATGGGAAGTCTTAAATTGTGAGGAAACCTGAATTATCGTTGGAAAAGGAAATGTATTAAGCGATTCGAAATCAATTGCTTACCACATAAATACTTAATTATTAAAATTCGTGAAATTATGCAAAGTTTTTCTCCATCTTCATGGTCTTTTTTTTTTTGTTAAACATGCATTTCAGACGTTTTTGTACAATTTGACCTAAAATAATTTTGAACTTCGGTTGATTTTGTCATTTTTGGAATACCAGCGAAAAACTACGAATGAAAATTGCCCAAGGTTTTGCTTCAGAATCTAGCAAGTTTCTTCAGCCTTGAAAAGTCAAGTCTGAAAAATAAAAATCTCCAAAATCAAAATTCCACTCGCGTTTCACGTTTTAGTCCGTTCTGAACAATTTTGGTTCCGTGTCTGTCATGAAATCATTGCCACGAAACTTCTACATTTTTCACCTGATTTCCATGAAATTTTTAGGGATTATGCGGGTTGGCTCGCAGATGGTCCTCTATGAAGATCGTTGCTCCCAGATTGATACACTCCCACTGCGCATGCGCAAACGTGCATTTCCTTGTTTCAGCCTTAACTACCTGTTAGACGATGAAGATGACGCACGGCTTTTCGTTTGATGGCCTCGTTGACGGTTTCGATTTGGAGCTCATGATAGACTCATTTCGAAAATACTATGGCGCGTTGAAAATATTAGTCGACACAGTATTTTGAAATATTTGGATGATTTCTCGATTTGATTGAGCAGTACAGCCCCAAAGCTGCGCTCCGTAAGTCCAGACTGGCTTTAGGACTTGATTGTATAGAGACTTAATCTATAGACAGTTTTGAGTGTCTACCCATAAGCCAGTACATTTTTCGGGGTTTTACTGTGATGAATGCGACAGAGCGATGAATTCCACTCAGTTGCTCAACTGCTAGACCAAATTTTGTTAGGTTCAAAACGAACTTGCTGATAATAAGACATCATCGCCATGGTTTAGACGAATCAAGAGATGTGCACGGACGGGTCGTCCTTGATACTGAATTATGAAGTTTTGAAGGAGTTCAAACCACCTTTTCTCGGAGAGTTCAACAAACCCTTCACAGTCGATCTATCTTAGCTGGAAAACGGGTCAAAACAAAATCCCAGCTGGCAGGATGGGTTAGAATGAAGGTACAGTTTCCTATAATGCGAGTGTCGAGGCTGACGTGGATAATCCACCAGGTCATGAGTTAGAAGGTAAAACTCCGCTGCCACTACTCTATGACTATGAATAAATCTCCATTAACATTTGACCATCTTGAACTCCTTTCGATCCACGAAAGACAGATAAATGATGTGGAAACCAATATCGAAAGAAAATCGTGGTTTGATCGATTTCAAATTGGGTTAAAATGCAGAAAAAGGTGAATAACACTACTAGATGGTGTTTAGAATGAAGAGGAGAGGGAATTTCCTCTGTCGGGAAATTTTCGAGATAATTCTCCAGTCTATCAAGAAATAAAGCGATCGAGGGGACGGTAGACGGGAAAGATTCAGAGATGGAGGCAGGAGCTCCCTCAGGCCCAGGAGGTGACAAGCACCTGGGGACGTGTGAACTCCGTCTCTCCAGCTCCCTTTTGATTAATGGCCCTTTCTTCCGATCAATTACCACTAACTCAGCCTTTCATTCTGCCTCTTCCAGATCGCTAGGTGAGCTCTCATTCCGATTTCTACGTCCAACCCTATATTTTAAAGGTACTTATTCGGTTTTTAGGGATTATCACGCAATAAACTTCACCAGTACCAATATATTTGAAACTGATATTTTCATCTATTTCAATTCATTTTGGTTTATTATTTTTCATAATGAACCTTTGGAATCGACCAAGAAAAAAAATTTACCCCCCCCCCCCGCCTTCAAAATTTAGTGGTTTACGTTTCAAGGTACGTAGAATCCAAAAACGCTGCAAATTATTACACAAAGGTTTAATACTTTCCTACATAGATCACTCATCTGCAAAGAACTCGGCTTTGCCACTGTCATCACCTGCCTACCACAGTGACCCCATTGTGGTCAGCTAAAATTTAAACGGAGATTAGCCCTTTTTTGCAATCCACACTCGTGTTTCTGATTCTGAAGTTGGCGTTGTTCAGATTTTTTGCATACAAAAAAACCTCGATTTAGGTTTTTGAAATAAACTTTTTTTTTACCAATATCAGGCTTTTGAATATAACTTTTACAGACCTCTTTGTAAAATTGTGTACCCTCGTTTACTTACTTTTTGGAGTCGCTGAACTCGAATTTGCAGTCAAAACAAGTCGACAGCAACAATTTTTGACAGTTCGGAATCTCAAAATCATGTAAAATAATGACAATTTTTCATAACTCATTGTAAAATTATAAAAATTTGTATTTTTAAGTATTTCTATAAGTGTTCATTAAATTCATCAAAAAATCATATTTGTTAGGTTTAAACTGTTCACTTATTTATTATTCCGTAGTTGAGTTTCGATGAAATTGTCCACTACTTGAGTACTCAATTTAGCATCCCTTTGAAGTGAAGACTCAAGGAAACCCGGAGGTAGACGGTATGTCACTTCGCCGATTTTGACAGTATTATCGAATATGAAGTGCCTCTAAGGAGTTACGCAACAATCGGTTTTCGCCTAAAAAGTCATAACTAGGCGAAAATTTTGGGTTTTTACCGTGGAAATAGGTTAGATAAACTGTGTTGACCATGTGGAACTCATCGAAAACCGTCTTGGAGGTAATAGAACGGAAATATGGAATCCGAAATTTCAAATCGTGATTCCCAACATTTTGTGATCACAGTTGATGATGTTAATCAAGTTTGTAAGTGGTCTCTCATTGTTGATCTTCACCGTATTCATAAGAGCCCAAAATTATAATCAAGATTTTAAAGTAGTATCCATATCTTGCAGAAATCTACCACAAATGATGTCCTCTGCCAATTGAATCAATACTTTTGCAGTGCCTTGCAAGACTGCTTACTTCTCACCTGCTCATGTAAATCATGCTAGTGAACCTTCTCCACTGTTCATTTCATCAGTGAAATCAGTGGAATTATGACTTGTATACGAGTAAGAATTAAGTTCAAGAGTAGCTTTATGATCTCCAGGGAATCAGCAGTTGGTCCATTAACCAATACATCTTCCAATGGCCACTTCCCAGCCTTATTAAAATGTGGTTATTCATGAAATGCATACCGGTTCAAGTCCAGTTTAATCTCAATCCCGATTTCATTCATATCGAGAATCCTTTAAAGGCTGTTGGTAAACCTTTTAAAACAATTCTAGAATTATTATCTACTTACCGTATTGAGGAATCCGTCGTAACCAGCAAGTCGAGTACAGGTAGCCTCCTGTACTGGACTTGCTGGTTACGACGGATTCTCCAATACGGTAGGTAAGTACGTAGATAATTATTGTATTCTTATAACTAGCGGAACTAACCCCATTCATTTAATTTTAGAATAATTAAATTTATCCATTCATCAGCAACAAATGTAAGCTCAGAAATGGTTCACAATAATGATTAGTAAATAAGTTAAGGTGAGGGAAAAAGACAATTTATTATTTTAAAATATCACCGAAAATCTAGAGGTTGTGAAATCTATCCAACAGTTTTTACTGGAGACCTCATTCAGAGTTATCGGTTATAATGGTCACCTATTACATCAATCTCTTCTCTGTGTCAACCCTAAGTTTTTGTAACGACCTGTATGGTATGTCTCTTATTACCCATAGGTTTCTGAACTTCACGGGGAGTTCATAGCTTTGCTTTATTAACCACGATTTGAAAATCTGTCTCCTATTCCCACGGAAGAATTGAGCTCTGCTGGGTGCGGTTGTCCCCACAACATCAAGAGACAGCCATCTTGGAATCGACATGAAGTTGAGATCGCTCTCGGCAGGATGCAGCACACCATCCGTACTTTATCTACCTCCTCAATCGATACTATCATAACTAATTTGCTCGCCATGAAACGGCATGGATGTTTGATACAAATCCGCTGGGCTCTTGTCAGGAGATACTTCGTGATACAAATTTTGTAATTTAAATTCCCATAAGTACGAGATTTACATTTCCAGTCTCGTAGATGACGTTGAGCAAATGTCAGAGATGCTAGATCTTGGTAAATTTGTTATACACTTATAATGGGAGTAGGGAGCGGCTCCTAGGTAAACAGGTTCCAAATCATTGCACAAGGGTTTATTATTTTTTCCCAAAAGATCACCCGTCTGCAAAAAAGTCGGCTGAGGGATCGGTTGAGGGACATCCGTGGAGAAGCTCCTAGTGCACCTAGGCACGTGCTTAATATCGATTAAATTAACGATCAAATCTCATTTAGCCATGGTATATTGTAAAGAACTTCGGATGGTCTCATTCTTTTTCTAAAACTACAATCCTAAATTAATATGTAAAAACCTCAGTAACTATTGAATCACAAATTAAATACCTAGGTAATGAATTTTCTCATGGGAGGAAAACGGTCGGCCCAACAGAGCTTTCGGTTGTGTCAAAAAAATCTTCAAAATTATCGTTATTATGAATTAAAACAACAACACTTGTACACTGAAAATTTTCAAGCTAGGGCATTTTGGATATGTTTTTCCCCTCTTCCTACCCCTTAGAAGTGACTGACAATAACTAAAACCTTCGGGATACATCAAAACTCCAAACAGAGACTAATTAAAAACCCCACCAGTAATTTGATCGTAATAGTGATTTATTTTTTTTTTTAGATTTTTCATCGAAAGTAGACTACTTACATCCTGAGAATTATGGCACCAACTGCAACCTTCTAGCTTGAGTAGATCTGTTTCTATGATTTTTCAAAGTTTCGACCGTTTATGACGTCACGTGCCCCTCTCGCCTGGGCGGGACCCCCCAGCCCACTGTGACGTTATAAACGGTCGAAACTTTAAAAATTCATAGGAAAAGATTTACACACGCTAGAAGGTCGCGGTTGATACCAAAATTCTCAGAATGAGGTCTACCTTAGATTCAAAATAACAATAAACAGTTTTTCCTACCCAGGCGCACACCCTATTGGCCCACGGGAACTGGGAAAAATCCGCGAACATCGGACTTTTAAAACAATTTTTATTTTTTACTTTTCGCGACAACTGGGGTACATAGACTTCCCCCTCTTTTTCCCAAGTACGCATCACCATAATATATGTGTTTACTTTAAAATTCAAAAACCCAGAAGTTGAAGAAACGACATCGGGGTACATTTTGGTATTTTATTATGGACCTAGATCAGGCTGAGGAATGGGTAGTGCTGAAAAGTCGAAATCGATAATATACGATATTCTTTTGTCTGTTTTGACTGAATTTATGGGAGGACACTATTTGCGCAATGCAACATCGAGAAATAGATCCTCGAGAGGATTGAACCCGTAATTTAATCCGTAGTTGTATCGCATTTGAACCCATCGAGTGACATCGCGATTGTGAGGGTAGCTGTGATTTCATACCAACCTCGCTTCTGGGAAACGTGCAAGAAACAAACGTCTGACAAACAAAGCTGTTCTGTATAGCAACTGACTGTCGCTCGGGACAAGATTGATGGTCTTCAACCACCTGGCGGAGCAGACCGGAGGGCGAAGGGATGTTTCTGTGATAATTCCTGTTAGAGATATCCCACCTTCGACATCCCCTCGCAGTTGTTCACGATATCCTTCTATGACTGACAGAAGTGGTCGAACTATTGTTTAAATTATAGGAAAAACTATTGAGGAACAATGCTAATATATTATAGTGATAGTATAGTGAAGAATTATCGTGATATTAATTGTGATGGTTACTAGTGTACGATACAAAGCAATCAAGGACTAATCTTATTTAGAGGTTGATTAGTTTAAAATTGAATCTAATTATTAAATGTATTGTTGGTAATATGTATGTAAAGATATTAGTTCCAGAGATTATGTAGAAGTAGCCAAGAATTTATCAGTTATTACAGATATTTTTTGCACTTCACCGCTTTGCCCGGTTTATTATTAGTGTTTTATTATATTACATAATATATGAATGAACGAAGACGTGAACTCGCCTGACGGTCGTTATATAGGACCATGGCTATTGTATAGCTCAGTAAAAAATGTTGCAACTTGTATCTGTTCAAGTCCGGTTTCCAGAACAGTATCGTTGACTCTTGGGGGGAGGGATGTGGCTGCCATCCTACCATCCTATTATTATTATTTGTTTGTCCCTTATGATTCTTACAATGTCTTGGAAATGATTAGATATCTTTCTTCAAATAAAAGCATGTTCTCTCTCTCTCTCTCACCTACTCACTTTTTTGCGATCTAAATAAATTTCGAAGCGACACCATGGGAGTTTGCTAAGAAAGAGCCCCAGCTCAACATGATTTTATTTCCTCACAAACAACAGTAGGTACGGAAAAATTTTGCAGGAGTGTGAACAACATTGCCACCCAAAATCAGAATTTCCTCTCAGCGTTTTGAGGCTCCCTGTTCATTGCTGGTTCCCTGTCAGTTTCCCAGCCCGTTTGGAGAAATTCCTCGTTCAGGTTAGATCTTGCTGGCATTTCTAGGGTAGGTTCGAATTTGATGCCAGACTCTCCTACGAATGGATAGACTTATACGTCTTGAATGAAGAATAGGTCTTCTATGAATTGAGTATCAAACTAGCGAGCGGATGCGTGAATGTGATTTTTCTGATATATCATGTTCTCGCGGTACAACCTAAATTTCGCATACATTTGGATGGTGGTTAAGAACTAGCTCCAAAACAATATATTGTGATGGCACCAAGAGATGGGATACAGCACTCCTTGTATATACACTTTACGTGTCCACAAGTTGAGAAGGAATCCTTACCTAGTTGGATTCCTAGGTAGACGTAATCAAGATATATCAACAACTACCACAGCTGTCTGATCACTGTTACCTACCATTGTTCCTGATCATTATAGAATAAACCATCGAAAGCTCTCACCCATATCAGCCTTACATCCCCCCCCCACCATACACACACAAAAATCGCCATAAGGTTATTCAACCAGGCACACTTGTGTTGAACACTACGTCATTCCTGAGATTGGATTTCCCCAATGGTGAGATTTTTCAAGTTTGGCTTCAAATTTGGAATTAGCACTGGGGAGATCGTATTCAGGTTGAGGGCGGAGAGAGCTAGTGACGTGTAATAGGCTGTCCATATCATAGGATCGAAAAAGATAATACAGAAAACCTTCGAGATCCCTAAAGGTACCCCACTGCCAGACTTTATGCTGAATTCTGTATTTACTCTGAAAAATCTGTTTTTGCTTCAATCTTGTATTCTTGTCTACAAACGGGCATTACCTAGGTCTGATCATCCTTGTAAAATTGCCTCTGGCAGAACTGCTTTGGCTTCCAATATATCACTACCACGAACTTTTTTTACCACCACAAGATTGATGTGTCTTGTTTTGTACTATGTTTGGATTAAAGAAGTATTTGTCGGTAGTTTTTTCGAATTTGGTGTGAGTGGTGCTTATGATTTAAATTTATTGATTTCAGGAGTGTGGGTATACATATTGTACAGTATATTAATTGGTTGTGTGGGTATATTCGGACTACTTGGTATAACTTCAATTCGAAATTTTGTGGGCAAGGTGGGCAAGGTATTGAGCTAATTTGTTTTCTTATTTCATAAGACTTTTTTTCTATCCTATTCTTTGTATCTATGATGTGTTTGTATTGCCCAATAAATAAATTTAAAAAAAATTCAATCCCTTCTCTAATTATTGGGAACCCCACGTATCATACGATTTTGGAAGGCTCTCACTGAGGCCTTACTGTGTAAACCCGACTATTATTTTATGTGTAATTTGATTGGTTAGCTAAGTAGTTCATAACATATAGTATGGTAGGTATTGTAACACTAGTTCTCGATATTTGCATGTAGGGGTCTCACTCCCTCAACATTTGCTTAGTGGCTGAACATTAGGGGAAGGAGGGATGTCGACGCCCATCAATGGAGTTCCCGAACCTCTCCTCTTCCTGCGAAACCTGTCACTAACCTTGTCCACCACGACGTTCCTTTATCAACAATTTATTATAACGCATAACAATTCAAATGCACAGACGTTTCTATCCATAGAAAATAACGTACGATTACGAAAACAAAGAAGGTTACTCACTTATCAGAAGAGATGGTCGGATCTATGAGGCAGCGCTTGTTGGAGGTGTTCGCCGAGTCCACCCCTCGCCAAGTGTGCGTGGAGGGTTGAGCGCAGCCAAGTGGGGGGCAACTACAGTCTCGCAAAGAACTGTATCGCCATGGAGGGGAATTGCAAACCAAACTTCCATCGCACCCTCCTTTTTCTTCTTTTCGAAAAATAATTAACCCTGCAACGCCGACAATTTTTTTTCGTCCGCTGATTTTGAAATTCTCATGATTTCCTAACTATTTAGCTTTCAACCCTAGTAATTCTGCGCTATTCCATAGGCCTTATAGGTAATGTGGAGTAAATTTCACACATTACCCAAAATCATCATTTTGTCATCGCAAAAGGCTCTAAAATGGTAGATATAGCTCATTTTAGAATAACAAAGGTAGATAGTCACACAAAATGCCCTATTCCGATTGAAATCGTCTTTTGATCTATTATTTTCAATAATGAACGTTTGGGATCGACCAAGAAAAACAATTATTTACCCCCCCCCCCTCAAAATTTGTTGGTTTACGTTTCAAGGTACGTAAAATCCGAAAATCGAATAAAAATTTGCCCGTTCGTCCGCCGTCCGCAGCACTTTCCTCAGTTAGCATTGACCGATTTTGATGAAATTTGGTATATGGGCTCCATTTGGGGTCTAGTTATGCCCCGAAGATTTTGGTTGATGTAGGTCACTTCTAAGAGTTGAAAAATAACGGTTGAAATTTTGAAAACGCTCAAAAAAGTTACCTGTTTTTTTCGTCAATTCAAAATTGTATCGAATTTTTAGAATCGAATGAGACCACCCAGAGATCTGTAAGAAAAACCGTTCGCTCCCTATGAGAACTTAGAATGTTAGACTTACGACAAATCAGAAACACGAGTGTGAATCACGAAAGAGGCCTCATCTCCATTCAAATTTCAGCTGACCACATTGCGATCGCTATTTGTTTCTTCGACTTGTTCTCAGCAACTTGATCGTGAAAACCCAGTAAGTCTATGAGTTTTTCAAAGTAGATGAAATTTTCAGGGATAGGGAGTTGGAACTCTCGATGGTCCCCAATGAATTTCTTCATTATCCTATCAAATTGGAGGGTAGTTGAGGGCTGACCTCTTGAAGAGAGCACGTTGATTCCATTATGATCCGATTAGTAAGAAGTATAAAGTGAAAAATCGTCATGATCGCGAATTTAAAAATCGTATTGAAGTTCGTCGTTTTCAATTTAGATTTAGATGAGAATTTTTAGAAACCCCGCGGAGCCCTGTAGGACAAACCGTTCGCTCCCTACGAGAGCGTTAGGGTTTGACTTACGATAAATCAGAAACACGAGTTTAAATTCTAGCTGACCGAAATGCAATCGATGTCTTCCTTCATGTTGATGGGTGGTAACAATGGCAAAGCCGTGTTCTTTGCAGACGAGTGATCTATATATAAAAATAATGAACCTTTGTGTAATAATTTGCAGCGTTTTTGGATTGTACGTTGCTACCTTGAAATGAAGTCATCACATTTTGAGTGAGGTTGCAATTATTTTTCTTGCTCCAAAGTTTCATCATTGAGAATAGAACCAAAAAGGGTGATTTAAATTTATGAAAATTGTTCATACAAACCCTAAGCATGGAGCAAAACCATCTCCAGAGTCCTTCGCCAAAGGAAGCACTTCCACATGAAAGTTTCCTTTTCGGTTTTGAGCAGTCACATCCTCCAACCTTAGTTCTTCTTCTCTGTTGAAAAGTGGATCATTGGACCCTCCAATGATAACCCATGTAGACAAGAAATTCTATGGACAAGCTGTGTTGGTTCAAGCTTCCAGCTGTATCGTCCATACGAATAAAATCATTCGCGATGAGATTGTGAAAAACCATTTTAATAAATAGAAATTTTAGAAATAGAAATTCTATGGACAAGCTGTGTTGGTTCAAGCTTCCAGCTGTATCGTCCATACGAATAAAATCATTCGCGATGAGATTGTGAAAAACCATTTCCATAAAAACGTTCAGTAGAACGTTGTCTATTTCCACGAAAATAATGATTTACAATTTAAACCGATTTCGACGGTTAGGTCATCATCAGTAACAAACAATAACCGTGTCGTCCATCATTGTCTGATTAGCCGGTTGGATATGAATGAATCCTTTCGCGTTCCGTGGAACTGCTCCACATCGTGGCAGATGCTGTCGTCGAAGGGGAAGGAAGGATTCCCCTCCACCCGGGGGATACAGAAGAGGGTGTCAAGTACAATATTTATTACCCCGGAGCCGCACAAAGGCACAATAGGTCACTGGGGAGTTCAGACGCAGACCCCACCTGGTTTTTTTCTGGAGTTCCGTTGAGGGATACTCTTCGTCGAGTCAGAGTCAGTCTGGACGTCCCCCAAGATGGGCAGCAACGCCGTTATGTGCTCTACGATATCCGTCGCTGGAGGGCATCATGACCCGCCCACTCACCAACTCAATTGCCAAGTAAGTGACCCAGTCGTATCCCATTCATTCTCGATTCACTGGATTACAAAGTAAATAACTGCCACGCCAAGAAGACACAGCTGGAATTAATAATCAAAAAAATTTTTTTTTTTGGTAATACCTATCACTATTACTGGTAGGCACTTCTGAATTCATATAAGTTGGCACTTCATCCTAATTGCACACATTTTGCGGTACAATCGTTTTCCCCTGTGATCCTCCTTCTGGCATGTGAAAGCTGAAACTCAGTCCCTAATTCTTAGTTCTTCTTCAGGTACTTCCAGTTTGATATTTAAACGAAATTGATTCCCTAGACCGTGAAAACCAATATGCCTTTGGGGCGCAAAATTCCCGGGATGCCCTACATTTTTGGTTTATTATTTTCATTAATGAACCTTTGGAATCGACCAAGAAAACAAAAATTTTAACACCCCCTCAAAATTTGATGGTTTACGATTCAAGGTACGTAGAATCCAAAAATCGAATAAATATTTGGCCGTCCGTCCGCCGTACGCGGCACTTTCCCCACTTAGCATTCACCGATTTTCATGAAATTTGGTATGTAGGCTCCATTCGGGGTCTAGTTGTTCCCCGAAGATTTTGGTTGATGTAGGTCACTTGTAAGGGTTCCAAAATCAATTTTGAAATTTTCAAAACGCCCTAACTCAAAAAATTTTGATATAAAGGTATTGTTTTTCCTTCAATTTAAGATTCTATAGAATTTTTAGAATTTTTTGAGACCACCCGGAGCTCTGTAGGACAAACCGTTCGCTCACTACGAGAATTTAAAGTTTGGACGCACGATAAATCAGAAACACGAGTGTGAATCGCAAAAGAGGCCTAATCTCCGTTCAAATTAAAGCTGACCGAAATGTGATCGATATTTTTCTTCATGTTGGATGGTTGGTGGCTTTGCAGACGAGTGATCTATATAGAAAAATAAAAAATAATAAACCATTGTGTAATAATTTGCAGCGTTTTTGCTTCCGAGTCTACCAAGGTAGCGGAAGCTTTGTTTTCACTTTTCAAGGTGAGAAAAAAAAAGGTCTCCAAAATCAAAATTTTCACTCGCGTTTTGCGTTTTAGACCTTTCTGAACAATTTTGGTTCAGTGTCTGTGTGTCTGTCTGTCTGTGTGTCTGTCATGAATTCCTTGTAACGCGCATAACTATACGAAGTTATTGTCCGATTTTTATAATTTGTTTTTGGTCTATTCGGACTTCAGGTGAGACATTTATAGGGTTTTCTGACTAAGGGAGCGTTTAGGGTGGGGGAAAATGGGTTGGTACACACCAATGTACCAGTGATCCACAGGGGCTCAGAATCGTGGTAGAAATCAATGGCAACTATCAAATTCCTTGGATTTCGGATTGAATTATACACATTTTTGTTCAGAGAAAATTTTTTATTGAAAAACATGAGAATATATTGAATATAATGAAAATACTTTCCAATTTTCTGACTAAGGATAGTCACCGAAACTTTCGTTCAGAGAAAACCTTTTATTGCGTCAAAGTCGCCCTCCTGGTCCGATGTCTTCCGTGATGTCAAGCAACTGATGGAGCTCAGCCACATCTAATCAAAAATGTGAGTCATCTACATGAGGAAAATAAAAATGGTAATACGCTAACACTCAATAAGTGTCAAAAACGATGAACCTTCTTCACTGATACTCGTGCTAAACCAGCTTTGTTACGGAATAACAAGTTGGCGAGTAGGTTTAAAATTATAGTTATTTTTTATTAATTCGTCCTGTAATCCAAGAATATTCCCTTACCTTGGATGATATGGAAACTCCATCCGAAAAGTTCACAACCGACTGATTTATCAATGGGCAAGCAAATTTGTAGGGGATCAACTAAGGTGAGAAGAATCAAACGGCGGACAGAATTGTGTTTATTCAATTTTGAGATTCTACGACCTCGAAATAGAAAACATCACATTTTTAGAGAGGGTCAAATTGTCATTCTTAATTAATTTTATTATTCACAATAATTATAATCCAAAATTTGTCACCAGTGTAAGCAGGAACGTAACATTGCATGCCTTCAACATCTAGTGGTGAGTGGATGAGCTGAGTAGTTCCACTTGTATCCGCTAGATGCCATACGATCCCCTCTAAGGGTTGACGAGGCGTTGTTCCACCCACCCCAACTCAGCTGACTCACCTCTTAGCTCCGACAGAAATTCGAACCATTATCTAGGGAAAATATCCCGTATTTCCAAATGTGAAAAAGGCTTAAAGTACATTTACCGAATAGCAAAACATTCGCTCGGTGTCTCAGTCCCGTCTCAGTTCGTTCCTTGTTCCTGGTTAGTATTAACGAAATCGAAGGTGCAAAAACTAAAAAGTTGTACCTAAATTTGAAATTTTAAAGGATTTTAGAAATGCATTAGTGCACGGCTCTAGGGAATTGAAAAACTGAAATATTGCCGCTGGAATCATCAAAAAATAACAAATAGCCAGAGAAAAATGGGAAAACCGTTCATTCAGTTATGTTTTCCCCATAAAATATAGCTAAACTTGACATTTTGAAGGGTTTTAGAAAATAATTAGTGCAAGGGCCTTGGGAATTGAAAAAGTGAAAAATTGCAGCTGGAATCATCAAAATCGAACAATAATTGCCAGATAAATAAGTAAAAAACCGTTAGGTTTCCTAATTCAGTAGTTTTTCGCATTTTTCTTTGGCAATAATCAATTTTTTTATGATTCCATTAGGAATATTCCAGTTATTCAATTCCCTAGGGCCGTGCACTAACGAATTTCTAAAATCCTCTAAAATTTCAAATTTAGGTACAATTTTGCTTCCGAGTCTACCAAGGTAGCGGAAGCTTTGTTTTTAAGGTTTTACTCCTTCATTTTCGCGAAAAACTAAGAACGGACGGCGACCGACTGAGAAGTTGTGTAACTTTTTTCTATTATATAGCAGGTACATGTTACCCACAGGTTGTCGGTGGAGATCAAAGGAAGTTAGATAAATTGGTTGTATGAAAAGTTGCAAGCTCGTCCACACACCCGAACCTAACTTTGTGACAACCCTTGCCCTCCAGGCAACTTCCCTCCTGATCAGTTGATAGAAAACTACCTACCTTCCAGTGAGTGCGTCCTGTGTTTTTGTTGTAGTCAATAAGGGCCCCACAGACTGCAGGAACATTCTTGGAAATACTCTACTTTGGGATCTTTAATAAATAACTCAAACTTTGATAGGAATCACCACTCGCCAAAAATCTCAGAGTAACTGCAAGCCTTTCTCTTGGAGGTGTAGCACATCGATAATATTCAAAACTCAGAACAGCGAAATTCTTAAAACTCCCATCATCCCTGATTTCCCCACTAAGGGGATCTCTACCGTCTTCCACCAGGTGAGTTCCACTGTACCGATGTCGAGCTTCCAGCGAAGGTGATAAAATTACACAAGCCGCTGCGGCCAGCACAACCACTTCCTCCGAAGCCATGATCACTAATGGATCCACAAATGATTGAAAGTGTTGCATATTTTGTTACAGAGGTGTAGACGCGTTTAGAGGGAACATTTGTATAACTTTCTTGTAGAACAACATTCTAAAACATGCTATATAGCATATAGTTGTACACAAATTTGCTATTCGTTACCGGTGTGGACGCGCCTTAAGGTTGTTTTCTCAATAAAAACATGAAAATCGTCGGTCATCATGTAACCTCTAGCAACCAATCGATAAGTAACCGTAATGATTCATAAATTGATATGAATTATTTGTACCAGCTTGACGTGGTCTATCTTTGTGAAGTAGTAGAATAATAACACTTCTGCATAGATCATAAATATCCTCCCTGCAACATTTACCTACATGATAGATAGTTTCTTACCACCTGTTATACGTGCGAACATGTAGTAAATTTCCTATTTTCTTCACATGTGCCAACACGAGGAAACGATTAGATACCTTTAGAGATACCAACCGACTTCATCTATCACTTAACGCTCGAATATTTTCCGTAATATTCCTCTTTGTCTCGGATTCTTTTCCTGAAGTTAATGGAGGAAGTTGAAAGATGGTTGCGTCGTTGTAAGCACGTTCGTCGGTTGGAAAATTCCCCTTCACTGTAGTGAAAAGTATTCGAATTATTGCGGTGAACATGTCAAACTGCTCCTTTAGGGAACCAAAGTTCATGCTATACGTTTATACGGAAGTACGTATAAACGTAAAGTTCATGCTATACGTCTTGCGGAATCTTTTTGGAAGTACAATTTTTCAACTTCGCTACATACTTTTAAGCCTAAACCGATATTTTGTTGGCTACCTGGATACTGATTGTTTAGACTATCAATAATTGATAAGCAATTATTGTTTGAGAAAACAGGGAAAAACTCGGCTCTTCGGGACTAGCCTGGACCACCGGATGCTTTTCGCTTAGAGCCTACGGCTAAACCGATATTTTGTTGGCTACCTGGATACTGATTGTTCAGACTGTCAATAATTTATAAACAATTATTATTTGAGAAAACAGGGAAAAACTCGGCCCTTCGGGACTCGCCTGGACCACCGGATGCTTTTCGCTTAGAGCCTACGGCTCTAAGAAACATAGAACTTGCTTTAGCCGCGCTTTCCTATTCTGTTTTTATTTTTATTTTTATTTTTATTTTTATAATTTAATTTTTTTTATTTGGAAGAATGCGATCAAATCTGTTCTGCTATTTTGATAGCCTTTTAAAAAATCAATCTTCAGATAAGAAGGTATTTATATAGTTGTATTGAGATTATAACATTATCTCATAGTCAATATTAACCCATAGGTTACACCACGTTACACGATCCTCAGTCCCGTATCAATGACTCAATTTCAAGCTAAATTTCGTGACTCGATACCGTTCCCGAAAAACGAAACACTTTTTGCCCGTTATGTCAAGGCTAATGCATGATCCATGCTGAAACATCGACTCCTGGGATAATAAAAACATTATTGAAATAAAACCGTCAAATGAGTAGGTATAGTAAGTATGTAATTCCAGTTAATTTTATCAATAAGTAATCTTTTACAAGATGTTCCTCCGATCCTGACGAACGTTTTTGGTAAATACCGACAACCACCCCCTTTCCTTCTTGATGTAGGTATCTTCGTAGAACCTCAGTACCACCCTCCAGAGGTTTCCAAAAAGATACTACCCAGTTTTCATCGAATTTAGAAAAATCATGTACTACTCGATCAAAATCATACGTTCGATGCCAAATACCCCAACATTTGGAGGAAAAAATCAAAAAAATGAATGTTTTGGGTAAGTGGGAAATTATGGGTTACTTAAGCAGGTAATATCAGCGTTTGGCAAGGAAAAGGGCCACTACGCCAAATTACAAAATGTTGGGAAATCGCGATTTTCTGTGGCAACGTTTCCAATAACGTTCACCCAGTGTAACCAAAAGTAGGAGCAGCCTTTTGGCAGAAAAGAAGGGCTCACCCTGAAGTAATACTGTACAAGTGGTTCCGGGGTGAGTCCTAAGCAGAGGTAGTGGGGTTTTAGTTGGTGGGCCTAATGCTGGGGAGTCCAAACTTGTTGGGGTGAACTTCCCCTTCGCTCTTGAAGAGTTTCCCCACTTCTGTAACCAAAAAAAAGTAACCAAACGTTTAAAAGTTAGGTACGGTTATTTATTATTATTATTATTATTATTGCATTCGGCTTTTTAGATTTTAGTTTGATCCAATAGGTTTAAAATTATCACCAATAATAGAAAAAGAGTTGCCATGAAGGAGTAAGTATTGGCCCTCTTCCCAGCCTAATGCACAAGTGCAGTTTTTGTGTTCCGAGTTTTTCCCAAATACCCGCTTCATCTTGCAGAGGATCGAAAAACGAAAAAAAAAAAATCATGTGAAATCTCAGGATGGGTCTTTTCCTGCAGAGTCTCTATATAACCTACATGAAGTTATTCGGGTAGGTATCTACTCATATTAATGTACCTAATTAAAATTTGTGTGCTTAGAACTAAAGAGCTCACAATAGATGTGATGAAATTGGTTCAGATGAGCTTGGGAAGATATTGATATATTCAAGTAGTGCATACTATTACTATACAGGTACCAGACAGTAGCGTCAGGTGACAATATTCGTCAGGCAAACACCTTGACTAGTCTTAGTGGAATATACAATAGTGAAAAACGCAGCAAATTATTACACAGAGGTTTATTATTTTTCTGTCTTGATCAAGCGCGAGGAAAGAGGGCAGCTTTGTTATTGTCACTACCTACCAACCATGTTTTCGCTTCATAATCGAGCTTATTAGATGAAATGCTTCACACTCCATTCAAAGAAATAGAGAATTCCTTCATTAAGAAACTTGATTACTGTTGCTAAGGAAGCGTAACCCATGGCCCATCTCTTCTTTCTAGGGGTGTGTCGGTCCAGGTATTTCCCTGGAACGGTTCCAACGGTTACGGTGACAAAGATGTAACAGTTCCATTACCGGTACAGGCGATCAAATCCCACTCACATGGCATGGATGAAGCAGGCAGTCAAATCCCTATCGTCCTTCTTCCATGCTTATGATCTCAACTTGCAATACAATAGCATCATTTTCCTTGACAATTCGCTAAAAGGAAGGAATTTGAACAAGTGTTACAAAAGAGACAATTTATTATAAATAATAGTTACCAAACAATTCAAGGAAAGAATAATGACGTTGCAGTTTAAGAACTTAACATGACAATAATAAATTAATAATACTGGAGACAACTTCCATGCTAACCAGTCCAGAAGATAACTTCCCGCTCAAGAGCCATTCCATGAACCATTCTCAGTCCATGGAAGTAGTAAGGGCGCTTCCAGATACAACATGGAACAGAACTGAGAACAAGATCCATGCTTACCAGTCCAAAACCCTTCCCGGCCCAGAGCCATTGAACCATTCTCTATGATAATATCATAAGATATTATCTTATCGGTCCGGTTCCATCCTTACCGGTCCAGTTCCATCCTCACCAATCAGAATGATCAGATTGATGAGATGATTGATCAGATCATTCTGATTGGTGAGGATGGAACTGGACCGATGGAAAAGATTCTCTTCCCGGTCCAGAGCCATTTCAAGATATCTTATCAGTCCGTGGAACTGGACCGGTAAGGGTCGAGTTTTTGTCACTGCGTGGAACCGTTCCAACCTGATACTCGGTTCCACAGTCCCGGTACAGCAGTACCGACACACCTCTAGTCACGAAACATTACTCGATTGTTTGCCTTGGCTTATGCTGTTTGCCTTGCATCGCCAGGGCTCGCGCTAGTTCGTGTATCATCCGCAATCCATCGTGGTTACCGACCTTTTCAACTCGCAGGTGTGGTGCGGGCTAGTATCCAAGACAAAATACGTACTTATTCCATACTCCTATTTCATCTAACTTCCTTGGTAATAATGAAATAGTCCCCAAATATTATAAAAGTTTTCCGAAATCGGCTAAATATTACTTGCGAAAAATGGAAATATAGGAGAATCTTAATAAAAATTAAGGTATTCATTTTGCATATTTTAGTAAGGCAAACGGTGTTTGCTATTTTTGTCTGGAGGAGACGCTACTGGTACCTGAAGGTAGAAACAATAGTGTAATTGAAATCAAGATATCAAATATTATCGTCGCTCCTCCGCCAAAACCACGAATCTTCAGAACCATCCTCCGAGGAATGAAATTACTAGGGTAGGTAACCACTCACCCAAAGTGGCCTATTGTGATGCTCAGCTCAATTTTCGATGTTTTTGTCGATTCGCGGTTTTTGGCGGAGGATGGTTCTGATGATTCGTGGTTTTGGCGGAGGAGCGACGTTATGTAATCATGGACAAATTAACAAGAAACAGCTGGCAATTAAGACTGAAGATGAACTCTTCACTTCTGAGAATCACATGACCTCTCGTCGGTTAATAACGAGGACAATGCCTAACTCAAGGTGTAAAATATAGGAAAATACGTAATATAGCTCAAAAAACGCGAAGAAGTCGTGCTAGTATTGACTCAAGTTTAATTGTATCAGTTAGGTACCTGATTAAGTAAAATTATTACCGACTGATTCGTCACATTTAGATGTAATCTTGAGAGTCAATCACAATATCAATATTGTGATTGACTCCAACAAATGACTTGACTCCACATCAATGTCTGCCGGAGGCCTTCGAGGTGACTCCTGTTTGTCGTGGTGTTTTTCCGAGGTTCCCACCGACCCGGCTCAATAATAGTACGTCCACCTTTTGTTTGTCTGTCGCAGCTCATTCCCGCATTCGAGGAACACGTAGACAGATTTTCTGAGCTCTCCTCTCCCAAGGAATTCCTTTAGATTGTATTCCCAGCGTTGGTTAGAATAATCATGTCGAAGGATTCGATTTAAGTTTTCCTGTTTTGCTACGAGTAATTCATTAGTGCTCAAGAGTGCTGATGCCGCACTCGTCATACAATAGTTTTAAAAACTATGTAAATCTAGGCCATTTCGAGTCTGGTATTGGATTGAAAAGCTCATTCCCGGATGCCTGGTCCTACAATGATTTCTTCGATAGCGGTTCTCAATGTCCAAAACTCTGCAAATAGTATTGAACTTATCGAATGAATATACTTAATTGAATGAGAGCTCTGTAGGACTTGAAGTTGGGAGGAAGATAAAGCAGAAACACAAGTGTGAATCGCTAACTGGCGGAAATGGGGGTGCGCCTTGATTTTTTGTAGATTTTTAATGGAAAGTAGACTAGGTACATTCTGAGAATTTTGGCACCAACCGCGACCTTCTAGCGTGAGTAGATCTGTTTCTATGATTTTTCAATGTTTCAACCGTTTATGACGTCACGCGCCCCTCTCGCCTGGGCGGGACCCCCCAGCCCACTGTGACGTCATAAACGGTCGAAACTTTAAAAATTCATCGGAAAAGATTCACACACTCTAGAAGGTCGCGGTTGGTACCAAAATTCTTAGAATGAGGTTGCTTAGATTAAAAATTTACATAAACAGTTTTTCCTACCCAGGCGCACACCCTATTGGCATAATCACCGTTCAAGAAAAATCTGCTAAAACGCGATCTTTCTTTGTTTCTTCGACCGGAGTTATATTTCACTCAGTAGTGCTCCCATAGCAACCATAGCAATGAAGGAAATACGCAATTCGCGGATAACGATGTTTTTCTGGTAGTTGATTGTCAGGCTAAGTATCAGAACCTTAGTTGGTTAACTGATGAATAGTTCTTCTATTTACTCAGGTAGCATCTAGTTGAGCCCATTTCCAAGTAAACCTGTTCCTTAAATACAGGTACATGCTATTCAGACTACTTTGGTAGGTAAATTCTTTAAATATTTCCAGTATTTCCAAATCGTCATCATTTCAGGGGAAACCGATTAACCAAAACTAGGTATCTTTTGTATGACGAGTGTACCTACCTCAGTCGACGAAGTTCCCAAAAATAGATCAGACTGTCCGAGAAAGGTTTTACCTCGGTCGCTGATCCCTGCATGTCCTCATTCGAACTTACGTTGTCGAACCTTCTAACAAAATCCGACTTATTTTAAACTCTCCTCCACCCGATTTCTCTCCATCGGAAAGAGTTATGTTTAGACTTTTGAGGAAGATTTCCCTCGTACAGAAAATCCTTCCGTCCAGCCCCAAGCGTTAATTGGTTGCAACGTGGCAGGCGTCAGATTTGCGCAAGCCGGCTAATTGCAGAGGCAGCTTGTAGGCTGACACATGCCGAGGAAGACGAGTCGACCGTCTGAAATATTCGAGCCTTTCTAAAATTACCGGGTTCTGACTGGGATTGAAAACTTTTACTTTACCTAGTGGGAAAGGAGGACATTTTAGCGACAGTCTCACTAAAACGTGTTTTGGACTTGAATGGGGAGTACTAAGAGGCTTTTACCAGTCTGAAAGAGGAAATGGAAAAACCCAAGAAGAAAAAATTTTCCATGGGAACTTCACATTCCAATCCACCTTCTAGCGGTATAAGTTTTACTACTGGTCGAAATCTGTACTACGAATTTTATCATACAGCTGTATCCAAGAAGAGAGTGTGAGGATTAGGTACTGCTGGATGATCATATTTCGGACGGCCTACAATGGGAATACGTACCTACAATCAATTGTTTCCATCTTAATTGTCTTTCTTAAATTTTCGGCTCAATATTGAAGTAGGACCTAACATCTCTCATGAGATAAGGAGGTATGATAGAGATGATTTACGGCAAGCGGTGTCAGAGCTAAAACGAGTTGCACCCAACATCAGGAAATGGCTGCAACTTCATCATGGCGCGGAGTGTGGTGCGGGAAAAGTGCCACGGAGTTGCGTGATTTGAGCATCTCAGTGGGCGTACTCCGTGGTATCACCACTCGTGTCCAGCTCGACTCATATTTGAACTGGTGGTAATTTAATAGAGGCCCTTCATCCCTCTCTCCCACCTCCAAATTCCTCATCTTCCCTCATCTCTAGGGCCGGCATCGGGTGAGTCCTTGGCGTCCTCCCCTTTAATATTGAATAAAAATCAAATTTTGATTTGTTCATTTATTTTTGTTTATGGCGTGCCCCCTCTGTCTTTAAAGAGAGTTTATGAAAAAAACTCCACATTTGGTACCCATTATTTTCTGTACCAATCTCTCATTCGTTGATGATCTCTCCGTCAATGTGAACATGAATTATGTCACTCAACAAGGAAACATTCGCCAAGGGGGTGTAACTCATAGCTTCCTCGTATTCATAACATGGTTGTACAGATAACTCGATCTCGTCGGGTCTTCAATTGTTGGAGGAACACGTAAAAATTAGCACAAAACCGAAATCATTGAAATCGGATGTTATGTATACTTATTGCCAGCGCTGATGGTGCCATCATTCCGTCAGCCTTCACACTGTTCACACCAAACCTCATAGTACCAACCCAATATCTTGCCAGCTCATATAATCACTATTCTTACCAGCTCTCATACTATTTATCGTTATTGTTGTAACTGCACAATTAAATACTGAGAAATCCTAGTTCGAAGAAATTCAAGTTTAAGCATGCGCACACGCTACCGTTACTGTAACAGTAATATAACTCATAAGGAACTGTCTATGGAATAACTCGCACAATCCGTGAAAATTCAATAAAAATTTTGGAAGATCGTCATATGGTTTTGTCCGTATGGTTTTCCTCGGGAAGACCAACTCAGAACCAAAATTGTTCAAAAAGCTCATGAATGAAAAACATGTGTAAAAATGTTGTTGTTGCTAATAGCTGAACAACTTCAACAAAATGTCCGAATTTGGCAATAAAAACCACATTTATATCTGAAAAATATTTGTTCAGTATTCCTTAGATTACAGAGGCTTGACGGATTAACCTTCAGATGGTCTCTTCAGTCTAAAAATATACACTTTAATAATATTTCAGAAGCCATTGAAAGAATCAAAACCATGATCTAGAACTGCAAATAGTGTCCTATATCCTTAACTTCTCCCATTTATTGAAGGAGGTGTCGACTACTGACGCAGTGTCGACTACTAGTGCGTTTACTTTATGCTAAACATTCATTGAAAGCGCTTCCCTCCTTACTCGACTTACTGGTTATGAGGAATATTCTTCAATGAGGGACGTTAATAATAATAATTACTATTATTATCGCTATCGTAACTGAGCCCTGCATGTAATTCCACATGAAGGGAGGTATACTCAGCTAGAAAGAACTTGCAGTCCTTGCATGTACCTCGACTTCCCAAATAGTCCAGTCAAATTAGCAGTTAGGGTTTGCATTAATTCCGGACAAAGCGAAACTTTTATGGGTGACTTGTGGGTGCCTATGGAACATGTTTTTAGTATATTCTACTAGATTCTCCTTGTGCTAACTTTTTGGTGCCCGAAAAACCGCGATTTTTCGGCACTTGTTTCAGTTTTTTGCCTATAACTCGTACACGATGCATCCTACGGAAATTTTACTCTTTCCTTTATTGAACAGGATGAATTTTTGCGTCGAATGACCACCTGAAACGTTAAGATCGGTTCAGCCGTTTGGCCGAAATCGATCGTTGAAGTTTGGCGATTTTTCCCAAATTGGTTGAAAAATGGGTTACGCTCAAGTTTCAAGGCCTGTACATCAAAAACGGCGTATCCAACCAAAAAATGTCACATAATCAAAGTTGTAGAGAATCAAATTTTGTGTAAGAAAAGCATCCCCCCTTCCTCCCCCCTCCCACCCGCCCCTACCAAATGATAGAATAACGAAACAACTTCTGAGTAAACGAAATTATGAGTATTGAAAACGGTGTTGCAATCAAAAACTGTCATATAATCAAAGTGAAACGTCTGTTGTTCAACTTACTAAGGCACTGAGGTACTTGTAATACTAGAAAAGGCGAAAGAAAAAACATTCTCCTGGTCCTAACTTTTTGGTGCCCGAAAAACCGCGATTTTTCGGCACTTGATTCAGTTTTTCGCCTATAACTCGTACACGATGCATCTTACGGAAAATGTTACTCAATCCTTTATTAAACAGGATGAATTTCTGCGTCGAATGACCACCTGAAACGTTAAGATCGGTTCAGCCGTTTGGCCGAAATCGATCGTTGAATTTTGCCGCTTTTTCCCAAATTGGTTGAAAAATGGGTTACGCTCAAGTTTCAAGGCCTGTACATCAAAAACGGCGTATCCAACCAAAAAATGTCACATAATCAAAGTTGTAGAGAATCAAATTTTGTGTAAGAAAAGCATCCTCTCTTCCTCCCCCCCCCTCCCACCCGCCCCTACCAAATGATAGAATAACAAAACAACTTGTGAGTAAACGAAATTATGAGTATTGAAAACGGTGTTGCAATCAAAAAATGTCATATAATCAAAGTGAAACGTCTGTTGTTCGACCTAAGGCACTGAAGTACTTATAATAATAGAAAAGGCAAAAGAAAAAACATCTCCTAGATTCTCCTTTTGCTCACTTTTTGGTGCCCGAAAAACCACGATTTTTCGGCACTTGTTCCAGTTTTTCGCCTATAACTCGTACACGATGCATCCTACGGAAAATTTTACTCAATCCTTTATTAAACAGGATGAATTTCTGCGTCGACTGACCACCTTCATTTTTTAGATCGGTTCAGCCGTTTGGCCGAAATCGATCGTTGAAGTTTGGCGATGTTTCCCAAATTGGTTGAAAAAAGGGTTGCGCTCAAGTTTCAAGGCCTGTACATCAAAAACGGCGTATCCAACCAAAAAATGTCACATAATCAATGTTGTAGAGAATCAAATTTTATGTAAGAAAAGCCTCCCCCCTCCCTCCACCTCCCACATTTTTTGATTGCAACACCGTTTTCAATACTCATAATTTCGTTTACTCAGAAGTTGTTTCGTTATTCTATCATTTGGTAGGGGCGGGTGGGAGGGGGAGGAAGGGGGGATGCTTTTCTTACACAAAATTTGATTCTCTACAACTTTGATTATGTGACATTTTTTGGTTGGATACGCCGTTTTTGATGTACAGGCCTTGAAACTTGAGCGTAACCCATTTTTCAACCAATTTGGGAAAAAGCGGCAAAATTCAACGATCGATTTCGGCCAAACGGCTGAACCGATATTAACGTTTCAGGTGGTCATTCGACGCAGAAATTCATCCTCTTTAATAAAGGATTGAGTAAAATTTTCCGTAGGATGCATCGTGTACGAGTTATAGGCAAAAATCTGAAACAAGTGCCGAAAAAATCGCGGTTTTTCGGGCACCAGAAAGTTAGCACAAGGAGAATCTAGGAGATGTTTTTTCTTTTGCCTTTCCTAGTGTTATAAGTACCTCAGTGCCTTAGGTTGAACAACAGACGTTGTATGACATTTTTTGATTGCGACACGGTTGTCAATACTCATATTTGGCGTTGACACACTCATCACTCAGAGGTTGTTTTGTTATTCTATCATTTGGTAGGGGCGGGTGGGAGGGGGAGGAAGGGGGGAGGCTTTTCTTACACAAAATTTGATTCTCTACAACATTGATTATGTGACATTTTTTGGTTGGATACGCCGTTTTTGATGTACAGGCCTTGAAACTTGAGCGCAACCCATTTTTCAACCAATTTGGGAAACATCGCCAAACTTCAACGATCGATTTCGGCCAAACGGCTGAACCGATCTAAAAAATGAAGGTGGTCAGTCGACGCAGAAATTCATCCTGTTTAATAAAGGATTGAGTAACATTTTCCGTAGGATGCATCGTGTACGAGTTATAGGCGAAAAAACTGGAACAAGTGCCGAAAAATCGTGGTTTTTCGGGCACCAAAAAGCGAGCAAAAGGAGAATCTAGGAGATGTTTTTTCTTTTGCCTTTTCTATTATTATAAGTACTTCAGTGCCTTAGGTCGAACAACAGACGTTTCACTTTGATTATATGACATTTTTTGATTGCAACACCGTTTTCAATACTCATAATTTCGTTTACTCACAAGTTGTTTTGTTATTCTATCATTTGGTAGGGGCGGGTGGGAGGGGGGGGGGAGGAAGAGAGGATGCTTTTCTTACACAAAATTTGATTCTCTACAACTTTGATTATGTGACATTTTTTGGTTGGATACGCCGTTTTTGATGTACAGGCCTTGAAACTTGAGCGTAACCCATTTTTCAACCAATTTGGGAAAAAGCGGCAAAATTCAACGATCGATTTCGGCCAAACGGCTGAACCGATCTTAACGTTTCAGGTGGTCATTCGACGCAGAAATTCATCCTGTTTAATAAAGGATTGAGTAACATTTTCCGTAGGATGCATCGTGTACGAGTTATAGGCGAAAAACTGAATCAAGTGCCAAAAAAATCGCGGTTTTTCGGGCACCAAAAAGTTAGGACCAGGAGAATGTTTTTTCTTTCGCCTTTTCTAGTATTACAAGTACCTCAGTGCCTTAGTAAGTTCAACAACAGACGTTTCACTTTGATTATATGACATTTTTTGATTGCAACACCGTTTTCAATACTCATAATTTCGTTTACTCAGAAGTTGTTTCGTTATTCTATCATTTGGTAGGGGCGGGTGGGAGGGGGGAGGAAGGGGGGATGCTTTTCTTACACAAAATTTGATTCTCTACAACTTTGATTATGTGACATTTTTTGGTTGGATACGCCGTTTTTGATGTACAGGCCTTGAAACTTGAGCGTAACCCATTTTTCAACCAATTTGGGAAAAATCGCCAAACTTCAACGATCGATTTCGGCCAAACGGCTGAACCGATCTTAACGTTTCAGGTGGTCATTCGACGCAGAAATTTATCCTGTTTAATAAAGGAAAGAGTAAAATTTTCCGTAGGATGCATCGTGTACGAGTTATAGGCAAAAAACTGAAACAAGTGCCGAAAAATCGCGGTTTTTCGGGCACCAAAAAGTTAGCACAAGGAGAATCTAGTAGAATATACTAAAAACATGTTCCATAGGCACCCACAAGTCACCCATAAAAGTTTCGCTTTGTCCGGAATTAATGCAAACCCCCCCCCCCCCCCCCCCCCCCTTTTTGGCTAATTTGACTGGACTAAAATGGTGTTGAATCTTCATCGTCAGACGTAATTTTAGGAAAATCACTTTCCTTGAAAAATAACGAATACAATTTACAAGCACATATGCAAGGTTGTCTGTGTGATAATCTTTCCTTTATTACGTCCTTGATGTGAGGAAGCCTTATTGCCCACCTAATCCACTGACGGTTTCCTATTATAACTCGGTAACGCCAGTCGGCCCCTAATAGGTACCTTCGGTCGATACAACATACTTGGGTGAACCTACTGTTAATGTGCTTCTTCGTCGTGTGGACTTGACAATTCTCCGGTCACATCAGTGATGCTATGTTTATGCGACATCCTTATCGATCAGTTCCTTATTCGATAGAAGAAATAAACCGACAAACAGACCGACGGACAAACAGAATACAGAAAATCTCGTAATGATGCTATTCGTTTTCCACTTAATGACCGACTGATAACCGCCTAAAATTGTCTCAGCCGAAACCATCGCGCCGTTTGAAAAACGATCGAGGAAATCAGTTATTCTGGATCATCATTACCTACCTATGTTTTGCTTCTAAGAGGGGCGCTATCGTAATGGAAATCGATGTAGTTGATGTCGGTAAATAGCGCGATGAGAAGGTCAAGGTGAAGATGGCAATCATAATGGATCATAAGTCGGGAGCGTCGTGGGTAACGGATCACCCTGCAGGTAGCTCCCCTAACCCATTTAGATGTGATCGCCTCAAGTGCTGAAATGATTTCATTTGTCATAATCAGCGAGTTGGTGACTAAACGTTTGCTAAAGAGGGGGAGATTATGTCGTACACAGCATATTATCCTTTCACGTCTATGTATGTTCATACACACGATTGACACTGCTTATTTTGTACCCTTTTAAGTACAACTAACAGACAAGCTTACTGTGTTTATCACTCCATCATATTGTCGGCACGTTATTGTAGATAAGTATTTTCATCCGTTCTCCGATTACGGCTCAATCAAGAATAAACTATTAGCACCACAATCGAAATTTGATTAGTTCGAAAAATGACTGCATTTGAACTACATAATGAAGGCAGCAAAGATGCCAAGTTCTCGCTTACTAAGGATCGTTGCTACGTGGGTTACGAGTTCAGGGGTGTTTTGGCACCACGAAATACATACAAAACATGAAAAAAACATACAACTCATAATAAACATACAACTCATAATAAACATACATTTTTGTCAAAAATGGATTCGATTGAATGACTCAGTTAGGTACACTATTTTCTAGAATGAGATCGCTGAAATCTCCATTCAAGCAACACCATTTATCAGGAATCCAACGGCAACAGCACGTATCATCACCAGTTACCATTGAGAAATGACTGACGCTAATGGTGATCCTCAGTGATGCGAGTGTAACTTAATGTTATAATTATTACACAACTCTGCATCATTTTCGTTGTTTCAAAACTAATAGGTGATTCTAAATGGATTTTTAGCGCTGAATCCGCTCCGTTGGAGTTTTTTCGCTATCACGTCTAGATAGTCCACAATATTCACATGTTGAGGTTTATTTATCTCTTACGGGATTTATTTTTCTAGAGTACAACAGGTGGCAATCCTGAGCTGAGACCGCACTCCTGTGATTCACAGGCTGACCCTCTACTATTTACAATGATCCTTAACCCTAAATGACCTTTGAAACCTCCCGTGTAGACAAGTTCTTGTTGAGTGGACACGAGTATTTTCGATGTTTCTAGCTTTTAAGAATGAGCGTGAACCAAAGGTGTAAGTGCATGAACAATCCTAATGTTTTTTGCTTCATATGTGGTTCTTACATGACTGAAAAACAAAAACAGGTGGTAACTTCTTTCGAGATGAAAGCATACCAGAGCTATTTCGGAATAAAGCTGGGCGATCAGGACAAACCATGGGCCATCTTGTGTGTCGCACTTGTGTTGAACAAATAAGATCTTGGATTAAAGGTAAGAGACAGTCAATGCCTTTTGTCATTCCGATGATGTGAAGAGAACCTAAAAACCATGTGAATGACTGCTACTTCTGTACACAGAGTAATGGAGACTAGCTTCTGTATGACGAATGTGGTGGGAATTTCATCAAAGAACAAGAAATCGCTGATTTATCCCAATTTACCGTCAGCTATGAGACCCGTACCCCACAATGAGTCACTTCCAGTACCAGATCCTCCAGCGAATTTGGAAGATGTTGTTATAAAAGATGAAATCCCACATTTTGAGAATGAAGATGTGGAAACTGAAGATACTTCCTACGAGCCCACCGAAACTAGTTCCCCCAAGCGATTTTCTCAAGGCGAGTTGAATGACTTGGTAAGAGACCTGACTCTTCCAAAAGATGCAGCCGAAGTATTCGGTTCACGTCTAAAATCCAAAAATTTGTTAGCCCCTGGAACCACATTTGCTTGGTACCGTCAGAGAGAAAAAGAGCTTTTACCTTTCTTCGAAGAGAGAGAAGGAATGGTTTTTTGTGGCAACGTTGCTGGAGCGATGGGATTTTGGTTTATTATTTTCAATAATGAAGCTTTCGAATCGACCAAGAAAAAAAAATTTAACACCCCCTCAAAATTTGATGGTTTACGTTTCAAGGTACGTAGAATCCAAAAATTGAATAAAACGCTGCAAATTATTACACAATGGTTTATTATTTTTCCATATAGATCACTCGTCTACAAAATCACCAACCATCCAATAAGAAGAAAAAAAAAAAAAAAATCAAAAAAAAAATCAGAAAAAATTAAAAAAAAAATCAAAATCACCAACTATCGATTACATTTCGATCAGCTCTAATTTGAACGGAGATTAGGACTCTTTTGCGATTCACACTCGTGTTTTGATTTATATATATATATTTCAAAATAAACACTTAAATTTTCGTAGGGAGCGAACGGCTTGTCCTACAGAGCTCCGCGTGGTCTCAAAAATTCTAAAAATTCTATAGAATCTTAAATTGAAGGAAAAACAATACCTTTTTATCGAAATGTTTTGAGTTAGGGGCGTTTTCAATATTTCAAAATTGATTTTGGAACCCTTAGAAGTGACCTACCTCAACCAAAAGCTTCGGGGCACAACCCCAAATGGAGCCTACATACCAAATTTCATCAAAATCGGTCAATGCTAAGTGGCAAAAGTGCCGCGTACGGCGGACGGCGTACGGCGGACGGCGGACGGACGGCCAATTTTTTATTCGATTTTTGGATTCTACGTACCTTGAAACGTAAACCATCAAATTTTGAGGGGGTGTTAAAATTTTTTTTTCTTGGTCGATTCCAAAGGTTCATTATTGAAAATAATAAACCAAAATTTGGCCGTCCGTCCGCCGTACGCGGCACTTTTGCCACTTAGCATTGACCGATTTTGATGAAATTTGGTATGTAGGCTCCATTTGGGGTCTAGTTGTGCCCCGAAGCTTTTGGTTGATGTAGGTCACTTCTAAGGGTTCCAAAATCAATTTTGAAATTTTGAAAACGCCCTAACTCAAAAAATTTTGATATAAAGGTATTGTTTTTCCTTTAATTTAAGATTCTATAGAATTTTTAGAATTTTTTGAGACCACGCGGAGCTTTGTAAGACAAACCGTTCGCTCCCTACGGAAATTTAAGGGTTTATATTGAAATGTATATACATATAAATCAAAACATGAGTGTGAATCGCAAAAGAGGCCTAATCTCCGTTCAAATTAGAGCTGACCAAAATGCGATCGATGGTTGGTGATTTTGATTTATTTTTTATATTATTTTATTCATTTTTTTATTTTATTTTATTTTTCGTTTTTTTCTACTTCCTCATATTGGATGGTTGGTGATTTTGTAGACGAGTGATCTATGTAGAAAAATAATAAACCATTGTGTAATAATTTGCAGCGTTTTTTGGAATCGAGTACAAAGCCACAGAATGGAGACTCTTCATCGATTCCTCAAAAGCAAGTTTAAAGGGAGTTCTATTGCACGGATGTCTGCGAAAAGGAAATTTTCAACGACTTGAGAATCCGAAATTCTTCATATTATGATTTGTCTTATGTATTATATTATGACGTAAATAAAGATAAATTGTCAACATCAAGTGAAGTTAATAGCAGAAAAGACTTTTTTCAATATATTCTCAGTCTGAAGGCCAAGGTCTGCAGGGTTTAAGGAACAAAAGTGAGCCATTTTTATTCACCTTTTGTGGAAAATCTAGACGTGA
Organism: Apolygus lucorum; assembly: GCA_009739505.2. Lineage (NCBI taxonomy): Eukaryota > Metazoa > Arthropoda > Insecta > Hemiptera > Miridae > Apolygus > Apolygus lucorum. The sequence goes on from CM019182.2 coordinate 15,015,750, forward strand.
TAGGTAAAAACTGAAATGAAATTCGTATTCAGCGTTAAAAAAAACCTTTCAGAATCACCTATTAGTTGCAGAACAACGATCAAAAACATCCAAAATGCAGAGTTTTGTTATCAATTGGTGAACCTAATGGACAGAAACGGGCAAAAATATTACAAAATAAGTTGGATAAGTAATTTGTCAGCTCCATGAGTCTGATGTGATGAGTTTCAGGATGTATGATAAGTTGAGCTGTCCGCGTGAACCCTTCTGTACGAAAAACAGTTTTTTTGCTCTCCTGTAAAATTTGGAAAATGTGTGATACATGATTGTTGCTGTGAGACCGACGATTCTGCATTCCTAACAACTTGATCTGTTTCGTTGGCTCGCTTCTTAAAGCTGATGTGGACACAATTTTGACCAACTTCATTAATGACAAAAGAGCAAGTTACAGGGAAGGGTAGTGACTTCAGATACATATATGTATCTTCGAAGCTTTGAGTAAGCTGGCAGCTTTGATATTAGGGACCAGTTCTCGGTATAGAGTATATATACTCTATACCGAGAACTGGACCCTAATGTCAAAGCTGCCAGCTTACTCAAAGCTTCGAATCACCGAATGAGCACACTCAGATGGCTGTTCAAACCGCGCTCTGAGATATTAAATTTGAACTTCAAGCCATATCTTGACACCCACTCTTCAGCAAAACTGTCAATGTGCAATAGAAGGGAATTTGAAAGCACCAACCATTTTTTGTGAACTAGCCCGGTGCTGGTGGAGTTCAGGAGGACCGCAATGAGGAATTTCACCATGTCGGAATTTCCTATTTTTGACACCAAAATCGGATTCAGCACCTCGAAAAACCCCCTGCGGCAAACTTTCAGCCCGTACTTCTTAATTTACGAATAAACAAAACAGTGTAGAAAATATGAACGTTTAAAAAAAATTGGGAGGATGACTGTCAACCAGCAATAGATCATGTACGGCAGCTTGAAGCGTTAAGATCGTGAAATCTTACTTCTTATAGTCCTCGGAAACAACTTCCCACAAAACCAGTAAAGATCGAAATCGATGAACTGAAGAGAAAAAAAAGAAGAAGCAAGATGGAGAAAATGAGGTTTCCCCTGTTTTTGTTTGATAATTTCCCTCTTAGATAACACGATTTCGTCGTTCCGTCGGGCAACACTGGGAGGGGACTCCGATCCGAACAGCCAATCAGCGAGCGTTTCTGTTTCACGTTGAAGAAGTCTGTTTTCCCGGTTATTTTTCGAAATCATAAATTTTGAACGTCTCCCAAAAGTAACAGGAGACCTATTTTCCAAAATTAACACGATTTTCATCTATCCCACACCGTTAAATATTCAGGAAAAATGAAAACCGAATTTGGTGTAATTCTTCAATCGGAGTGTATTGGAGCGAGAAGAGGCGGTACGCTACCTCAACGTTTGGGGAAGACTCGCCATTATCTGTACCTCATCGGGGCCGTACAGAAGGATGCTCGTCACGGAATTCAACTTTTGATCAAACAATGACTAGGGATCAACAATGTCCGAACGCATCATTTTTTCGTCCGAATTCACTGTATTTAATTCTTCTTTTCCCACCTTGCTTGACGATTTCTTCTTTAATTTGTTTACTTGCCTATAACAAAAGCTGTAAAGAGAGTTATACAAAAGCTGTGCCGTTATACAAAAGTACATTGCAATCGTCAAGTCATTACATTGTGCGCACCAGAGCCCACAAACCTGATATGTCGGCAAAATCCCAGAACTTCCGACAGGCGGTTCACACCACCATTTCTTAATGTTTAAAAAATCGCATTTTCAACTTGGTTTGTTTTCAACTTTTGACCATGGATTCTGATAGATTTTTTCACGCTGAATCCAACGCCGCCAACCAAAATGCTCTACGACCTCTAGTTCTCGAGAAAAATCGGTTTTAATGTTTATTAGGCACGATTTACTTTGTACAGGTAACTTTTATTTTCAATAAACGTTTTTCTTCTTCTTCTTCTTCTAATTCGGAAAATGTTGCAAGATGTCGTCAAATCGGGAGTGCTCATCAAGAAGTTCTTAGGGGATGAGAAAATTCGTAAAGAGCAGCAATCAATAGAGATTTCCAGTTCTTCTTTAAATCAAGTGGAAGGTATCTGATGCAAGAAGGACACCACTTCTTCAGTGAATCACTTAAATTTAACTTGGTAGACGATTCTGAACAGCTTCTAGATTATGAAAAACTTTCTCGGGGCTCTGTTCTTCCCTGAGATGTCCTGCTTGCCAAGACGTCCTTGTTATTTCTGCAAATACTCAAGTGTAAAGGTATCCTGGCTTAATATCACAATAAAGCATGATGTAAGTAGTTATTCAACTCAAAACGTCCCCACAGTTTGTCCAGTGTCTGCTAGACAGTGGTGCAGGGTGATGGCTGGATGATATAAAGACGAATTTCTCGCTATTTTCGTGGCAAAATTAGATGATTGAAAACTATGTGGGGCATTTTGGAGACATTAACTTTGGCTAGATAATAGTTCCTCTCGTACAGTAAAAGTATTATTTTCATTGCCACCGCGAAGCCTGATCAAAGTAGCATCTCAAGCGTCCTTGAGACTTTCAAAGAGTCCCCATAGTCACTCCGACTATTTGAGAAGAGCCTCTCAATCTTTCCTTGAGCTGCACAGGATGGTGGCAAAATGAGAAGAAAACGACGCGCTATTCCAATAAAAATCTTTGCTGACAAGAAAAGTCTTTGGGAATATCCATATCTTAGGACATGTACACTTGCTCTAAGATTCTTCCCAAAACTAGTCGTGGTATGCGCGGGGGCGTCACTTGTTTTGGCGCAATCCATTGTTATCCAGCTGCAACTCGACACAGCCTGGGGGCACAGTATCCTAGGAGTGAGATGTCCAGCAGTTGAGAAGTTGCTGCCGGGACTGCACCTCAAGTGGTACATCGATCGTCTCTTCGTGTTTTGATGTACTGTCTTCTGACCCTGATCTTCTACTGCTATCTAATGGTCAAATTCGGGATCGGATCTTTGATGAGGGAAGACATCGTGCTAGAGTGAAACCGAATAAGTCAGTTTCGCACGATATCTTCCCGTGTCATGTTTTGGCCTCCATTCGTGGTGTTACAGTACTAAATGAAAGGTGATAATTTACGAAATTGAGAGTTCAGCAAAGTGGAAGTATAGTATGGTGGTGATGAAAATTGGTCAAAAAAAGAAGCCTTTTAAGCTTTATTTGGAGTGTGTACCGTAATTTTTGACTTTCAATAAAATTGGTTCCTATAGGATTTAACCACTATTTCTCGCGATAAAATGTATGTATTTATATATTAATGAAGAAGTACTCCTCTCTGTAAAAGGCCCCATTCTCCTCTGGGGGGCTATGATACAGTCAAGTTTCAAAGTTTTTGGTTTGTACGGAATCGTATCATTATTTTGCGGGGATTGAGCTGCGCCGAAACGTAATTGTGCCGAATCGAGGACCACGGATCTGCGGCAATGTCTCTGTAATGCCTGTAAATAAAAGGTTTTCAAGAAACCTGTAAAGGTCTCTATAGTGCTCGACTATATGTGCATTAGCGCAAAATCACAGTGAGGGCTGCAAAAAAATGATGGCGTAATGATCCTGACGTCCTTGATCCTGGGTAGAAGACGTTATTGCTTATTTTTTATTGGAATAAAATTGAATTGCAATTTATTGCAATTGAATTTTGATTTCAAACCCATAAGAATCGGAGATGACTCAACAATTTTTTATATACTTGTTGGCAATAATAATTTCGTACTAAGAAACAAATTGCATCCCCTTGGGGCGATTGCTATATTATTACGGGGAGAACAGTTGGAATGAAGAATCCCCAGACAACTGAGATGAAAAACGCGAGGAAAGTTACAAAAAAAGTAGAAACACAAAACGATTGTAAATCATTCGAAGAGAATGTGCTCGAACTAAACGCACTGAATTGGTCTTTTCCCCTCAGCCCCCCCGGCAATAGGAACTTCTAACGTTATTGTTCCCTTGGCATTAACTTGCGTGAAACTGAGGATAGGAGGGGCATAAATAAGATGAAATAGAAACAAAGTAACTTGAGATCAGGAATGGAAAAAAGTGAGGGAGTCGTGGGAGGAGGTAAGAGTGAACTTTTCCAAACTTTTTTCTCGTGGAGGGAACATCGTAAGTTTCGTAGATATGAATCATTTTTTCAAGGTGTTTTTCCACGATTCATCCGTGTTTTGGACTTTTAATTTAACAAGGGGTTTGTAATATTCAGCCCTTTACCAACAATAAATTATGAAGCATTACTTGGCTCCGGTACTTTGCTCAATGCTTCGTAAATCCTGTATAAGAGCGTTGTAAGATATATTTTTATTGTTGGTATAATCATACCTGGATATCATAGTTTAGCCATTTTATTAACAATTAACGACCAGGAACAAAGAGCCGCCAATCCAAAAGCGAAATGGCAATCAGCAGCAAGATGACGACGGCACATTTGTGAAGCTGACAGTCAAGCTTCTCTCCGCTGATGGTGGTGCCAGAGCAGATGATGGAGACCCTGCTTCTTCCAGACTTGCTGTTCTTGCAGGGGCTTTGCCTTGTGTGTCTTCTAGCCCCAAAGCCTAAGGCCGCAAAGAGGTCTTTAAAATCTTCAAGATCCAGGGGTGGAAATTGGATCTCGTAAGATACCAGAGGGAACCGCTCGCACGGGTTATGTGGCATTCAAACCCCCTGAAACCTCACCTCCTTATCCCACGTTGGATCTCAGCCTGGAACTGTTCAACACATTACTTCAGGCTGAGTCCTGAGAGTCTTCTAGTTCTTTGCTAGGGGCCGGTCCCTCCGCTGCCTCTGCCGTTCTTGAAGGATTTTTTTGTTTATTATTTATTCCTCATAATTTGCCGCAGTGGTCCAGTTTTTCGCTTTCCAGCATCTTTCGTATGACCGCCTCTAGGGTTGAGTCCTGTGCTGCGAGATGCAACTTCTCCCTTACGCAGTTCCTCCCCCCTGTCCATCGCATGCATTCAAAGAATGAATGGAATGCGTCATCATCCTTGTTCTCCTGGCAGTTGGGACATTTTGGGGACCTCACCTTCCCCATCTTATGTAGGTAGGCGTAGAAAAGTCCGTGCGCTGAAAGGAACAAGGTTAGGAAGATCTTAAAGATTTCCTCACCCCCTACGAAAAAAGTGGCCTTCGTGAGCCTCGAAGCCACAAGGACACGGCTCGAATTCTCTGTCACCACTGATCGGGGATTGTCCCGTTTCTCCATCCAGCCATCCACGAGTCTCCTGCAAGATAGCTGGATGTCATAGTTGATTTATATTTGTAAAATGTGTGTATTGGCCAGTAGTATGGAGATGGTTTCTATTCCTGGGTTGAACCGATCTGCATGATGAAATACCATCGGATGATTCCTATAACAAGAATCCGTTTAGAGTATCACATGCAGGTTCTGGTTAATCTTTGGTTCTCAATATATCATTATGATATTTTATTATCGTCAGTCAATAAGTTGGATATACCTAAACTGCACTTGTTTGTTTTTCAAGGATCCTTGGATTTACAATCCGAGTGGCAACTCCTACGGCTAACAACGACTACTGGCTGATTCTACAACTCCAATGGACAAAAGCTGAACCCAACGAATCACACCACACGCCAGGAGATTCGGAGAGTTACGCAGCTTTCAAGGTTTGTATTCATCCATAATGACGCACTTAAGTCATTATATTACGAAAAACATGTCGCACAGCGAGTTCACAAGGGGCGTTTTACAAAAAGCGCCCCTTGTACCTCATTTTTTGAAATTACATGTCGAAACCGCAAAACCAAGATCTGCATGTTGACTACTGGCTTTTCGATACCTCCATCCGTTATAGAGAGCATTATAAGCCCTTATGGAATTTAGAGAAACAAAGGAAAAAGTTCATAACCAAGGGGCGCTTGGTAAGACCCTCAGTTGGTCGGTAGGAACATGTCTTGTTCGGGTCAAGCGCCCCTTGTGCCCTGAGTTTCCTGTGAAACGCCTTCTTCTCAATAAAAAATATACAACTTTTTTCTCAAATGGTCTAATGTGAATGAGCTCAACTTGATAGAGCAAGAAAACACAAGGGGCGCTTTTACAAATTCCAACGTTTTTTCGGTGATTTTACGTTTTTCTCCTTATATTATTGGTTGGATCCGATTCAGTTCTTAGTTCCATCGATAGTACACTAAATTCTCAACAGAATGCGAAAAAAAATTAAAAATCTAGCTAAAATAGCAGTGACACAATTGAGTTGGGAATAAAGTAAAATCTTCAAGCGTGTTTTGCTCGTAATTTTAAAACTTTGATAAGCGCCCCTTGTACCCAAAAGCGCCCCTTGAGAACTCGAAGTGCGATGTGTTCTGTCTGATCACTCGAAACGAGATTCCTAGCTGGTTCTGTGCTCCTAGCTTACTATGCTACTCCTTGTTTGTTAGTTTTTCTGAGGACTGGTGGCTAAAGCATGTTCCGTGTTGCCTACTTTTAGCCGTCATTCATCAAAGCGGACCCAACTGGGGGCTGCAGGGGGCAGAGTAATTTTGATATTAATCGTTCTACTGTTTGTGTACTCGATGTTACGCTGGCTATTGTAGTTGTATCACAAAATTTTGAGACGCCTTTCAGTTAGGAAAGACATTTTTGAAATCGTAGAAACATAAAATGAAATCTTGATTTGCTGAGGTAAAAATACGCAATAGGTACGAATAAAATCACTCGCGATGAGATTGTGGGAAACCATTTTAATGAAAACGGAGTTGAGTAGAACGTTGTCTATTTCCACGATGATATTGAGTTACCAGTTAAATCGATTTCGACGGTAAGGTTATCATCAGTAACAAACAATAACTGAAGGTACATCACAGAGAGCATAGCTTAAATAGTTACAAGAGAAAGGAAGTTTGAATCCCATTGATCGAGAAAGTGAAAGTCACACCCAATCAGATTGAAGCAGATAAGTAAAAAGAGAATCCTATTGGTTCAGGGAAGTGAAGGGACCTGGGAGGATCATTAAAATTTGATGGCATTTAATGCCAATCAAGGCAGACAAAGTGAAAGGGAGCTCAAACATTGGTGAGGGTAACATTGTGGTGGGAGGGGGACGAAGCTATTGCAAGAATGAACCCATCAACGGTGAAGGGTTGACGTACCACCTCATTCGAAATTTACCAGACCTATCTCTCTTAAGAATCTTGAACTTTTCAAGCACATCCAACATCTCATCCCTTCGGATGAAAATTAGGGAATGCACTGTCCTTTTGTCAGATCAAAACTAAAGTTATGATTGGATTCTCTTAGGTGATTCGCAAAGGCAGAATCACCTTCACCATGTTACCCTCACCACTCTGTCTGCCTTGATTGGCATTTGTTGATCCTCCCAGTTCCCTTCACTTCCCTGAACCAATAGGATTCTCCTTTCACTTATCAGCTCACTAATCTGATTGGGTATGACTTTCACTTTCTCGACCAATCAAGCTCCCTTTCACTTGTGACTATTTAAGCTATGCTCTCTGTGATGTACCTTCAGTTATTGTTTGTTACTGATGATGACCTAACCGTCGAAATCGATTTAACTGGTAACTCATTATCATCGTGGAAATAGACAACGTTCTACTCAAGTCCGATTTTACGCAATAGGTGTTGAGGCTCTTGAGGTTCAGTCATAAGACTAATAAAAACACTTTGTTAGGCCGACGTTTTGGCATAACTTTATACCATCTTCAGGGCTTGGAATAAGTGTAAATATAGGTACTTCTTTTGGCTACATTAGAACTTCAAAACAGCACTTTTCAAATGAAAACTTATACTTGTAAGCTATTAAATAGAATTGCAGTTATACTCCAAACATTTTGTTATCACAATCTTATGATGACACGATTGTGATGTTATCACCAACTATCTTATGACTGAACCTCAAGAGCAACCTACCTAGTGTCTTAACCAATTAACGCCCGAAACTTTTTTTTCTATATATTTTAAAAATAAATTTGATATTCCGACTTCAAATAGTCTTTAGAACACGGGAACAATAATTTCAAAAATCTCCTGGTCGAATTTCATGGGTTTACGCTGCCATATCGCAACGCTGGGAGCCACGAGATCTGATCTTCATTTTTCAAAAAATTTTAGTGTATTGTATTGTGATCTCACCAGATCTACTAGGAACTCTTTTAGAATATTGGATGAGGAATACATCCAATATTGAGTGTAATTCATAAACTCATTGTAACATTCATAATTAGTCAAAAAAATACCACTTAAGGATTAGATAAAGTATCATAGCCCTGGTGATGAAAACATGGGTATTTGGTAGGGTACTTGTTAGTTCTTACAACCTCCAGCCAGACCAAGAATCAATCAGTGTGAAGGTGACGCATCGTGCTTTGTGAGCATCCAATGAGCTATATACCCACTTGGCAGACTACTGTTTGTTACCGAGTATTTGGCAGGGAAATCGGTAGTTCTGATGGCCTCCAATCATGGGTCATTTACCCATTAAATTTGTAGATGAAGCAACGTGCTATGTGCCTCACCCTCGTTTCTGGAGATAGAAAATTAATTGAATTATACATCAATATGATCAGACAGATCTGGATAAAAGGATCCCTAGGATTAAGGACTTCTCAATGACTCAGGAAGGTGCCCAGCAGCCTCCAAACAGAAAGGCTCTCTATATTGCCATATGGCAACACTGGGCGTTAATAGGTTAATCAAGCAGTCGAAAAAAACCTAACAATACGCAATAGCATATGAATCCATCTCCTAATAGTTTCAAAACCTGAAACATCCACTGCCTTGGGAAAAAAAGTTGTTTTTCGAATTGATACGTGAAAAAATGGGTAATTAAGAGACAGAACATCTAAAAGACGTTGTGGTGGAAGAAGGGTGGATATGAAAGAGGGGAGGACGGTGGGGCGGCAGCGGAGGAGGGGAGGGGGTGACAGATATTGACAAGCTACCCCCCTTCTCGTGCTGCTGACTGAACCCATATATCATTCAAGATGGCTGACAAGTGACGTCACTGGAGGCCCCCAGCTGTCAATGGGCTCGTTTTTATACAAGCAGAACTTCCAAGCCCCTCGCCCTCCTCTCTCTTTTTCGCGCAAGAGGGTGGCGTTCCTGCAGTGAACGTTCCAACCCCATCTTTCTGGAGCCAAACCTCACCCTCCGCCCGCCACACCCTCCTCAGCGCCATCTCGCCCCGCGTTTTTGAAGAAATATGGATCTCCCTTGTTGAAAGTAGGCTTCTTTTTTACATCCCCCCCCCCCTTCCTACCGTCATCCCCCTCTTCCTGCTTATTTGAGTCTCAGTAAAAAGCCAGTGTATCAACGCAAAATAATTCGAGTGTAAACACGCTGTTGAGTTTCTCAACAGTCCTAAAACTTTCAGAGAGTGATTTTGAAACTGAATTTCACCTCCCTGTAGTACGATAGCTATTGATCAACAAAATTGAAGATCATGAATGAAAACGTTGTCTCAGTCGGTCGACGTTCGTTCCTCGTTCCGGGTCAGTATTTGGCCAAATCAAAGGGGCAAAAACTTGGGAAGTTTTTGAAAAGGGGCAAAACTTTTTTTTTGTTTGTAGGTCACTTCTAAGGGTCGAAAAATGGATTATGAAATTTTGAAAACGCCCTAACTCAAAAAATTGCAATATAAAGGTATTGTTTTTTCCAACAATGAAGGATAGCATAGCATTTTTTGAGACCACGTGGAGCTTTGTAGGACAAACCGTTCGCTCGCTACGAGAATTTAAGGGTTGGACGTACGATAAATCAGAAACACGAGTGTGAATCGCAAAAGAGACCTAATCCCCGTTCAAATGTTAGCTGACCGAAATACGATCGAAGTTTTTCTTCAAGTTGGTTGGTGGTGACAATGGCAAAGCCCTGTTCTTTGAAGACGAGTGATCTATATAGAAAACGTCTGCCAAGTGGGTGTGGCACATAGATTCCTCGTCACCGTAACCACTGTACACGTCATTGAAAATATTTTTTCAATCAATTTTCTCAATCATAAATTCAATTATCAGTTCGGAGTTGTAGATTAGGGTTGAATGTGGAATACAGTTTGGTTATTGTTATGCAGAAGCATAACACGAAAAAGGTGAATCTTTTTGCTTCCGAGTCTACCAAGGAAGGATTTTTTCACCAAGGATTTTACCAAGGATTTTTCACTTTTCAAGGACGAAAAAAAAGTTCTCCAAAATCAAAATGTTCACTCGCGTTTTGCGTTTTAGACCTTTCTGAACAATTTTGGTTCCGTGTCTGTCTGTCTGTGTGTTTGTCATGAATTCCTTGTAACGCGCATAACTATACGAAGTTATTGTCCGATTTCTATGAAATTTTCAGGAATCGTGCGGGTTGGGGTGTAGACGGTCCCCTATGAAAATCATCATCCCCGGACTGATAGAAGCGACTGCGCATGCGCAGACGTGAATTCCTTGTAACGACCATAAGTTCTACATTTTCCATCCGATTTCAATGAAATTTTCAGGGATGTTACAGATTAGTATTTAGATGGTCCCCTATGAAAATCATTACCTTCGGACTGATAGTAGCCACTGCGCATGCGCAAACGTGAATTTCCATGTAACGGCCATAACTTCTACATTGTCTATCCGATTTCAATGAAATTTTCAGGGATGTTACAGATTAGTATTTAGATGGTCCCCTATGAAAATCATCACCTTCGGACCGATAGTAGCCACTGCGCATGCGCAAACGTGAATTTCCTTGTAACGGCCATAACTTCCACATTTTCCACCCGATTTCGATGAAATTTTCAGGGATTATGTGGATTAGGTTGTAGATAGTCCCCTATGAAAATCATCATCCCCGGACTGATAGAAGCGACTGCGCATGCGCAAACGTGAATTCCTTGTAACAGCCGTAACTTCAACTGTCCTCCAGGGGTCGCGGGTTCGAATCCCAGCCGAGGCTAAGTATTTTTTTGTCGATCCAATCACATACATCTACTCACTTAATTTTTTATCCGAATTTGATGAAATTTTCCAGGATTGTCCAGATTAGTGTGTAGATGGTCCCCTATGAGGGTAGTGGAAGGTACTTAGAGATTGGTGTTTTGAGATTAACTACTATGCATCTGATCATCTATACAATCGGGTTATGGATACGAGGAAGCTATGTGCCACACCCACTTGGCAGACTTTTATTTTGAGTCGTCTGAAAATTCACGTTTGCGCAGTGGCTACTATCAGTCCGGGGATGATGATTTTCATAGGGGACCGTGTACACACCAACCGGCACAATCCCTGAAAATTTCATTGAAATCGGACAATAACTTCGTATAGTTATGCCCGTTACAAGGATTTCATGACAGACACACAGACAGACAGACACGGAACCAAAATTGTTCAGAAAGGTCTAAAACGCGAGTGAAAATTCTGATTTTGGAGAACTTCTTTTTGGTTTATTATTTTCAATAATGAACCTTTGGAATCGACCAAGAAAACACATTTTTTAACACCCCCTCAAAATTTGATGGTTTACGTTTCAAGGTACGTAGAATCCAAAAATCGAATAAAAATTTGGCAGTCCTTCCGCTGTACGCTGTACGCGGCACTTTTGCCACTTAGCATTGACCGATTTTGATGAAATTTGATATGTCGGCTCCATTTGGGGTCTAGTTGTACTCCGAAGATTTTGGTTGATGTAGGTCACTTCTAAGGGTTCCAAAATGAATTTTGAAGTTTTGAAAACGCCCTAACTCAAAAAATTTCGATATAAAGAAATTGTTTTTCCTTCAATTTAAGATTCTATAGAATTTTTGGAATTTTTCGAGACCACGTGGAGCTTTGTAGGACAAACCGTTCGCTCGCTACGAGAATTTAAGGGTTGGACGTACGATGAATCAAAAACACGAGTGTGAATCGCAAAAGAGGCCTAATCTCCGTTCAAATGTTAGCTGACCAAAATATGATTTTGGCTTGTGAAGAAGTAAATTCTGGGCACTACTCACAAGAGCGATGATTGTATTGGAGGATTGAGGCGAAAAATGATGAGAGCTTCTTGTTATTTTCTTCGCTCTTCAGAGTCCCCACGTAAAACACCAACTTGTAAAGATCTTCCTTTCAAACTCTATACGATTCCGAAGATCTTACCTGCTCATATTTCAAATCTGATAGGTAACTAAGTGATCGCTTTACGGCCGGTCCAAAAAAAATGTAACCCCAAGGTTGAAGTTTACCACAAGGTTACGTAACTCTGGTAACAAAAATTGCGTTCAAAAAAGTTGTAGAATCGATTGATTTTCGTGACAATCGAAAAGTTTACCTGGGTAACGCAACCCGACAAAAGAATGGGGTTGGATGAAGTTTATCGTGGTCACGAAAAAAAAATGGCGGCTCGGCGAAGCTGATTCTTTCCATTCCCTCCCTGATTTATAAGTCATCAGAAACAATTACCTAAGTATTTAGTTCTTATTTATTGTCCACAGTAAATTAATAATAAGATATACCTAGCTTGGACACGAAAATAATCCAGTATTTAAACACCTAGGTACCTAGCGTTCACAAAATTCAGCTGGAAACGAAAACTGCGGCTCTTCAATTCCGAAGATCTTACTTGCTCATCTTACGAGTTCATACTTCAAATCTGATAGGTAACTAAGTAATCGCTTCATTCAGCCCGATGAATAAACATTCAGTAACTGTCACGTGAACATGAGCAGCCTTGACTGCACTCGGGCTAGGAAATTTCTGTTTAAACTCAATGAAACCCAAAAATAGAAGAAAATGGATGTGGAAGGTACTGGTCAACGGTATTTGTGTACTAAACCCAGATTAGACGACGACTCTTGCCTGTACCTGCCTTTAACACCTTCAATGCGGGTCCCAAAGTCGTGCAACCCTACCGTACTGAAAATTTTTCGAGCTTGAAATTCGATATTGGTGAATTTGAACGCAAAATTCGTATTAAAGTTCGGCATCAAAAACGAAACAATGTTTTAGACAGTTGAAGACGAAAAAAAAAAGCAAAACATGGAATATATCAAAAAGGGGAGGTACCAGGCCCCCTCCCCCAAAGAGAGTTCAAATGACCAGATGACCGGTCGACCGGTCGTCCGCACTGAAGGTGTTAATATCGGATTAAACTCGCACTGGTGAGTGCCTACCTGTGCCTACCTGGTCTCCAGGACGAACACGTGTTACCTTAACTGGCAACACGTTCTTTAGATTTTTAGTGTAACGTGAGATTGATGAGAATTAGAAATTATACAGTGTCTTAATTATGTCTATAAATAGGTAGATTCCTTACGTGACATGAATGTTCATAGAGATTCGGTGATAACAGCAAAATTCTTATTTCTCAATGTATCTAAAATGTTGGGACTCGCGGTGAATGTGAGGTTTTTCAGTTCCCTAGGGCCGTGCACTAATGAATTTCTAAAATCCTTTGGAATGTCAAATTTAAGTAGGTACAACTTTTCAAGTTTTTGCCCCTTCGATTAGGCCAAATACTAACCCGGAACGAGGAACGGACGTCTACCGACTGAGACCCCCGGGCACAAGGTAAACGTCAGAAACTGTTCAAAATGTGAAACAAAAATGCAATGCCCGTAGGTGAAGTAGAATCAATACTAACACATACATTATATCGGGACGGCAATGCTGCCAAGTTCGTGGACACATTCAGATACTGACGGACCTAGGGCAGGTGCCCCCCGTGGCGACTGCCCCTCCCGGCAAACTGCCCTCCTGCGGGAGGGTAGTTTCAACCCGAAACACAAATGTGCGCCCCGTGAAAGTGCATTCCCGGCAAACTGCCCTCCGAGGAGGCCAGTTTTTACTGTATGTCAGGAGAAACTGCCCTCCTGCTCACACCACGTATTAGCAGGGCCCTCTCATCGAATTGGTCCTTACAAATGGACCTCCGTGGCAAGTGCCCTCCTTGGCAACTGCCCTCCCGGTAAACTGGCCTCCTAGCCCTTACAAACACGACTAGATATTTTACCTGCAGAACACGAACATAATGTTGGCATTACAACAAGCTAATGTAGATTACACGGGCATTGCTTGCCTACATTTACTTATAATTAAGGAATTAACTATCCTATGTGGGTTTTAAATATTTTTAGTTAGCGCAACGTAATAAGGGATCCGGGATTGGGATCATTTTTTAAAAAATATTTCATTCAACTTTTTGTATATTACAAAATACTTTTATGTTGTGGTAATTTTAAGATGTAATTTTTTGTACTTAGTACAGTGGAACATGAAAGAGGGTATCTGTCCAGTGACAGTCCCTCGTAACTTTTAGTGGAGCTCGTTAACATACATTATAAGAACGTAAAGTTGATAAATTAATTTTAAGTAATAACATTAACAAAAACGAACAATGGCACGAATTGATGAATAATACTAGATGAACTATATAGTAATAACAGTAGACTCGAACAATGACACGAATTTGACGAAAGACTGGAAATATCAGTACTACACACGAACAATGACACGAATAAATTTATGAATGACTAGGTTTCGACTAGATCGGCGGTCCGTTTTCTATAAGACGTCGGGGGAGTCTCGTTCTGTCCCATGAGGAGAGCAGTGTATCTAACACTGTAGATTGGTGAGATCGGAAGGAATCCTGCTTTCGTGTCATTGTAGACCTTATAACGTTCTCAACCTCAGGTACTTCAACATCGCGGTGTATCACATCATTTCTCACGAACAAGGGGCGTCGGTGATAATGCGAAGCACACGGTTTTGCTGAGTCTGGACCCGTTTGATCTGAGTTTTGCTTGCCAGGCCCCAAACTGAACAACCATATTGCCATATATAGGACGAATGATAGTGAGGTATAGTAGTCTTTTATCATCTAGTGATAATGGCGACGTTCAAGAGAGCAGTGGCATGGTTGGGATGGATGGGGCGGAAACCCACTCGGTTTGGGATCAGGAAAAAAAGTCGGCCAAATGGGTGTGGCACATAGCTTCCTCGTATCCATTACACTGATGGGTGTGTCTGATCCGATGCATAAACGCTGCAAATTATTACACAATGGTTTATTATTTTTATTTTTCTACATAGATCACTCGTCTGCAAAGCCCCAACCATCCAACATGTAGAAAAACATCGATCGCATTTCGGTCAGCTAACACTTGAACGGAGATTAGGCCTCTTTTGCGATTCATACTCGTGTTTCTGATTTATCGTACGTCCAAACTTTAAACTCTCGTAGTCAGCGAACGGTTTGTCCTACAGAGCTCCGGGTGGTCTCAAAAAATTCTATAGAATCCTAAATTGAAGGAAAAACGTTACCTTTATATCAAAATTTTTTGAGTTAGGGCGTTTTCAAAATTTCAAAATTGATTTTGGAACCCTTAGAAGTGACCTACATCAACCCAAATCTTCGGGGCACAACTAGACCCCATAAAGGAGCCTACATACCAAATTTCATCAAAATCGGTCAATGCTAAGTGGCAAAAGTGCCGCGTACGGCGGACGGACGGCCAAATTTTTATTCGATTTTGGATTCTACGTACCTTGAAACGTAAACCATCAAATTTTGAAGGGGTGTTAAAAATTTTTTTTTCTTGGTCGATTCCAAAGGTTCATTATTGAAAACAATAAACCAAATGGTGCAAATTATTACACAATGGTTTATTATTTTTTCTATAAGTATAGATCACTCGTCTACA